>VZRE01011743.1:154069-273472 GCA_013396775.1 Cephalopterus ornatus
AAAAAAAAAAAAAAAAAAAATCAGTTATTTGTAACTAGGATAAGAGGAACTAGAGGATGTCTTAAGTGTCCCCTAACGTGGGAGCTGTTCTTAGAAAGAATGACTGCTTTCTCTGCTCCCTGGCTGGACAGCTGATGATGATGAATTTTGGCATGGATTGTATTAACGACAGTCATTTCTGTGAATAGACAAAAGCCCAATCTTCTCCTCACCTATCTTTTGAGATTATGGTAGAGATTGCTGTCTTTGTCTGGAAGGAAGAACAAAAAAACTGTCTCTAAATTCACTGAGATTTGTGTATTCAGCTTCCTATACATTACTCTTTATTTTTAATTTTTAGCACAGGGTGTCATTTCTATTTATCAGCAACTTGACTTCCCTTCTAATGTATTACATTTAAAAAACCATTGATACACAATTCAGTGTGACAAAATGATACACAATTCAGTGTGACAAAACATGATGCATTAAGATATTCCATTAAATCCTTACAAGCCCCTTGTCTGTCAGTAAAAAACTATTATGCTGGTACATCCTGACTTCCCATTGTCTTCAATTCAGTCAGAAAGTAAAGAGTTAATTCCAGTACAGAAGAGCAAGGTCCTCTAATTTCATTCCTTACTTATTGACTCATTTCTTTTAAACCACTTTAAAGAGCAAGGGCTTTGTTTCGGGAATTGAATCACAGGTTCTCTTTGGAATGGCAACCCCTGTCAATCTTACACAATATGAAAGGGGTCATGAAAATTCATATCTGCTTGGATCCCTATGGGGTGATATTTATCTCTGCTGGGTCACCTGCAAAGGTACTCAATTCAAAAGTAAAACCATGTTATAAATGTCAGTAAAGGCTGGACCAGGAGTGGTTAGAAATAAGAGAGATGAAATGGAGTAGACATCCCCCGAAAGAGCAAGATTTCTTTTCATAGCTGTACAGGCAAAAATTGTGTAAATACAAATTTGTATTTGAAGGGTGGTATGTTTAAGTAGTAAGTCAATAATAATTCAAGGAGGAGAGAGGAAGCAGCGAATACTCAGAAGTCCAGAGACAGCAGCGACTGAAAGATCTGTTGGGCTGAGGTTTTGACTGATGGAAGCCTTGACATTTTTCAGGGCGGAAAAAACCCAGCGGATTTCATAAAGAGAATTGAGTTTTTAAACTTATCCAAAAGAACAAAGGATTTTCATTTCTCTGCAGAGCGAAGCTTGATAGTAGAAAACCAGGCTTTTTATTAGGTGGGATTGAGATTCTCCATTCTCTCACACTGTCGTTTCCCATCACCCGTGCCCAGCTGGCTTCCATCCTTCCCCGTGGCACCTCAGCATGCTGACAGAGCAGGTCCCTGGCAACAGCAAGAGAAGAGAAAGAGAAATAAAAGTTCAGAGAAAAGAGAAATTTGACATAAATATTACCCAGTTGGTGGTTTGGTTTTGAGTTTGGTGCAATATTGGACAGGACAGTGTTCAGTTGTCACAGTGACAGGATGTGGCAAATAACAGAAGTATGTCAAAAGAAAAGGAGAGAGAGGAGTTGCTAAAAGAGAGTTCAGGCAACTAGTAGCCACCAAGGAAAATTCATCTCCTGAGACTAAAGCTCAAACTTCCAAAGGCATACGGATTTCCAAAACTAGGCATCTGTATTTGTTTCAGTCGCCTGTGAAATTAAAAAACCTGTTTACTGACAGAGATAATTCTTTAAATGTAGCTGCTATGGCAAATTAATTACTCCTGGCATTTTTGAACAAGGCAACATTGAGGTTTCCTTCATTGCTAACATGGAAACCTTCTACCCTGGTAGAAGAAAGGAAAGAATAAGTGACTATGAAGGTCTTTTTCTTAGACTTTTTCTTTTAAACATCTAAGTGTCTATGGTAATCTATCACTAACAAAATCCAGATGATCAAAGAGCTTGCTATAAGTCTGAAATGTTCCAAATCAAAACACATTAGTTAAGTTACAAATCCCTAAACACAGTTAAATGTCTTCCCTGTTCGGTGAATTAGCCCACTAATGGAGGAAATATAACAAAATTGGCATAAATAGCTATTCAATAACTGCCACCAGTGAACATTTAAAAGGAACTAATTTTGAAAATGTCATGATTAAAAACAAATACAAAGTATTCCTACAGAGCAATTGTAGGATTCTTTATGTCTGACATGCCTTCACTAATGAGGAAAGATACAGAAGTTAATTTTCATGAAAATTCTTGTCACCTAATGTTATTAAACTGGACTGGCTTTCAAGGGACCCATAAGCAATTTATTGACATGGAATTAAAAGGTTCATGTAGTGAATTATAAGTAGTATAGAATTTTGGAACAGAGACACAGAGAACATTTCTGGCTCCCATAATTATTTACTATGCAAAATATGCAGCTTGTATTATTTATTTGTATATTACCAAGTTATACTTGAAAGAATATTGATTCCCATGTTATAAAGGAAATGGCAGCAAAACCACCAGAATTGAACAAATCTATTTGAGGTGTTTTTAAGAAGGACATCTACATTAGAGCCTGGTGCTTGAGAAACACAATTCTATGCTTATAACATTCAAAAAAGGTTACTTCTTCCATTTAGCAAACTAGGTATTTGTTTGAATAAAGGACAGTATCCTTAATAATTATTTTTCAAAATTAATTTTTTAAATATTTAATATCAGTAGTATGGGAACTTGCCAGTAGGCTGAAATAAAAGAAGTGTTCCTGGATTTAGCTCTGCAATACTGACAAAATAAACAAATGATACGCAAATACATTAGATATTCTCTGCACAGACTGCACTGTAATGATTGAGGCATAGAAAGAAGCAGTTACATGGTGTGAGAAGCATTTCTGGAATGGCTGTTCCTCCTGTTTCTGAGGTTTCCATGTAACCAATGAAAAGGTTTAACTTACTTTGTTGGTGAGGTGTCTTTGTTATCTCAGCACCCAGGCAAGCATTTGAACAGTGGCAATATTGCATTTCTTTCCGGGGCAGTACTAGTGGAAGATAAGAGCAGCTGACATGCTGCACACGAGCCTACAGGAAAGGAAAATCTAGCAGCAGAGCTGCAATTTGGTTTATCACAGAATCAACAGACTGCTGTTTTATTCACAAGGATTCAGTGAGAGGTTTTGGCATTAGTCAGAGTCTTTCTTCTCCTGCCCCAGAAGCAGCTGATGCAAACAGGCTTGTCATGTCTCATCCATCTGCAAAGTGTCCAGCTTCTCTGCCTTGGGATCTGCCCCCCACAGACGTTACGTTTCATCCAACCAAGTTTGGGAATACGACAAAAACCAGGACAGTTCTGTACAAAATTGTTTTTCGCTATTAAAGCTGCGAGAGCATGAAACCACCATAATGTACATACAGCTTTATCATTTTTTAAACTGTGTTAAAAGGAAGAAATTCTTTACAGAGAGGGTAATCAGACATTGGAATGGGCTGCCCAGGGAACTGGTGGATTCTCCATCCCTGGAGGTATTTAAGAAGAGACTGGATGTGGCACTTAGTGCCATAGTCTAGTAACTGGTAGTAGTGGATCAAGGGTTGGACTTAATGATCTCAGAGGTCCCTTCCAACCCGTATGATTCTGTGATTCTATGATTCTATGAAAACCAGCTATTTTTCCTCAGCTGTGTATTGTCAGGTTATCGTTTTGCATATACTTTGTATATTACTTTTTTTGTAGTGAATTCAGTGCCCTTGATTATTATTTTAATTTTTTCCCTATCCTACTTTTTCTTTCTACCCCGCTCCCACCTCCCCAAAAATGTGCTGTGTAATTTATTTAAAGCAGGGAAAACAAAACAAAACAAACAAAAAAACCAAACAAAAAAACAAACAAACAAAAAACAAAACAAAACAAAAACAAAAAAACCTGAATGGAATTCTATGAGGGTTTGAATTTTGAGCTTTTTTTTTTTCCCAAGAGGGTCAGTTATTAAGCTTTACTACCTTGATATAGTCACTTTAACTTAAGACCTTTAAGCAAAGGGATTGTCTTGCAAACAGCATATATGGGCTATTTGAAACAAAATTTGGCACGGTCAGCAAACACACCCAACTGAAATGAAAACAGTCTCTGAAAAGCGCTAGTTATGGAAGGAGCAATTTCAGACAGCAGGAGTCAGCAGAAAGAGTGCTGTGAAGGTACCTGTAAATAGGGGGTATCCACAGTATGTTCATTTAGTAAAGCCCTGTATCCCACTGCTCCTGGGGGGACAGTGTCAGACACTAAAGTAGAGGTTGGGCAGGCAACCACTTTCAGAAATGAAAACAGTGGTTTTCAAAGTTGATTAAAAAGCAAAGCTAGCTTTTAGCACTAAATAGCTTGATTTGATGTTAAAGGTCTTACACTGCACTGCAAAGCATCCAAACAGCAACACTTCCCACTATCCAAATTACAACACTGTCGTACAAACATCTGCTTGTATGAACATCTGTCAACCTGCTGGAGCGGGTTCTGAGGAGGCCACTGAGATGATCAGAGGGATGGAGCAGCTCAGGAAAGGGAAGAGAGTTGGGATTGTTCAGCCTGGAGAAGAGAAGCTTTGGGGTGACCTAATTGTGGCCTTCCTGTACCTGAAGGGGCTGACAACAAAGATGGAGAGAGACTCTTGACAAGGGCCTGGAGGGACAGGACAAGGGGGAATGGCTTTACACTGCCAGAGGGCAGGGATAGATGGGATATTGGGAAGGAATTCTTCCCTGTGAGGGTGGGGAGGCCCTGGCCCAGGTTGCCCAGAGAAGCTGTGGCTGCCCCATCCCTGGAAGTGTCCAAGGCCAGGTTGGACGGGGCTTGGAGCAACCTGGGCTAGTGGAAGGTGTCCCTGCCCATGGCAGGGGGTGGCACTGGATGGGCTTTAAATTCCGTTCCAACGCAGACCATTCTGGGATTCTGTGATCTGAGAGTACCAGTTTTGTAAAGACCTTGGGGAGAGCTGTAATCAGATGATGATTAAACCATTTCTGATGACTTGATAACCAATAGAAATGGTACAGGAGAGACACTGAGAACTAATTAAATAAAAAGATGTCAGATGCAGCACCGAGGGTATGAGAGAATAAGGAGTTTAAGCATTCAGCTAGGCATTTTAACTCTTCACACACACACACCTCTATCCAAACAGTCTGCAGTGTGACTCCCCACAATTTTGCAACCTCAAAGCAAATTGGCTTACACTGCGCTAAAAAATAAAAAAAGGGAAATTACTTTCTTCCCTGCTCTAGAAGTGATAAAATTTACCCATAATATGAATCATTTCACTGATTCTAAATCTCCTAGCCAGACATTTCTACTGATAGGATAAGGATAAATGTTCCTGCTTAAGGAATGATTTTTTAACCTGTTATCAAAATTACAATTTTTTTTTTTTATAAGCAAACAAACAGCACTTTGAAAGAGAGATATTTTGTACCAGGCACTAGGCTTTGTTACAGGGAGAGAAACCAAGCGGTGAGAGTGCTGGGAAGGTCACTGAATAGCATCAGCTATCTGGGAGTGACAGCTGGGCACAGCCAAGTGATGCTCCTTGGGCAAGTTCCTGTGCCTCCACTGCTCCCCTGCCCTGCTTTACAGCCCTGCTGAACAAACACCTGAATGGGCACAGCTCCAGAACTACGGAAAGGGGGAGAAGAGCTTCTTTGATACCACAGAAAATGCAAGGAACTATAGCCCAGATAGAAAACTCCCAACCATCACCAGCCTTGCTTCACTCGAATTTTAGCGCAAGCCAACCCTCAGCTGTACGGTAAAATCAGCATAGCTCCAGGAGTGACAAACCACAAAGCCACTGGCTTCACCTGAAAACAGAACCCTGTCTGTCTGCTCTATTTACCAAGTTAAATGTGATTTAGGCTGTAAGCATATGAGGTTTTCCAAAATAATGCTTTCAGGATGTCTCATTCTTCACCTTGCAAGAGGAGGAGAGAGCAGAGGGAGCAGGGTCCTGGGGCTGTGGGCTGGGGTCCATTTGTGCTGGCTGGGCACAGGCACGGAGCACCTGGGAATTCACGCCCTAAACCAACAAGGCAGACTAACTGTGTCCAAGGAATTCAGTTTGCCCTCATTCTATATAGGGGAGCTGGGCCACAGGAAGATGAAATTACTTGTTCCTTCCACCAAGGAGTGGGCTCAGAGCTGTGAAAAGTAATTAAAGCTACTGAATCCTTCCCTTCAGACTTTACGTGCAGAAGTGTCTTTCCAAATCCCTTGGATTGTGAAGGTATTTTTCCCTACATTACTAGTTTACACTAGAGAATTTCCAAACAATGAAATGCTCCAATTCAACCTAAAGTTTTACCCTGAGCAAACGAAGTATTTCCCAGGGCATTATGCCAAACCAGAGCACCAGCAGCACTGACAGCTCTCACCCAGGGCACTCTGGACAACCACTCTCCAGCCACGGACACTTCATAGTGTGGGAAAACCCTGAAGAGCCACAAGAAAGATGAAAACAGCCTTTGGGCTGGATTTTGGAAGCCAGAAAAGTTGTTACTGTTGTAAACACAAGCTGTGCCCAAGTGCCTGGCCCTACTCAGCCAGGCACAGATGCCAACATCTGCTCTCCCTACGGCTGCACAGCACAGGAAAGTGGGAGAATTAGACCCCAAGCATAGCTCCTGACCCCTGACAAAAAACAAACCTAGGTGTGAAAACAAACAGGAATGCATTTTCCATGCTGACAGTGCCAATTTATGTACGGTAAATCTAAAGGCACACAGCGTGCTTCTACCAGGGAATCGGGGAAGTGAGATTAAAGGGCCTTAAAATGTGAGTCTTTTCCACCACACTCCCAAAAGCTGAACTGATTTTGAAAGCACTCCACGTATACTTTCTGTAGTATTTCCATAATAATTTTCCTTCTTTCCCAAGATGCTACATGGTCATATACTGGCCAAGTTTTGAAATTTAATCTGAAAAATGCTTGAATCTGCACTAGTTATGTTTACAAGGAAAAATTTTAAACCTGCCAAGAGTTGTAACACTGCAGGATGGAAAAATAAAATAAAACAAATTGCTGTACACTTGACACCCCAAAAAAATCATGTTCTACACTACAAAGCAAGCTGAAGCCACAGGAAAGACTTCTGCTAGCTTTTGTGGGGTTTGATGCCAGCTTTTGTACATCTGCAACATTTGGTGCCAAGTCATGGATGGGACAGAAATCATTAGCCAGTGTTCCATCATTTTGTTGGCATATTTTATGTTTTACTTTAATTTTAACACAGTCTCTGGCATTATATTTCCCATTTAAGAGAAATGTATTCTTACCTTGCCTCCACAGTTCATTTCAAAGAGCATTCAGCCAATTGTTGTATTGCTGGCACTGATTTTACCAATTCAGACTTCTTTAGTGAAGGCTTGGTTTTATTTCTAGTCAAATGTAAATTAGGATAGGTGTAAGACTACAGCAAGCTCATAAGTTTTCACAATGGTCATGAAAGGTGCCAGGCTGATAAAAGTGGGAAGTGATATTTTATATTTATCTGCATAAAAGGTGCAGCTGAGAAAGCAAATTTCAACACCTTCCCATGCCATAAAGCACCTGCTGTTCAAACCAGCCACTCTAGAGGTGAGGGAAGGTGAGCAGCTTAAGTCTCTTCTGCTCTATCCAAACTGCATCCCCCTCACCAGGACTGTGCTTTGTTTGCAAAACAACAACAAAAAATTTAAATTTAAGCTTCCATCCTCCAACAATGACAAAGCAGCTGGGATCTACACCTCTCAGAAATACCTGCATAATGAGGAGATCTTCATTTGGGCATATGCAGTCAATTTTTGATGGCATGTCTCTTTTTACTGTGGCACTGACACAAATTACATCAGAGGCACTACAAGTTTGATTTGGGGAGCAATTAATTTACACCTTCTGAGGCAATTTATGTTGCTCAGTTTTTATCTAAATGAAAACTACACAAATACACTGTCATACGGAGGAGGGAACCTGATCTCTCTTATGTGACCAATGGCTACGAGAGCATTTCAGACTACAGCAGGTACCCTCAGCAGATGGCAAGTCACTGACAGCTTTAGATGTTCTAAATTAAATGAATCAAGATACCACTTGTTCCAAGTGAGTGGGTGTTTAATCACATTCGCCCTTTGTATTGTTGAGAGATAATGTTGATTTTGGTAATAAAAAACCTGAGAATTGGGCAGAAGATGGAAATGGGTTTTAAATTCAGAACAAAAGGTCAATTTTCCACTCATAATCAACTCTTCCATTCTCCTATCAAACCACATTTGAAAACCTTTCTGAAGGTACAAAAATCTAGCAGTTTCCACAGTGAAAGTAAATAAGTTTTTATAAGGCTGTGTGCAGCTAATCCTTTCTGTTACTCAGAAGTAGAGCAGAGATTATCATCTCTGATATCAAACCTTTAGGCATGACAACCCTTGGGTGAAAATTCACGTGAAAACGTGAATCATTTCCATATTCAATTGCCATATGAAACATCATGGCACTGATTTGTACACATCTATTTCACTACTCTCATGTTAATTAGGTATATTTGAACATTAATCCTGCATATTTTAGCTGCATTATAAGCCTTCATATGTAGAATATGAACCCAAAGCATGAATAAGCAGTTATGGGGTTTCAGTAACTCCAAAATGAAAAATTCATTATTTCCATTTCCATATGTGTTCACACACATGGAAAATAAAGTTATCTTCATAGCAGCCTTTGCGCTGATTCAGGGCCTTGAACAGTCATCAGAGAAATCTTGTTGCATGATCAATAGCATTAGGAGCACAGCAGACTACTCACTGCTACTCAGAATTCTTTTAATGGGTTTTCCTCAAGGAAAGCAATCCTGTTTCATGACACAAACTGACAATAGCTGCTACTTAAGCATGACAGCAATATCAAATATTCTGCTTAATGGCAACATTTGGTCAGTATTGAGAAGGAAAGTGGTGTTTTACCAGGTGTTGATTAGGCATGAAATGTTCATCTCTTGTGTTTTATCAAATAAGCTACTCTAAAAAGAGTAAAAAATGCAAGACAAAAAATGCAGCGAATATTTTATGAATGTAACTGATATTTTATTTTGCCTTTTTAGACGTTTCATCTGCCCATGAATTCTTCCTACCACATGCAAACATTCTGCATTCAAAGCTCTACAGAATAAATTACTTTTCCTTTAAGGGAGACAATGGGATACACTGTGGTGTCCCAATTAAGAGAATTCTCACGTACTAATTTTATGCTGTCTAATTAAGGCTCAATTATGGCTCTAGGAGGTTGGCCTGGACTTGGGTTGAATAGCAAAGCATTTGAACCACCAAGGCTGGAGACATTGAGCCTGCTGGGTCATAACCAGCCTTAACATGTCCCCAGCGAGCCCTCGCCAGCAGCAGCTGTGCTGCAGGTGGGGCAGATGTAGTACAGATGTACAGCACATCTCCTGAGACACATCTCCTGAGTCCTGCACTGCCTGCCAAACTCACTCACAGCAGCCTTGCTTCCCAAGGAGACAGAACTAGCTCCAGCACCACCAGGACAGTCAGTCCTCTCTGAACCCTGGGCACCTGGAGCAACACCAGGACTCGACTCTTCGAGATGGGCTCTGGAGGGAGATGAAATAACCTCTTACACAGGCCAAGCACCTGGGGGATACAAAAGCTCAAACTTCCCCAGTGTTGTTTTCTGGAAACTACCCATTTTGTGGTGAGAGACCACAAACAGATGCAACATAGGAAAAAGAGAAAATGCAAGCAACCTGTTTGCTGTCACTTTAGTATAATGGCCTTAACACTTGGTACGTTGCTAAAGTACTGCCCAAAAGAATACATCTGCTTTGTGTTAAGAATAGTAACAGATATTTATTATATGTCTATTTTGGAGACAAGGACAGACACTGAAGTAAACCTTCCAAGGACTTCACTGGTTTGGAAATGTGTCCCAGGGCACCAGGTAACTGCAGCCAACAGTGCCCTTGGCAGCAACAGAAGGCTAATGTTTTCCCAAGGATGAACTGCTCTTGAACAAACCCTCTGATGTATTAAGGCACAAATAACCACTGATTCCAAATCAGCCACATATGTCTTCAGCTCCACGCTATTTCGCCCAAGTGGACCCCCAGGTTTATGGGGGCCGATACAGAATGTCACTGACCACACTTTTGAGCTCTCTTTGTGGAAGCAGCAGCCCTGAATGTTATTGATAGAGGACATGTGCACACATATATTGAGGGTACGTAGAAGCACACGCACACAAGCTTTTGCCACATTTGGTGTTACAGAGCCACAGAATGGGGCACCCACATCCATAGGGCTGTTAACCTTCCCAGCATCAGCAAATGCATTTACTCATCGATGTGATGCTAAGGAGAGCCCTCAGAGATGAGAGCACCTATTTCCCCAGCTCTCTGCCGGTCCTCAGCTCTCCATGTGCCTCTGCAGCTGCCACGACAGTCATCATTAATGAATGTCTGACCAGGCTCCTGCTCCCACAAAACTCATTACCTCCTCTGGACAATCATTTCAGCAAAGAGCAGAAAATACTATAGGACTAGAAAAAGAAAAATGAGACTTGGTAGGATTACAAAGATTGGATGGGTTTGTTAGACTGGGAACAAAATCAGGTTTCCTGTTAGGAAAGGGAGAATGAAGAGGCACACTTCCAACCTTAATTTTAGCCCCTTCTGGAAAGTCTGTAATGGGTTTGGAGGAAAATGCTCCTCAACAAGTTTTCTGCTGCCTCAGTTGAAATTCCACCGGGTATTCTGGAAGCATCCTAGAAAGACCTGACACATTAATTTTTATTTTGTGTTATAAATAAATAATATTATTAAATAGGAGAAAGACGCAAAGTTAAATATCAGTGTTTACAGTGCACATACAGGAATTCGTGGGCAGAAATGGAGATGCTGTCAAAGCACAGCAACACAGATGCAACTGTCTTGCTGTGACACTTTTATGCATTTTTCAAGCACGATAACAGGGAAGGAAAAGCAGCCCAGGGAGAGAAAACACTGCTGTTATTACAGCTACATTTTCAATAAGAGTTAAATACAATAAAAACTTAAGTATCCAGGAACAGTGAATCTCTTTTTTCTCCACTTGGTGTAACATTAAAACAAGTACAAACTGCATCCATCATCATCATGTAACTATAAACCTTGTGTCTGCTGCAACAGGTTCAAAGCATAGCTTGCCTTCCGACACTCTTGCTGCCCAGGAGTATGTTTTTGTTAGTCCTGTTAGTCTCTACTTTAAAAAAAAAAAAAGAAACTATGTAATTCCACTACTAAAAGGTCGCCCATGACTCTGCAGTTTGTTATTGTGCTTTGTTATGCCGTGAATCCAAAGGGAGGAATTCATACCTCCTAATATTCCCCTTCTTTCTTCCTTGAATACATGGCAAGCCTAGTTTCCTGCTGAAAATACCTAAATTGGCTGCCTAAAGAGAGACAAACTGAGCCCTCACAAAAAACCAACAATAAAACTCGCCACAGCTCATAAGTTACTCTGTTGGTAACTCCAGTCTTTGAGAGCAGCACAGCAAGCTCAAAAATATCCGAAGGCAAAAAAGTGATACAACTCCAGTCTATAAATAACCAGTATAGATTTCCCCCCAAATCTCCATGCCCATGCTGAAACTTCTGCATTCTAGATATTAAGATTTCCTTTTAAGATTTTAAAGCTGCTGGAACAGCCCTCTCCTTGGTGCCCCGTGGTGCTGCTCAAGGCATGACCTCCAGTGATTATGTGTTAGGAGATCCAGCCAAAGGTTAGGATGTAATTTGGTGGGGGCAGTCAATAACTGCAGTTTTTCTTGCCTTTGCTGCAGGAGAGTTTACATGTTATGAAATAACTGACTGTGGACTGGATTCTCAAAAACATCTTATTGACTTTTAAGTTAATGGTACTTGTGGTCTTAAGCAACTTAAGTGTTTTCAGAAATCCAGCACTAGTCTGTAAATCAGATTTGTTCTGTCCAGTTTGCCCAAGAGGCAGCACTTTCAAGTTTTATTCCAACTCCCAGAATCAGTAGGGACCACAACTAGCTCCTTTATTCTTAAATACAGAAAGTGAATGTTTCTTGTCTGAATCAAGTAACAGGTAATACTCAAACCTTCTGAAACTTCTGCTTCAGGTATTAAATATGACCACTTTAAATACTCTTACTAAAAATAAAAATTAAAAACAATTTTTTTGAAATAAAGAAACAATTAAATTGCTGTGTTTTACTTCCCTTGCTAGGAGAAAAACCATCACTAACTAGGAGACAGAGTTACAGTCTCATTCTTACCATGAACCTGAATGATTTTATGATTCTATCGTGTGTTGAGGACAGCATGATGTGGCAGCCCACG
Organism: Cephalopterus ornatus; assembly: GCA_013396775.1. NCBI lineage: Eukaryota > Metazoa > Chordata > Aves > Passeriformes > Cotingidae > Cephalopterus > Cephalopterus ornatus. The sequence continues at coordinate 166,385 of VZRE01011743.1, forward strand.
CACAGGCTGTCCCCACCTGCCCTGTTGGTCTCCAGACACTTGAAGCAAAACTGCTCTTATTCTTCTCAGAGGTCAGGAATCTACCCAAGCTGTGCCACGGGCACATCATATTTCAGTCTGTGTGTTAAACAATGCCAGCATTTTCCATGAGCTATCAAGAAAATACACTCAGAATCCATTCAAAGCTTCGAACTTTTAGACCATGAAAAGTAACGGCGAAATAACATAAAGAATTGCAATCCTTACCACTTTTGTCAGTCAAATACACTGGACATGAAATGTAATTGGCAGGATGAGAGAATTTCAGGTAAATTCAGAGATTGCCAAAGAAGACAACTAAATAAATGCCAAGTAAGTGCCTACTGCAGTACTGTCTTACCCTCTGTTCCCAAGTGCTTCCTGAGACTGCCATCCCTCTTGCACACAGCTCTTCCAAAGCATGCCTGCTTAAAACATGTGCAGGTATTGGAAAACGTAAGTGCAAAATCCCTTACATCAAACAGGCTTCAAATTGCCCTTTTAAAATTGAGCAAAGACATATAAAATTAAGTCTTCCCTTGGAATTCCTACTGCTCCTAAACAAAACAGGGATTACATTCACTAAGTGAATTACAGGATTATAAATGATAACTGCAATTATATATGGCAGAAAGCAAGCTTGCAAACTCATAGGTATATTGTATGAGGCTTTCCCTGCACTTCCTTCCCTCGTTTTCCTTGTAATGAAGAAGCTGTTACTGGCAGGTGGAATTAACCACAAGCTGCTTTGAATGCTTTTGGTCTGTCACTTGGCTTTACACTCAAGAGCTGACACTGAAAGTAACTCCCTTCTAATAACTCCACAATATATTTTCTGAGTACTCTGCTCTCTAATCAAAGCCATGGGCTCTTTCCAAATGAAGTCTGACAGACCTTAACATGGCACTGGCACTTTGAATACCAGCTGAACTAAGTCTCTATTGCATCTGAACTTTAGAGAGGCATAAACTTCTATTTTCTGCAGTTACAATTTGCAAACATCTAAAATGACAGACATGATTCTCCCACTCTGCTCTGCCCTCACGAGGCCCCACCTGCAGCACTGTGTCCAGGTCTGGGGCCCCCAGCACAACAAAGATGTGGACCTGTTGGATCAGGTCCAGAGGAGGCCACCAAGATGCTCTGAGGGCCGAAACCCCTCTGCTATAGAGACAGGCCAAGAGAGCTGGAGGTTTTCAGCCTGGAGGGGAGCAGGCTCCAGGAAGACCTCATTGCAACCTTCCAGTACCTAAACAGGGCTTTTAAAAAAGTGGGAAAGGGACTTTTTATATGGGCAGATAGTGATAGGACCAAGGAGAATGTTTTCCAACTAAAAGATGGAGATTTAGGTTAGATGTTAGGAAGAAATTCTTTACTTGGGGAGCAGTGAGGCACTGGAACAGGTTGCCCAGAGAAGCTGTGGCTGCCCCATCCCTGGAAGTGTCCAAGGCCAGGTTGGACAGGGTCCTGGACAACCTGACCCAGTAGGTGGCATCCCTGCCCATGGCAGGAGAGAACTGGAACTAGAAGAACTTTAGGCCCCTTCTAACCCAAACCATTCTATGATTCTCTGAAAATCAAGTCCACAATGTTAGGATCACTAATAGCACTGTTACTACTGACTTCTTGCATCTGTGCATTAAAATAGTTTCTATCCACAGAGTTGAAAGCATTTGGAAAATGCTGGTGGAGTAGGAGCCTGTCAGCCTGCACTGGTTCCCAAGAGAAAAGAGGCACCCTCTGAATGCCTTTGAAGCATCCACTGCTTTCTGTTCGCTGCGTATGGACCCTCAGCATGGACTGGAAGGTCCACGCTGCACTGGCTGCCTGAAATTCCTGACTGTGTTAGGTGATACCTGTGCTACACTTCTGCTCTATTGCATGTTGTCTTTTCAGGAAGCTTAATTAAAGTGAACACTGTTAAGTGCATCACACAGGAAATTCGTTGAAGGGGTGGGCATAGATCTGGCAGTTCTGACTCCTGAAACCTCCCAAGCTGTTCTCCGTTCTGGTTATCTGCGTTCAATTCCCATTCAGTCATTTAACATGGACTAAACTAACTAAGCCGCGCTGTGTTGAGAGGTATCCAGATGTTAAGAAGGGCATGAGATGTTCCACCGGTGGACCGAGATCCCTGCATGACACCTTACACACACAACCTGAATCTGCAGGGTCAGAGCCTCTGTCACTGTACCGAGCCCACTTCCAGATGAAGGGATGAGCCAGGCAAGACCCTGGAGCAGCCCTGGGGCTGACACTGCAATTTTCAGCAGCTGTCACTGGCACAGAACTTTTTTCCCTTTGTTATGAAACTTGCTTTGAAACGTGTTACAATTTATATCTGAAATAAGCCGGCAGTGTAATTGTTACTGTTTCGCTGGAGGGACAGCCGGCCGTGTGTGCCTGCCTCTGGATGTCATCCAGGTGTCCTGGCTCATGTGATGGCATTTCCTCCTACCCTGAAGGCCTCATGCTCTGGTGGAATATTGACACAAAACTTACGTTCATCATAAATCCTCAAACACCAGCTTATTATTATTATGCTAGGGAAATGCTCCCACTTACGGAAGCTATCCAAGGATGGATACTGTGTCGAGTCTTTCTGACAGCAACCAATAAAAACATTCACAGCTATGGCTGCAGAGATAAATCTCCACAATAGGCACGGCAGCTGCTAAATGAGAAGTGTCCTGTGTTGGCCACAAACTGCTTGAAGAAAAGGAGGCTGGCAGGGATAAGCCTGTTAAAGACACAGCAGAGATACAACCAGAACTGCACACAGACTAGTTTGAACCCATAACTTGTCTGGCCATTACCCAGCCGGGCTCCCTTCCCACAAATATCTGACAAGCTCTCTTTCCCAGCATGTACAAGGAAATTGCTTATCAATTATAGTTAACCTAAAAATAATATTAGAAAATATCATGCACCAAGCCTGCAGGAAAGAGATGAGATCACCTGAAAATTCCTCAGTGTAAAATGAAATTTCTGGAGGTAACAAAGTGCAGTGTCACATATTTCAACCTTCATGGTACAGAATATAAAATGTTGGAGAGCATGGTCATTGACTGAGATTGTAAAGGGGTTTAGCCCCTTACAGATCTGTGGAGTGCCATCCTAAGTTTTTAGACAGAATGTATTCAGCAAATACATTCAAAATACATTCTACCCTTTAAAACAAACACAAACAAACAAAAAACAAACAAATCCCAATGAATTAAGTAACAAGTCGTTTCCCAAGCAGCAAAACTAATGCAAAGTGTGGAGTCTCTGGTGGCTAATAGGGTGCAAATACTAATGAAAGTTCTCTTGTGGCTTGTGGTGTTTGTAACATGCTGTTAAGAGCACTTGTGGAGCTGAAAAAAGACATCACTCCAAAGCTGGCAGCACTGGTGGATGTGCAATCCCTAGAAGAGTAGTTCACAACACTGGATAGCAACTGGAGCTCCAAAATCCAAGATAAAATGAAACTCCCCATCTTATATTTCTTTAGGAAAGGTCCATTACTTTGGTTTGCTTCTACCAAAGCAAACATCTGGAGAGCTGGCTCTGGGCACATGCTGTGCTACACCAGTCTTCAAAGACTTTCCCTTCCTTTATGACACAAGCAAGCAACGCTGGGTGCAAACAGAAGTTTCCCAGAGATAATCTTGCTAAACAACAGAATTCCTAATTCTCCTTTCTCTCTTTGCATCCTGGTAGTTATGGTATAGAAGGCAATGCCCTTGGTGCACCAGCTGCCACACTATGGGCACTCCCTTGAAGTCCAGTCATCAAGTAAAATCTTGTTCTGAACTGAGAGCACTGCATCCTTGTTACTCAGGAAGAAGCTAAACCCAGCTCAGAAGACATTGACTGCATTCTTCTAGTTTGTTCCACAGATTTGAGATTTCAGAACTCTATACTCCCCCTGGCAATTTTAGCAAAGAGCCATTATTTTTATTGGAGAGCAGATTCCATATGTAGATATAAAAGCCTTATTCGAGAAAGGCATCTGCAATATATCTCATTTCATCAAATCTAGTTTTCAGGCTGTATATTTGAACATATGATATTATGTTGCACATAATAAAATACGTGCAACACACACTGTCAAATTCATCAGTTTTCAGGAAGACAAAATTCATTTTTGTGTTTCATTCCATTTTCACTGTTTCTGACACTTTTCACCCTGTATATTCATTGATTTTTCAACAGCCACAGGTATCTACAAGCTTTGGAAATAGTTCTGCTGGTACCAAAGACTCTACACTGCAAGTGTTTTAACACTCTGAACTCTACTTATAGAAGTTTATGTGCATCCACACCTACCTAAATATTGGTGGTGTCATGGTGAACAAGAAGCTGAAATAAAATTATTTGTTTTCACTTAAAACGCTTTTCTCTGAAGCTTCACATTCATGATCCAGAGAACTTCCTGTTAATCATTTAATTTTTGAGAAACTTTATTGCCACTGAACAAGCCTGGAGATTTTCAGACTTGTTTTCAGACTGCACCTGAGCAGGGGAAGCCTGACAGAATAAACCTGGACTGCTGTCTGCAAGACTGGGGCTTCTTTTGCTGACCAGAAGCTGATTTGGTGACCAGGAATGAAAATACGTCGTCTATCACCCCAGTTAATGACATTTCACAACATCAAAGATACTTGAAATTCATGAAAAAAAAGTCCTGCAAGGTTGCTTAAGAGATCATCCTCAAAACTCTGTGCTGTTCTTGGCACCAATTTCTTTCTCTTCCAAACAAGTTTTAAAAGAGCAAAGTGAGGATTTTTTTCAGCCCTTCCCTTGGAGCAAACAGAGACAGGAGCTCAGAGTCTGTATCATCCCTGGCAAAGGGCACAGAAACAGCCAAGGTCCTTCACACAGTGTGGATCCAGAGCAGAGACAGCTCTGTCACAGCGCTCACACCAGGGACACCCCGGCAATACAGCACAGAGGGTGGCACAAGCTGCTACCACAGGAGCATAATTAGTATTTTCCCCAGCTTCAGTGACATTTTAGCCAATGTAAATCCAAATATCCTGTATTAATTGGCATTCCGTTAAGGTTTTTATTAGCTTCTGAGTGGAGGAGAAAAAAAAGAAGAGAAAAATACTCATATAATGGGAAATTAACTGGAGAAAATCATATAATATGGTAATTGCTAACCATGTGACCACACACTACCTACTTTCTGGGATAGTTTATTTCAACCACATGCTACTATTTTTAGAGACTTTCTAGAGTACCATAAGTACCTTTAGGTGACAGCATAAAGTTAATTTTCTAGAATTTTCAGCCATTTAAGGCGCTTCTGAAAGGAAAAAGAAAGAATTGCAGATGCAGGTGCATTTCAGACTGTGATGCCCAATTCTGTGCTTTTAATTTTGGCACCTTTCAAGTCAAGGCTTTATTTTTCTTCTGAAGATGTGACAGGCAGCCACTTCGATCCCTAGCCGCTTGTGACATTCCTTTGTGCACTCGCAGTATTGTTCGCTATTACAAATACAGACGAAATTGGAGCTTAAAAATAAATGAACATTGTGCAGCATGGGGAGCTGATGTCAAAGTAGACTGAATAGGTTTTTATTTAATACTAAAGTCTGTGCTTCCTAAAGCTCCTAGCTCAAAGTGTAGTAATTCAATAGCAAATTAACACAAAGTAGCCTCGTGGAGTAGACTTTGAAAATGAGCATTATACACCTTCTACCACACAGACAAAAGAAATATCCTGCTGTAATATGGGATATTTTCCAGCTCTGATACCCTGGTGAGAGATAAAAGAATCCTTACACACACACCCACCAAGAGGCAGCAGAGCTCAGGCATAGAACATGTGAGCATGAACGGAACAAATACCTTTTGGAAGAAAAAGGAACAGGACTGACTCAGAGTTGAATAACACAGGGCACTGTTTCAAGAAGTAGGAAATGTATTGGTAATTCATTAATGTAAACCCACAAGGAGGGGTGTGATGTGGGTACAGCCACCTGATCAAGGTACCCAGGCTCAAGGAAACTGTGTAATGGATGCCCCGGTTGGGAGAACACAGAGGACTGTGGAGCTCAGAACACTTAAACAACTAACTTAGCAGGAGAAAAAGTGAAATCACCAGTCTAGGGAAAACCATATCTCCTGCCTCTGCAGATGATCAGCAAGGGTTCTGCAGCATGATATTTATTTAATTTACACTACTGCAAAGCAACTGCAGTCTGGTCTCCTTTCAAACCCCTTACATGTATCTGCTCACAGAAGCCAAGCCTTAGGTTTCTGATATCAAAGAAAACTCCTGATCTGGAATAGAGTCATTTCCACAGCTGCCTTTTGAAACTGTTTTTCCCATCCAGCATGACTCCCCCTTGGGGGCCGGGCCAGCTGGTCCAGAGCAGCATCTCCGTGGTGCTGCTGAAGGGTCCCAGCCAGGCATTGCCGGCCCATCGCACACCGTGACCCACGGGCACCGCGGCCCTTCACCAGCCCACCACACCCTCTCCTCCTCCTTCCCTTCCAAAAGACTTGCTCATAGCATAACATTATGTTTGACCCCTAAAAGTGCAAAAATAGCCAGGTTGTGCTATTAATTCTGTATGTGATTTTGCAGTCTCCTGTGTTTGCGGCACCTCCCTCCACTCACCACCCACAAGCTTCAGTTCACGTCTGCTCCTTCCACACACGGGATTAATCAATAGAGTGTGCTGGCTTAAGCCAGGGTTGATCTCTGAAGCACATCATTAGTGATTGACAGCTGATAATATCCCTTTTAACAGAATCTGTGGTAATCTTCTGTTCAGTTAGTTCCCCACACATATTACAATCCTTGCATTGATTGGTTTGTATCTTCATAAAGGAGAAACTACATGTGTAAGTATCACACTATAAGCAAATAGTTGCTTATCTCTCATTCTAGTTTTATTAACTGACTGGCAGGCTTGTTAACTGACCATAAAATTACAGAAGATACAATGAAAAACATAATCTTATTCCCTATTTGTTTGTAAAGCCTGCAAAAGCATTTTGTTGCTCATATTTTTGAAGGCGTCTGCTCTTCACAGTGCTTCCATCAACTTGGCCAACTTTATTTCTAATTTAAAGTTACTGGGGAATGTGTAATCCCATATTTGAAATTCCCATTACTGGGGGCTCTAATCACAATTGGTTTGGCAAGAAACATGTTTACACAGCTCCAGTCTGTTAGTGCCAACCAATACACTCCATCAAAATTACCTGCCTTCAGGACAGGAGATGCCTTTGCAACACACGGATGTGCACTCACCCACAGTCAAACCATTATTAGTTACAGCATCCCTTGAACCAGTATTTTTTTCCTGCCAGTGTTACAAAATCAGAATTTCTTGGGAGTTATAAGATACTAATGGTAAAGTCAAAAATGTTAAACCATTATTTTCTTGTTCGTTCTTCTTTTTCACCTGGCACATTCTTTTTGATGAGTAAAAGACAAAATAAATGGATCTCTACTATGCCACGCAAATCAAACAGCTTTGACTTCAACCTTTCAAGCAGAAACACCTCTATATAACTCATTTATAGAATACTTGAGTCCTCTGTGCAGTTTGGGCAGCACAATATAGGGAAGATATTGAGCTCTTAGAGAGTGTCCAAAGAAGGCCACGAGGATGGGGAAGGGCCTTGATTTGAAGCTGTGTGAGGACACTGAGGGCACTTGGTGTGTTCAGCTGGAGCAGAGGAGACTGAGGGCAGAGCTCACTGCAGTTCCAACTGCCTGGGCAGGGGCAGAGGAGGGGCAGGACTGAGCTCTGCTCTGGGGGGACCAGGGACAGCACCCAGGGAATGGCCTGGAGCTGTGTCAGGGCAGGGTCAGGTTGGATCTCAGGACAAGGTTCTTCCCCCAGAGGCTGGTTGGGCACTGACCAGGCTCCCCAGGGCAGTGGGCACAGCCCCAAGGCTGCCAGAGCTCCAGGAGGGTTTGAACAACATTCTCAGGGACAGCGGGAGATTGTTGGGGTGTCTGTGCAGGGCCAGGAGTTGGACTGGATGATCCTTGTGGGTCCCTTCCAACTCAGGATATCCTGTGTCATTCTGTGTATTTGGGCTATTCAGCCATTCATCACCACCTTCACAGCCCCAGCCTAATACAAAAGACCTCATGTCTTTTACAAACTGCTCCTTGCACTTTTTTTGGAAACTGTTGATTAATCTCAACTCTTATACTGGAATTAATTGAAAACATCCTTCTTGAACAAGATGACAAATATCTAAGTTATAAAAAACTAAATAATCTCTAATTTCACGCTTGCCCTTTCCATGAAGCTCATTAAGCCACCATACAGCACCTCAGATTTTCTTGAATTCACTGATCACATCCAGGCTGCTCTGGGTAAAGGTCATTTACAGGTTTGTGTCAATCTTTGTTTAAATGAGCTTTTGCTCACAGCTGTTTCACCTTGCTCTTAAAACCCAGAATGCACAGCCTTGATCTTCCTTTGTCCAGTTTCTCTTTCCCTCTTTGGCATAATTTTCAAAGCATTTCACTGAAGAACTTCTTGTCAGAGCCACTTTTAGCATCTCTAGGGGTTCTGCAGGGGCAGCAGTAGGGTCAGGTCTTTTAATCCTAACATTAATACCCTCACCATCAGACATCCAAACTATGAAATACTCATACATGTAGATAATTCTGTGAAAATGTTTATGGCAAATATTACATCTATGTCAAAGGTACCCTGTTCTCCAGTGACACAGGCAGTCAACAGTTGGCTAAATAAATCAGCTGCAAGCTCTATTCCAGTCTATTGGTCCTTTCTGACAAGTCACTCAGCCCAGCAGGTACCAACATCTACTGAAAATTCTCCTTCAGCCTGTGTCACAGTTAACAAATGTCTTAAAGCAAAATTTTGGGAATATCCTATTCTTTAACAAATGCATGACTTGCATGGCAAACACTGTCCTGATTTTTAAAAATGCTCTGTAGAAATAGCTAAATATTTACTCTCAGTGCTCCATCTGATCTGTGAAAGATACTGGTGTCACTTTTGTCCTGAAGATGAGAATTGATACTTTCGATCGATACTGGCAAAGTTACCAGAAAATGCTGTGACGTGATCAGGGTGGAAAAGAGTCAACTTAAAATTTTAGTCCCCGCACATGGACATTACAATGAACATTTTTCTGCCCCAGTGTTGAAGGGTTTTTGTTGGATTGCTGGAAGCTTGGTGTCTGGGGAGGGGTATCACAACCAAAAAGACAAACACAACTTAGTTCAGCACAAACACACATTTTTCCAGTGAACACTCAGAGAACTGGAAGCTGCAAAGAAGAATGCATACACTTGAACAGGATGCAGACTGACTCCTTTGATTTCAAGCATCAAATGAGTTTTTTACTTAAGTATACTTTCACATAATTCATCTACTACATTATGTTCTTTGAATCTTCACAATACAGCCCACCAGCTGTGTATTATTATAGCCATGGTGAAGTAACTAACTCTGCATTAAAAAAGGAAAAGAAAGATGTTAGTTTGTTTTCCTGCTTAAACAAAACACTTGCTCATACTGCAAGGAACATATATCATATGGCAGACATACATAACCAATTAATTTGCTAAGAGGACTTATGGTGGTGAATGGTGCTGCATCCAGCTGGCGGCTGGTCACTAGTGGTGTTCCCCAGGGATCAGTGTTGGGCCCAGTCCTGTTTAACATCTTTATTGATGATTTAGATGAGGGAATTGAGACCATCATCAGCAAATTTGCTGATGACACCAAGCTGGGAGGGAGTGTCGACCTTCTGGAAGGCAGGAGGGCTCTGCAGAGGGATCTGGATAGACTGGAGAGATGGGCTGATTCCAATGGGATGAAGTTCAACAAGGCCAAGTGCTGGGTCCTGCACTTTGGCCACAACAACCCCCTGCAGCGCTACAGGCTGGGGACAGAGTGGCTGGAGAGCAGCCAGGCAGAAAGGGACCTGGGGGTACTAATTGACAGGAAGCTCAACATGAGCCAACAGTGTGCCCAGGTGGCCAAGAAGGCCAATGGTATCCTGTCCTGTATCAAAAATAGCGTGGTCAGCAGGACAAGGGAAGTGATCCTTCCCCTGTACTCTGCATTGGTGAGGCCACACCTGGAGTATTGTGTTCAGTTCTGGGCCCCTCAGTTCAGGAAAGATATTGAAGTGCTGGAGCGGGTCCAGAGAAGAGCAACAAGACTGGTGAAGGGACTGGAACACAGGACCTATGGGGAGAGGCTGAGGGAGCTGGGGTTCTTTAGTCTGGAGAAGAGGAGGCTTAGAGGTGACCTCATCACTCTCTGTAACTATCTGAAGGGAAGTTATAGCCAGGTGGGGATTGGTCTCTTCTCCCAGGCAGTTAGCAATAGGACAAGGGGGCACAGGCTTAAGCTCTGCCAGGGGAGGTTTAGGCTGGATATTAGAAAGAAATTCTTTACAGAGAGAGTGGTCAGGCATTGGAATGGCCTGCCCAGGGAGGTGGTGGATTCACCGTCCCTGGAGGTTTTTAAACTGAGATTGGACATGGCACTTAGTGCCATGATCTAGTAAACGGACTGGAGTTGGACCAAGGGTTGGATGTGATGATCTCTGAGGTCTTTTCCAACCCAATCGATTCTATGATTCTATAGTTAATATCCAAATATATTATTAGATGGGGAACAGAGAGAAAGGTCATCATTCATTAGGTAAAAAGAGGGAGGGACAATTCATCTGATTAAAACATTACCATATAAATATGAAAGGAATCCTAAAAAACCACAAGTTCTTAGGGGCACAAGTCATCCCTGGCAGACACAATAGAGCAGCAATCAAAATGGCAGAGAGCCACTGTTAGGAAGGAAAGAACGCTGACTTTGAGAGAAAGGATAACTTTAACATAAGCCTTTGTGAAACTTTGTGATACATTATTGGAATGCATCATAAATTCCAGAGGCTGTTAAATATATTGCCTGGGAAGAGGAGTGTAAAAACACACAGCTAAAGTACAATTGGATTACAACAGCTTTATAAGTTACTGCTCTTCATCTCAGTCGCTGCAACTGACTGTGCAGGCTTTTAGCCTGCTCTGGTGCACTGTAAACCTCAATAAGGATTCTTGCAGTAAATAAATTTCAATTCACCATTGCCATGACACAGAGTTTGTCCAAAGGCAGTGACAGTAGCTCAGCTGAAAATGAGAACATAGGGAAAACACTATAACCTGGTCACATGGAACTGCAAGCTCACTTCCTGAGGGCGGTTTGCTATCAAGCAAAGGGAAAAATATTTCAAATCCTCCTGATATTAGACAGAACTTTATCAAGAAAAATATCTTCCCTTACCCAAATCCATCTTCTACTTTATATCTAGTTTGTGTCAACAGGCTTAGCTGAAAACACAGTATGTAATGATTATATACAAACCCTGACAATAAAATCTTAGTATTACAGTATCTCACTGTTCCTTTGTTTCACAATGGTAAATTTACTGTTGTAAAGGAGGCTGGATGTAAACCATAATATTTTCACAAAGTGTTCAGAAGCATATTCAGTCTCAACCTTCATTATCTTACACCTCTGCAGTGCGCAAACTCATCCGCAGCCTTCTGAATTCTACTTCTCCAGAGAAGAATGAGACTAGGCATTCTAACAATCCTCACACGTAGCAAGAAATTGTTTTAATTGCTTTATCCACAGTTCTCCAGCTCTCAGAATCAACCAACAAAACAAACAAAAATTTAAATCTGATATAACTAAATCTCTCTCCATAAATCCAACCCCACAATTACCTTAATTTAGAGATAAAGAAATAACTGCATTGCAGTTTATGATCACAGATCCAGAGATGAAAATGAACGCAGTAAATAAACAAGCTGTGGTTGCTACACACTGCAAACCAGATTCCTCTTCTGCTTAAGGTATTGCCAGGGATATTGTCTGTCATAAACTGGATACAGTATCAGGAAAGGGGAAGGAGAAATCAGTAACACAAACACACCGCCTTGGCTGACACTGGTTAAGGACATTGCCAAGACAATAAAGAGAATTAGAGAAACTGAGCTGATGCTCCTGGAAATAAAGCAGAGGGGCAGGAGGGCAATGGGCAAGACTGCTGAGTCAGATACTCAGTGTGACTACTCAGATAGCAACCCTAAAACTCAAAATTTAAACCAGGTAACTGAAATTTAAGTGCAGAATTCATTTCATCGGGAGATCTCTTCACTCCATTCCTGGTCCCAATTCAGTGCTCAGTCTGCAGAGAGCCCTCAGATGAGCGGGACCGAGGGAAGCACTGCCCAGCCTTGCATGAGGCTGTGACAGAAAGGACGTGCAGGATCCTCCCCATGCACTGCAAAAACCAAGGCTTGTTTTAAGGGGATGTGATGAAAGAGTTTAATCAGCAGGAACTCAACTCATAATTTCCAGGATTCACGAGGAACAAAAGGGTGAAAGCAGTCCAATGACAGCTGTACATCCAGCCTAAAAATTCAACAACAGGGATTTAACTCTTACTCAATCACAGCAAAGACACTGTCTTTGTTATCTGTTACTGTAAGGTAAGCAGGGAGCTTAAGAAAATAGAAAGATTAGCCCTGCAAAAAGTGGGATGAACTTCAGAGTGTGCCTGGAGGGACAGGAACCTTTACTGCTGACCAGCAGAGTACGAAGTGTCCTTAGCACCTTGTCCATCCCAGAGGTTTGGGCCTGGATCTGGGTTCAACTTTTTTCCCACTGAGTTCTGTGCTACTTCAAAGCAGCTCTTGCAGATTAAATTATTGCAGAATATCAGAGAAGTTTCCTTCCTGCATAAAAAATAAGTTATTTTTAATATAACTCCTTTACATAATTGGTAACATTTTTCTTCAGCAATTAAATTTGTATTTAAATTAATTTCTTCAAACATTAGAAGCTAGATATCCTCTGCAAGCTAGACATTTTTATTTAAAGTATTTGATAGAAATGGAACAAAGCCAGAAAACACATTTCCTCTAACTTTTAGCACTTCAAATCAAAGGTCTTCAGAAGCTTTTTTTTTTTTTTTGCCTTTTTTTTTTTTAATTTCTCATTTATGAAGCATCTTTACAAAATACAGTCATGTGGACACTTGAAAATTCTGAAAATTACACTTCAAGCATCACATTACAACTATGCACACGGATGAGGATGGAGCCAATTCTTGCCTGTAGTTTGGGAAGTGTGTGGGTTCTCACCATCATTGTTCTACAAAACAGCAAACTCAAGTGACCCCATGACCATACTGAGTTCCCATCTTATCTTGTGGCATTTTACAACTATAACAGACTCTGCCCCATTACATAATGTGATTCTCTTCGAGTAAATCTTTATGGCCATAATTTACAAATTATGTCAGAGCCCAAAGAATAGTTCAGTCACTTGGGAATTACAGCAAGCCATCACCATTGAGAGTGATTAATATCCTAAATGCAAGAAATGGAATGCTTTTATACAGCCCCAGTGTAAATAAAAGACTATCAGTCAAAATGGGGTCAGAACAATTATGGAAAAAATGTTTTACAATATTTCAGCATTTGTTGACATGTTACTGTTCAGTGGAATAAAAACTGCAAGAGCAGAGAAGGAACCTGCTACCATGGCTGGAAATTTAATCATTTAAGTATTGTCAACTTCATAACTTACTGATCATGTAGAACATCTCCATAGCGTACAGCACATAGAGCCTCCATTGCTCCTGAATGTCAGGGAGCAAAAAAAGCAGTGACAGAAAGAAAGGAACATCCTCTAACTCATCCTGCACAAAAATGTACTTTTGGGGAACTTCCTTTGTTCCCCCACACTGTTCCAGTACAGTGGCTGTAAGGGGGTCACATGCTCACAGATCTTTCCAAACACGCCAGACACTCCTCAGATTCTTGTTTGAATCACTGGCCAAGCCTCTTAAAGATCTGGAGTCTAACGAGATGTTTATCTTCTTGGCACACCCTGCCAGAGCAAGCAGATCAGAACAGGGAGTTTCAAGGAAGTTAACAAGAACATTAAAAGCTTTGGGGGAAAAAAATGGGGGAAAACAGGAAAATTCAAAGATTCAGATTGCCCTTTTTTTTTTTTTAATGTAGAAAAGAGAAGATCAGGAGAGGACAGGAGATGAATTGTCTTAATATAAAATAGTCTGACTAAGAGGGAGCTTGATGAATGATTTTCTGCATCTGCTGGGGAGACGACAAGACAAAATTGGCTTAATTTTCACTGAAAAGGACTTAGATTGGGATAAACTCTATACATCAAAAGGCAATTATAACAGAACAGGTGGCTAACAGAGGTTATGGAAACCCTATCATTCTTTATAGGCACAGGTTAGGTAGATATCTGTCAGCAGAGTGGAGATATGACCTCCTCCTCTCAAGAGCTGCTGCTCCTAAACTTTTTCAGCCTAGAAAAACTTTTTATGTGTACTACATTTCAGCTTGCCTCTAGGCCTGCTATGTGATCCGTTATAAAGCATGTTGAAATTAAGACAGTATCAGAGGGATGACCTCATGGACCTGCTCCCTGGGCCTTGCAGGTCTCTTTTTGAAATCCTCATGTACCGGGAGGGCAAGAAAAAAAACCAAAAAAGACAAAAAAGGTAGTAAGATCCTACAGCTTTAAAAATAGCACCTGATAAATTCTACTGATGTCTTTGGCTTTCTGTCACTTTATCCACAGTGTGGGGAGGTTGTGCCTGTAGCTGTGGGTAGAGCACAGCCCGCTCCAGCTCTGGAGACTCTCTAGAACGACGGCTGTGGAAGGGCTCCAGGCTCTCTGTGCTCTTCACAATTCCAGGAGAGGGAAGGTAACCTGTAAGATAGGAACCTGTGCTTTGTTCAGATCATGCAAGGCCTCAGGTTCTTTGATCATCCTACTAATATGCCATTAACTACTTCTAAATATACCTCTGCTTTGCTGATCCCGAGTCAGCAAAGTCCGTTTGCAAGAGGCAGGAGTGCTCCCCTCAGCACCTGCCGACCCTGCACCACTTCCCTCTTTCTGTCCTGCGCAGCCACAACAAGCTAAGGTACTTACTTCTGTCAGGAAAAAGAAATGCCATGGAAAAAAGGAATCCACGGGATTTCCTCACTGTTAATGAGTGGATGAGCATTTAATCTTTTCAAGTCAATTTAAAATGTCTGGTTGTTCTTCAGAAGCTTAGCTCCTAATATTCCTTCTTAACTGGATACCACCGAAATAATGATGAACGAAGTTGTAACTCTGTCACATGTACTGGGTGGGCCAATATCAGACTGCACAGCGCCAGTGAGGAGTCACAGCACAACAGGAATTTGTATTGTCTGCCCGTGACTGGTGGAATTTAAAAGTAGCTTCCGGGACTGGATTAAGTACATGTGATACATGGTACTAAAACAACCTGGTGATGTACAGAAGGAGCCTTGGCAGGTACACGAGTCAGTCCAAACCGAAAGGAAAGGAACAGTTTCATTTCCTTGGCATTCACTGATTTAAAAAGCCAAAAAAAAAAAATAAAATGCAAAATCCCAAACAAAAAACCAAAACACCACAACCTGAAGCTCCCATCCAACTAGGAATTCCAAGTTTAATGTACAAGCAACAATTCATTGTGTTCAAGGGTACGTATTAAAAAAAAAAAAAATTTAAATAACAGCCCAGTGGGTAATGACATACATGGGACTCTAAAGTGATGTCATGCAGTAATAATAAAATAAAGAAATAAAGTCATATTTTTTGATTTGGTTGCTACACTCTACATATACTGGTAAAACTGTATAAAAAAGGGATTGTAGTCTTTTATCCTTAGATAAAAATGACTAAAATCTGCTTCACTGATTATCCATTGTCTGAAGAAGGCCATGCTTGTGATGCACAGATAAGAAAGTTCGTTTAGAGCTATTTGTAAGAACTAGGATTTGCACTTTGAAAATAATTATGGCCACACACTCACCCTGCCTCACATAATCTATCATCTGATTATTACTGTCCACCCACTGAATTTTAGTGATGCCAAATGCATCTCATTACCAGGGACACTGGGACTGGAAGGCACTGTAAAAGCATAGGACAGCATTATCATAAATAGTATCAACAACAGTAGATTATTTGATAGGTCTTGCTCCCAACCCCGGTATCTCTTATGAATTGCTTTCATTAAGAGGCTCAGAAGCCTGAGGTTATTTAGAAATTTGTAACTGTCAAATTAGACTTTCTGACAGAGCAGCTTTGGTACATCAACACGAGAGCACCTGGAGAGTGAGGGGAGAAACACTCTCCAGGTGCCTGTCAGTCACCCACCAGAGATGAGTGGAACATCAACACTTCTGCTCTCCTCTTCACTCTCATTTCCCCACGAGGAGCCTTACACATCAGCCCTGGCCCCAGCCTATGTTCATGCTCTCCTGCCTGCTTTTCCCTGATGTGTCAAGCACGAAGGAAGCAGGAAAACCCTGTGCAAATACCTGGATTGCAATCGCTAAGGCAAGAGTGGGTTTAACCTGTGAAAGAGGAACTGTTGTGCCTTCAGGAGGCCAAAGGAACTGCCGGGGAACAGCAACACAGGGATTCTGTTTACACAAACCTGAGCAAGCCCCATAGAATGAACTCACTTTGTGTCAGCAGCCGCTGGTTTCTGTCTCCTGTCAGTGTGCCCTGGGGTTTGGCTGCCAGTGTCTGAACAGTGACTGAGGTTTTTAGCCCAAAGGGAGCCTCTAAGCCCAGCTCTTCTGAGAGGGAACAACTAAGGTCCATGCCAGACCTTGTGGAGCTGTAACTGGCCACCAGGGAGATGTTACACATATCCTGTGCAGCTTGGAATAAGGTTTCCAAGTTCTACCACCACTGCCAAAACTACCAGGTTTATAGATGCTCTTCATTTATAAGATAAAGCAGAAGTAGAAATTGATTAGACACCAATTAGGAAACACAAACTAGGGCCATACTGACTTCTGGTGGTCAGCACTTCTTTTCCCTTGCTTCATCAACCTGCTCTCTCATCTTGGACTAATTGTTGTGGCTTCCCTGGTGCACTGGCTTCGCAGCCTCCATCCCTCTCCACTGTGAATTCCCATGATCTGATGCAATAGGCAACCACAGATCCCTGATTCTTTCCGTGATGCTCAGTGCTCTTTCCTTGTTCGACCAAGGTATGATCTTACATACCAAAGTATTCTAAGTAAACCAGCCTTTAATACAGTTGAATCTTTGACATACCAGTCCAGAATAGAGGTGAAAAAAAGAACAGAATGAGAAAAAGCAAAGATATTTTGCATATTCAACACAGAGCACACAGACTGAGAGATGCGCAAAAAATTGCCTCCATATCAAATAGTACCAATGAGCCGTGCATTTCCTAAAGTATTGCAAGCATCCTCTTTAAAAAACTGAGCTATGAAAGGGGAAAATTAACAAATATACTGAGAACAGTGCTTGTGAAACACAGTGCTTGTGAAACAGTGCTTGTAAGGCAAGTGTATTTTAAGTATGTGTAGCATTGCTGTAACGATAGCACACCAGGTGCATAACTGAAATTATGTTGCCCTTATTCACAAGAAGTATTTTTCCACATGTGATCAGGTACAGCTGAACACGACACACAGCTGGAATACAAACCCCACACTCATAAAGGGCGGTCTTTATGGAGTTCTCCCTGCAACTCAGCACCATGAGAGAAACCCCCTGGGCTCTCTAATCTAAAGAGATTCTAGGAAAAAAAATGAGAAGTAGCCCTTTCCCAGTAAAGACAATGAAGGAAGATGACAGTTCTTACTTGCCCATTTTTACTAAATGGTAATTAGCATTAACTCTGCCACTTCAGCTGTTTTTGAGTTCAGCGGGAGTCAGGAGAAGCCATCACCTTCTGAGCAGCAGAGTAAGGGTCAAATGCTTGGAACAGAACTGCTGCCAAGGGAATTGGATGAGGAGCTATTTGCATATATCTATATCATTTATTAAAGCTCCTCTTTTTTGGTATTTTAAACATACCCACAAGTGCCAATCTAGGAAACAACTGATGTTCCAGGAATCTTTCATTCCGTTTGCTTCTAAATATCTAGAAAAATCCAGGAGACAGGAAAAAACCTGCCAACTTTTTCCCTCTCCAGGTGATTCTGTCTTCATCTCTTGGATGTCTGAATCAGTATTTTCCTGAATTAGGAGTCTGTTTCTGGATTAATCTTTCTTTGCTTTATCTGGGTTGATTCTTAGTTAAATCATTGTTTCACCTATGATCTACCAAATCCAATGGAGTAATTAATCTTTTTCTGTAGTAGTGAGGTTATGTTGCTTGTGTCAAGGGTTCGGGTTATGGTTCAGCATTTAACTCACTCCTGGAGAATTCTCTCCTGTCATCTGCAGCGACAAGTGGGTGCAGTTTTCATAATCACAAGCAAAAACTGTAGCTGAGAAAATAGATGTGTGACTGCAGACCTTCAGAAGGAACATCTTGACATTTAAATCCAATTACTCTTTCTCCTTCCTGATGAAAATATGATACCCAGTGGTGGGAAATTCTCCTAGACAAATATATCATATTCTCCAGTTCCTATGAACTTTTTGGCACCACTTTTGGTGTTACACATTGCATTCTTTATCAGACATTTCTACAAAATAAAGGGTTACAAGTGTGTAGCAATTGATAGGTGATGCCAAGAAGCCTATAAAAAAATTATTTGCAAAGTCTTCATAGAATGATGATGTTCTCCCCAGTTGAAATCATTAATTGCAAAACTGGAATGAACTCCAAGGTAAGACAGACTATCGCTCTTTGTAATAAATTAAACTGTCAATCACTCAAAGCACCTTTAATATCATACTATTTCCCTGGGCTCTTAAATTACAGGCTGAATTTCATTTATCAGCCTGCTGTATGTGAAAAAGGATTAATTAAACTCATTCCAGTATTACAGTAAGGCTCTATTTCTCTTAGTACCACGGAGTAATTGACTGCAAATGAATTGAAAAGTGGGTAAGTAATTGTAGTTATTATTCTGACGTAAATATTAGTTCTCTTTTGACATTTCAAAAGATTTAGTAGAGGCACTTTAGTGATAAGACAGATCATTACCCTGGCTAGGAAGAAGAGATAGCATAGAGAAAGTGAAATTACAATCATTAGTTTAGATACCTAAAAGTACTATTATTTGCTATTTCATGTAGTTATATACCTTCAAGAACATTTTCATAAACTGTTGCTCCTGATTTATTGTATTGCAGTAAAGGCAATGCATTATATCCTGGTGCTTTGGAAAGAATTCAGAGGTAATATGAGTTCTCAGAGTGGAAGAGAAATGAGTGGGAGGTTTGTCTCGGAGACAGTCATGACACTGCCAGTGCTATAAAATTCAAATCAACTGATTGCCATTGTGAATGACTAATTGTCATGAAAAAATTATACCAACAGGCACATTGAACAGCAAGAAATCACTTTTTAATTGGACAATCAGAATAGCTCAGACAAGAAACTGCAACATCTTCAGAATAAGCAAAAGGGTTGCTGTTCAGAATTGTGGGTAACATGAGATCACTGAAACCATTTTCTACATATAGCATCTCCTAACATCTATCTAGAGATCACATCGAAAATCAGAAGCCCAAAATTTAGCTTCTAAGTCACATTTTCATTTTGGGATAGGTAGACTGATTTCAGCCATTCTTAGACCCCTGAAGACTGTTTCTTAGAACATTCTTTGTAAAGCAAAACCTGGAAGAAGAAAACTGAAGTCAAAGCCTCTGAATCTGTTTGGGGTTGGTTTTTTCCCAGGTTTTGTTTCTTTTCTCTTTTTATCCCTTAAAGTCTCTGTAGTTTTGATTCTCAGCTTCTCAATAGAAGATCACAAGAAAACTTCAAAGCAGTTTCAGCAGCGCAGCCTCTTGAGCAGTGAATGAATCGAGCATTTCATTCCCTAGGATGACCTGGCACCTGCCTGTTTTGACTGAATTGTCAGCACAACTTCTGCACATTTCAAGTTATTACCATGAAGTTGCAGTTTAGACAGACTTTGCTTGCTATTTTTTATTTCCTGCACTTCTTTTTTCAGGCTAAAGCAGGCTGTTTACCTCACAGAACTTTAAATAAATGTTTCTGCCTCAAGTGCCCAACATACGAACCTGCCAAGGAATGCAAAGCATTACAGATTATATTTAATTTCTCTGAGGATGTATCTGTTCTTTAAAGATATCCTATTTTCTTTCCTTTTTTCCTCCATTAATTGAAGAAAACTCTTCAGCAGTTTGGACTAATGCTTAATTTTACATCTTTGAAAACAGAGAATCATAAAACAGATATTTAGTACATATTTAGTATTCACAGGCTTTCTAGTAGGTTGTGTGTAATAAGTAGATAAATGTAAGGTAGTTCTGAATTATCATAAGGATACCTGAGGGTGAGTAGAACCAGAAAGCCATTTAAATCAGTCAATTCAGGCTGTAAACTAACACATTAAGACTACGCAAAAGAAGGATCTTGCACAATCATTGGTAAAGGAACTTCAGCAACAAGAACAATCTTCATCACCAAAATGTAAATATAAACACAATGTTTATCAATAGCTCAAAATAGGCAAGACATTGGGAATAAATATAAGAACAGCAATTAGTATATTGAAATGGATAATTAATTTATTTCCAGCTGTACTTTAAAGGCCATTTTAATATCCGAGATTTTTGTGTTTCCTCCTTATAGGTTTGTTATGAAGGACTGCATTTTCTAGACATCAAGAACATTCTGAAACTAGATAATTAAGTTTGCTCATAATTCATTGTACATTAAGGTAGCAGATCAATGTGGCCACTGAAGCAAAGTGATTCTTTAAATTAAAAACAAATGTGTCTGTAATTTGGGGATTGCCAATACCCTCCCTGCCTGACTTGTCACCAATTATTTGTTTCAAACAGATAATCAGATATAGCACTTATGACACAATTTAAAAACCTGGCTGGAGACAATTAAAATAACTCTCTCTTCATTACTTACTTCACCCAAAATATGGAAGCAGGGAAAAGGAGAAATGAAAATAGATTACAAAGTAAAAGTGACGAAGCTATTGACAAAACTGCTGTAAGACAAATAAGCCATGACCTTAAGGTGTGATTGTTTACACTCCATTGAAAGTTCAATGCCTTAAGTAAACCTTTCAAAGGGTCCTTTAAAATCCCATAAAATTCATCCTATTTGGCAAAGGGTAATTATCTACATGAAAGGAAAAACCAGAGGGTCAGATGAATTTCACAAACTTGTATAAAGGATCATGAGTTTTTTATAAATCTGTTGGAAATTTGGCATAATTCTTATGAAGAACAAGGGGGCAGGGGGGAGTAAAAGCATGGCAATCCCAGAGAAAAATATAGCAAAGATGGCCTAAGAATAACATGAGCCAAATGAAGCTGTACTCCTCATGCAGACATACACAGATCAATGGCAGGGCAACACTTCAGATAAACGAGTCACCGCTTTATCGAAACCTCCAGGAAAGATGATGAAGGATATTTTCAAAAGTAGTATAATTTCTAGGTGCCAAAATCTGGCTGATAAAATCAAAAATGATCTTCAATATTTTGTCTGAGTAGTATTTCCTGGCAGATGGGATAGTAGGAAATATGGGGAGAACTCTTGGATAGGTTTGCCTCGGAACAATCATCTGTTTCGCAAAGGGAAAGTCTCTGCACGCCAAGCTCTGCACAGCTTTCACAGCATCGTGTCTGCCTTTTTCTAACACTTTAGTTGGTAATATCATGCAGCTCCACGAAGTCACCCACTGCAGAAACCATGCAAAATAAAAATCACAGCCCTTAACCAGATCCCGAGAAATGTTTTTAATGAAACAATTCAATCAGAACTGCCATACCTCGTAGCGTGTATAAGACCTAAGACACAAGTTCCTCAAACATCTGAGGAATATTGGATAACAAATGGAATTATGGCAATAAAATGGTAAAATCAGATTGGCATACAATTGCCTAGGAGGTCTATTGCAGAAGCAGGAGACAGGACTGTCAGATTCTCCCCCTGGCTAAGCACAATTGTAAATTGGTTGTTTCAGGTAAAACCTGTATCTTTACGCCTCAGTTTTCCAGCTGTGAAGCTTGGGGAAAATCCTCCCCTTTAAGACACTGAGATTTCTCAAGCAGTGCTGTGTAATACCAGAGTGTGTTAGCAATGTCCCAGGGCTCCTGCGTCGTTAGCACCAGCTACACAGACAGGAGCAGAAAGACAAATACAAGGATTTCGTTTGAAGTTCCAGTGCAGAACTGTGGGAAAGCACAATCGAGGAAGTGCTTTGAGGTACTCCAGGTTTAGTAAGTTCGGGCAGATATCCGTCATGAAATGATGTAGGTAAGATTCTTGCTGACCCAGAAAGGCTCAGGCATTTATTCAGTGGAAGCAGGTATAAAAGCATTTGGATTATTTAAACAAGTTACAATAAAATTAAAGGAATATCTGCATCCAATGCTGACTCAAATTGAATCAGTAGAAAAGCACCCATTAACTTTAGTAGAATTAATATACAGCCAATTCGATTATACTCTATAGACAATTACAGTCTTGATTGTGTGTAACATGGTAGTGCTATTGATTCTTAAATTATCCATGAAATTTGAACTATGAACTATTCCAAACTTCCAAATTTTAATGAACTTAAAATTTAGCATAAGAGGTAGCAACTGGAACCTGTTCAATCCCATTCCTCTGTGTGTTTGAAGTTGGGAATGCACCCCTGGCAGGAGTCCCTTGTGCCCATGGGTACAGGTGGTTCCCAGCTGATTCGAGTGCCTCCTGCTGCCCCATGCCACACACACTGTCCAATTCCACAGCCCAGAGTGCACAGCATATTTCAAATCCAGTGTTACATTAATGACATAGTTAAGGTTAACCACATTGATTAAAATTTTCATTGCATAAAGGATTCAGGAGAATCTTCAGACTGCAGTGAAAAGCAGGGGTTTAACAATGCCTGGCAGGCTTCTTTCTTTTGTAGTTACATGTTGTGATCTTCACTCTAGTGACACTTCATTACCCAAATAGGCAGTACTGCCAACCTTAAATTTCATCAAGCTCATGGTTATCAGGGTCTTTGATCTAATTGCTGTGTACGTGCACAGGAGAGGGGAGTTCTTTTGTACTCAGCTTTCAGTTTTTTCTCTTATCTCCCTTCTTGTGCCACAGTTGACTGACACACTCCTGACTCTGTCCCCAAAGTAGCCCATCACACCCTTCTCATTTAATATTATACCCTTCACCCATTGTCTGTAATAACACAGCAATATTATAAATTGTGTTTATTCCAAATCAAAAAGAAAGTACCCATTTTCCTTTAGCCTTCAGAAAGATGTGAGCCCAACACATTTCTAGGACAATGACTCATTTAGATACTGCCTTCAAAGTACAATTTTCTGTGTGCCTTTTAAAAATTGAATGCCAGAATCCTGCCAGCAAGTAAAGGGCATCATTTCCTAGGGTTCAGGAAGGCCAATCCACCTTTACAGAAATCATTTTGTTATTCCTTAGCACATACCTGACCTGGTCAAGTCAGGATTTCAAATGAGTTTCTAGCTCAGCGTGCACCGCTCGCTTCAGAAGGGACCTGCTGTCAGGAGATGTCCAGGCAAAGGCATCTAATCCCAGGTCAGCTGTCTGTGGGGTCACAGGCACTGCAGAAAACATTTCCAGCACAGAACAGGCTGCCCAGTTGTGTGCTCAAATCTATTGCTCTGTGAATTGAGAAAGCCCGTATTGCGTTCATTCGAATCATATTCTCTTTTTTCATTTTCCTTTTTTAAACATTTTGGTGTTGCTTCGTATTCAAAGGACGCCTGACATTGTGTCAGGCAGGTGGTAAACACACAAACACTGCATGTGCACTACTCTGTATTCCACCAATAACTGAGGAATATTTGAATGAGTGTTCTTTTCACCTTGCTCCTACATATCCTAGAATATTTCTTCTCATTTCCAATTGCACAACAGCCCAAATATTGAACTAATATTCTTTAATTATGGTCCTGTTGCTGGATACTACATGGAATTTTGATCACATTAAAATCCAGCTGGTTTGCCTCCTTTGACACACAAAACCAAGTTTATTTTCTCAGAACTTCAAGCATCATGATGCAGGCAAACCATTCATACAAAGAGAAGATGCCTTGATTGAATTGCTTTCTAGTTATTCTTAGAAAAAAACTATAAATTATAATGTTTCTAGCCTAACTGCTATGAAAAAAAATCCTTTCAACAACTGCCAGAAGGCAGCATAAAAAGTTTTTGTATGTGATCAAGAAGCAACTTGAAAACAGAAAGTAAATAAACACAAAACGAATCTTAAAATTGTATTTCACAGAGTCATGCTTAAAAGATCTGGAATTCTACTCCTGATGAAACTGGGCTCTAAAACTTCTGAACAGTTAGAATTAAAATTCTAATTAGAATGGAACATCACATTAGTCGAGTAATTGCAGTCTCTGAGTGGTCTCTGGGAAGTGTTGTTTTAAGCACCTGTTCCTGGCCCACGGGCCCTGCCGAGCTACAGCAAGGTCAGCACACAATTCAAGTGTCACATCATCTTTTCAGCTACATAAAGACATCATAAAGCTGATTTAACTGAGCCTACATTTGCTGAGAAGCAACTGTCAAAATGGATATCAAATGCCAGTACAAACCCCGTTAGACCTCTAATTATTTAGAGGCATGAACAAATCTGTTGGTCTAAATCTCCTTTCTCCCTCCTCACAATACAAGGTACACAAGAGACAGATATTCAGTAACTGTTCACACCAAATCAGACCCTACAAACCCACTGGCACTTTTTAAAATTTCAAAGCTAAATCCTGCTCCTTGGAAACCCAGCTGTCATCAAGTTTAGTTTGCCCCATTACCATTGGCCAAGTATTTCCCCCTCACAGCACAGCTGAGATACACCCAGTGAGGTCTGTGGGCTCTGCAGACTGAGGGGAGAAAGCTGTGCAGTTACTTGTCAGATTTTGGGAGATGAAGGCATGCTTCACAGTGTTGTTTCAGCATTTTTAGAAATTTAATTCAGCATTTTGACTGCTAATACGCACACATGAAATCCAATAATCCAGGTGGCAGAAAAACTTCTTAATATACAAGGTCACAATGGGAAGTTGAGGTTTGATTTTTTTAACTCCACATGAAAGGAAAATACAACCTTTTTTCATGGGTTTAATGTTAATTAAATATGCATAGAGCTCTGTGCTGACTGCACGATGTTACATGGTCATTTCTTTTCAGCATGGAACTCTTTAATTTCCTGTAAGTCCATTTAGAAGTCTATTACATTAAGGGAGGGAAATGTATCACTTTGGTAATTATTCTGTTTACACTCGCACTAAACCACACAGCCTTAACTAGAAGATGGATAAAGATTATTTCCCAGGTGAATAAGGGCTACATTCACGGCCAAAACCCATGTGTGGCATGACAAAGTGCCTTCAGATCCGTGTGCATGTCTGCTGCTGTGAGTCAGGAATTGCACTGTGAGGATACACAGTGAGAGTAACATTGATTAGTGCTACATGGAACACTCACCTACCATTTCTGCCTTTCTGAAGGGAGTGTCGTCCATTGCTGGTTTCGATGCAGCCCAAGAGAAAAACTGGGTCCTGTGACTTATTTTGATTTTTAATAAGCATTTTTAAAAAGGATTGTGCTCATCTACACAACTTGGATTTTAAACTGTGAGGGCAACACAAAGTGCAAAGACTAATCTCAGTTTCAACTAATTATGTTTTCATTAAGGGACACTAAGGGACCACCAGGGATCTTTCTCCGGGAGCTCTCTGTTTTATGATCTCTTTGTAGTAAATTGCAGGCGAGACTGTCTGTCCTCTCCAGGCTGATGTGACAAATTACAGAAGGCATTGGAAGGCTGTCAGCAATAATCTGAGTCCTCATAAATGGCCACAATAGTAATTAGCCAAGTTGAAGTAATTTCAGGTTCAGGGAGTTAAAGTTAAAAGCACTATCAGAGTGAGTTTACAGGATCTTTTTATATAACTGGGAGTCCGGTTAGGGATAAAAACAGTTATGTTTTTCACCTTTTCTTTTCACCTTTTTCACCTTTTTTTTTTTCACCTTTTTACATGAACTTACAGGAATAATACATGGTTCTCTCACAGAAATCCTCCTGAATAACTATTTTAAAATATTGAAGTTTGCAGTTTCTTATGCTGTTTCTGAAAGTCATTCTCTGAGTTAGTAGGAGGAGAAACTGAAGAATCCAAAATTAAAGGATGCTAACTGTGTTAGAGAGATATTCATGTTGCAAAGTTCAGACCCATATTCTGAGCTCACCCAAACTGGTGGGAAAGCAAAAGGCTATAGGAAATTGCAGGCTGTCCATCAGAGAAGGGAGATTCTGACCAGAGGATTCCTCTCTGGATACCATTGGTTCAAGCATTCACACACAGAGCTTGCTTCCAGACATGAGTGCTGTTTGCACTGCGCAGGCTCTTTGCTTCTCAGCGCTGCAGAGGGCACTAACAAGGCTCCTCTGTGAAAATTCTGCCAACTTGCACGTGGACTTGAAATTGTTGCTTTTTCCTTTCTTCGAGCCAAATCCCTCATACATTAAGCCTTCCACAAATAAAGCAAAGGCTTTCTAATTGAAAATTCTTGTCAAAATAGTGTTAGTTGCATGGTCCAACCTCTTAGCGTTGTTGGTGCTCTGATGCTTTCGCTCCCATGTTCGTGGTGTTCAAGGCAGCGCGGGTGGGCAGGGCACTCCTTCTCATCTCACACCGTGCAGGCAATAGATAACATGGCCCATTAGTACCCCAAAGAGCTCGTGTGAAACCAGCACAAACCAGCACCACTGTACCTTATCTAGGGCTCCTGTCTGTAGCACTGCTGCCCATTGTTATGCCAGAGACTTCTGTGGGTGCTCAGGAGCAGAGGCTTCTACAGCCCGAGCACCAGACGAGGCAATTCTGTTACGTGAACTGTTTCATCGGTGGAGCTTCTTCAAACGGCAGAGGAAAAAGAACAAAGTTAATTGGAGAGAAGAGAATCTAGCATAGCATGGAGAGATGAAAGAGGGCAGAATAATGCAAAAATTAAATTGTGATCGAAATAGGAGAGGCACACTGGTGAAGGGGTCAGGAACTGTATGAAGGACGGCACGAAGACCAGAGGGTAAAAAGCTGATTAGCTGGTAACACACAAGTAGATCTGAACTGGTGAGGTAATTGTCTTAGGAAGTAAGAGAGACTTGAAACAGACCCACAATAATGATACCATGTAAAGAAAACCCTTTGAAATTTTTCTTTTTAGGAGAGCTTTATACAATAAAAGGAACTAAAGGGGGAACGAGGTTGCGGTGGGAAGAAGAATTCAGAAATTGCAAAAGGCATATGAGCAAAGGGAAAACCACAGGAAAAGATCTAAATGTGCAATGCATTTAACATCAGCTGCCCAGCACCTACAATGTCACAGTATTGATGTTTGGTGTCCTGGAGCTTTCCCTTTAAACGGAAAGGGAAATCAATCGAACCTCAAATAGCAAAATTCTGGCTCTGCAGAACATGGTTTTAGGCACCATTTTTAGGCAAAATTCTTGCAGAAAAAGAAAGCAGGCAGGTAATTTAAATTACGATCACACTGAAATGAGTAAGGAAGCACAGCTTCAGAACAATCACCGCTTAAGTACTAGGATTCAGCTTGCATTTTTCTTTAGAATACTCTCCTGTATTCACCTGTTCCTTAAGCTTAGCTGTGTCATATAGTTCTGCTCAAAAATATTGTTGAATGTAATTCATAAAATCCCTTTTAATTCTTTTGGGAATGACTGAAAGTGCTACAGAGGCCTTCATATTTCCAAAGGCAGGTAAAGTGTTTTACTGTGGAGCTGTGAAAGGCAGCATTAAGCAGTACAAAATATGAACACAGTAGAAACCTGCTAAACTACAAGGGTGTCAAAGAATCACAGAAAAAATCAGGTTGCAGGGCACTTCTGGAGGTTTCCAGTGCAACCTCCTGCTCAAAGCAGAGCAGGCTTCAAAGTTAAATCAGGTTGCCCTGTTCTATCGTATCTTTCTGAGAGATTACCATGGAGATTAAGGATAAGCAGGTATTTCTAGGAGCCAGTTTTCTTCTGTTGTCTCTGTCCAATCAGAAATAACTATCTCTGAGTTCTGAAAAGCGGCCTCACACATCAGAGAACAATCAGACTTCCCTGTTAGTGGGGCAAATGCATTCACCCCGAGTAGATGATGCTTCATCAGGTGCTAGTCCAAGAGAACTGAAAATTGCATTGTATTGATATTTCTGTTTGGAAGAAGAAAGTGAAGTGCTTCTAACCCCAATAGTCAGATTTTCTAGAAACTGATTCTCTCACAGACAACGGATTCATTTCTGCTGCATAAAGCAACATCCTCACAACTAACAGGAGTTCAAGGGAAGAAAAGGATGCTTCAGCCCCAGTACTATCAAAATCCCAGTGATACCAATAGGCTACTTAAACCACAACTAAGACTGACCTCGGTGTCTGGATGCATTAGTGAGCTGTACAGGCACACAGTGAACCAACATTTCAGCCCAGGAACACAGAAACAGCACAGACTGCTGTTAGCATGACTGAGGGGGGAAAGGCTGGGAAAGGAAGGGGAACAGTGGCTTTGGTAAACACCCCAGCTCCCCATACTGAACAGAGTCGGGGTGCTACACTGAAGAAAAACACACACAAAGAAAAGTAGAAGTTTTGCAAAACAGGTACTAGTTCCTTGGTTAAAAATGAATCTTATTGAACACAGCAAAAGCTGTAAGAGTGCTCCTTTGCCTCCAGTTTTACCAAGACTTCCATTAAATGATGCTGATATGCAATTACTGTACTGCTAAATACCAGGCTACTGCTGAGCTTTGACTAAAGGCCACTAATGCATGTAGTGGCAAATAGGCACTGGATCGTTGTCAGTGCTGGGGAAGGCAAAGAAAGAACTACAGTCGTAGTCAGAACTGTATTAAACTCCTATCTACCATTGTTTTCATAAGCAGTAAAAGTCTGAAACAGAAGTACAGTGGCTTCTACATCACAGTCAGAATATTTGGCAATCCAAAGTGTTGTTTTATGAAGAAGTTTGAAGAACCAGGATTCAATGGTTGCAAGAGGGACCTCAACAGTCCTCTGAATCTGCTTCACATCAAGTGACTGGCACTGTTTAATAGGGAATCACAACTTACAACCCAGTCTCAAACTCTCAAGGACATTTTTACACAGGTGGTTCCTTCCCCATCAGAGTTTACTGCTCTATCCCAGTCCTCTGACCTGTGTCCTTGTGCCTTCACCTGAGGACTTGACACAGCTCCAGGATCTATCAGGGCCACACAACTGAGCTGTCCAACTGCCACAGCTTGTGACCAGAAATGTTTCCTCACTTCCACCACCTGGGGCCAGGTCAGTCTGGCTTCCCCAGCAAACTCTGGGTTAGGGAAGCCGCTGTGCTCAGATACACAGTAGCTGAACGTGCAGGTTGTGACAACCCCATCAGGGATTCCCCTCATCGCTGAAAGACCCTTCTGAAAAACTGTGGTGAGGAAAAATGCAAAGGGAACCTGAGGGAAGGAAGAGCTCAAGAGGGTTTAAAACAGAGACAGGCTCAGGGGAAACCTCATCACTCTCTACAACTCCCTGACAGGAGGGTGCAGCCAGGTGGGGGTTGGGCTCTTCTCCCGGGACCCAGCAGTACGACAAGAGGGCTCGGTCTCAAGCTGTGCCAGGGCAGGTTTGGGTTGGATGCCAGAAGGAAATTTTTTAGAGAGAGAGTGATCAGACATTGGAAGGGGCTGCCCAGGGAGGGGGTGGAGACCCCATCCCTGCAGATGTTTAAGGACTGACTGGATGTGGCACCAGTGCCACGGGCTGGGAACCACGGCGGGGTTGGATCAAGGGTTGGACTTGATGATCTCGGAGGTCTTTTCCAACCTGGTTGATTCTATTCTGTGTGTCCCTTGCAACCAAAGAGAGCAGAGAGGAGCTGTCGGGGCCCCTGTAGGAGGGAGATCCACACAGTACCTAGTCACAGATGTTCATCATATCCCAGGGTCTGCCATGCACAGCTCACCCAGGTCCATCACCCATCTAGTTGGGATGGGGCACACACAAATGAACAGCCCTTAGGGAAAACTCCTGCACCCAAGGGGAAGAGATCAACCATGATTTTACTTCCCAGGCTGCCATGCTGTATTAATTCTCTTAAATTTAACATGGTTTTGATCAGAGAAAGCACCACTGCAATGCTCACTCATTGATGCCTCTGAAAGAAGACATCACAAATAACTACAATTCAGGCTGTCAGAACTGTCACTTTTCTACATGTTTTATTTAATACAGATTTATTAATCCACATTAACAGTGAAGTAGGAATCTTTTGTTATAGTGAGAAAAAGGGAAGGGATACTTGGAACCTTTCAAGCTCTTAGAAGACTGCTAAGCATAGGAGAGTATTATGAAAACACTTATTTCTTAATCTCTAGAAAGAATTAAGCTGTTTCTAATGTGAAACACATTAAACAATTCCATTATTTAAAATGCAATGTGAAAAAAAAAGTGTCTTCCTAGGGCATAATTTTATAAACAGAGACACATAAAAGTATTTGAATGTGAATCCATGGCTCTCCTTACAGAAGTATTTGCACAGTGGACCCATCCTTGTTCCCTGCACAGAGCCCAGGGAAGCTGGCCATGGGCTGGGACAGCAGAGTCCTCTGCTGTTGTTCAGCATCTGCCACCTCCCTTGCTTGGGAGTGGAATATGTTTCCATATTCCAGCTCTGCAAGAGGCTGACCAGGAGCAGAGCACAAAATGTCTTCCTGTGTCCCACCTTCCTTCAGAAACTCCACAAACACACACCTTGAGAGCAGCAAAGGGGTCACGCTGGGCTTTTTGCCACCTGGGGTTTGGAGGGCTCCTGGGTGCACATTGCTGCATCCTGCTGCTCCCTCACTGACCACATCCAGACTGTGCCAATTCCACTGACTGCAAGTTTGTCCTTCATTGTCAAAATATCATTCCTGACTTAGATTTAATGCTTGGACTACTTTAACTTGGGCAAAATGACCCTGATAAGTTACACGGTGTAACAGAACAGCACAAATTGCTTTGTTAGGCTCACAAACACTGACAAACTCTAAATTTCACTCGCGTCTATCATGATCCCTAAGAGTCATTGAAATCTTCCCAAACACATCACTACCTTCAATCACATTCATCCAGCTTTTTTATAACCCTCTTGTTGACCGACAGAGGCTTCTCTTACACAGAATTAATTCCCTGTGTTGTCAGAGCAACAAAACAAACCCCTTGCAGCAGCCAAGTGTTGTGAGAACCTGACCTTCCTCATCTTCTTCACAAACATACATTCCTAATGTCCTGAACTGCAGCAGAAAATGTGCTAGAAATCCACAGAGCTGCAGGTAACAAGGGTACCTCACTGTTCCATATGTGAATTGAAAGGCAAGTCTGCTGGAAGCAGGGGTGTCTGCTGTCCTGCACCTGAAGGCTCCTGTCTGTTTGTCTGCAGAGTAGACATGGAAACACCCCCACCTTGCCCTGAGAGCATCGTGGATCTCTGCACAAGCAGATTACCATGCAAAGCAGAAAGAAGAGGGAATCAAGCCCAGAAAACTGCTGCTCAAATTGTCATTTGACATGAGACTTGGCAAATGCCAAGAGCTCTTTTTGGAGCAAACCAATGACCTTTAACTGTTCAAAAGACAAAGAAGGTGGAAAGTCTACTATGTGAGCTTTAGGTTTTTCCTGCCCTGCTTTTGTTGATGTCAGTGCAGTTTATGAACCTGCATTATTAACTAAGAGGCAAAGGGACATAGAAGGTTGTCCAAGGCTAAGTCAAGAATTCTTTAGCAAAGACAGAAATAAAACCCCAGCAATGGATAAGCCTCCTGTCTTAACCTCATACTTGGAAGTCAAAGGCATGATGTTCTGCTGAACCTCAGTCCTCTGAACTCCAACACTTCGTACTTTTTATGATCAGCCTTTGTAGCTTGAAAAAAAGTTGAACTTTTGAGTCATTTTTTTCCAATAAAGTACAGACAATAAAACATATTGCAAATCTACATTTATTAACCTTCTTGATCTTGACACAAAAACCAAAATAATTCAGTTACAGGAACTGGGTTTAATTCTATCTTCAGCAGCTGCAAGGTGCAGCTATATTGTAAAACACATCCTTTTATTTGTTTTTTGGAATCTAATCGTGATCTATCATTCCTCATTTCGGTGGTATTTGGATATCACTATGTTTCTGTAATATCAATAACATCATAATCTTCATTAGTATTCAAATCTATACCATCTGACAAGCTCCTGTTCTCTTCCATGAGCTCCTTTGTTGTTCTGGCCTCATGAATTTAATTATGAGACTAGATTATTATCAGACAGTGGGAAGGGAAGAGTAAGGAATAGAGAGAATGACGTGGAAATTATAATCTCTTGTTGTAATAATGAATCTAGTTTCATATTCCACTTTATTTTTGCACAAGCTGCTTCTGAGAGAAAAGGGAGCAAAAGGAAGGAAATTCTTACAAAAATGCTTCTGTACAGTAACCTTTCGAGTAGATGCCACTGCAGGGGTGGACTGGAGATTTCAGACCTTTCAGACAACAACAGTGATTCCATCCATATGTTTTTTTCCATTCATAGCTTTACAGACAGCAAAAGAAAACAAAAGAATTCATGCCGTTCAAAGCTGGTGGCTGTTTCCTCTCCAATTAAAGTGACATCAATTATAAGTCTTAGTCTGCAATCAAAATAATTATTTAAAAACTATAATTATGCTTGGAGCAATCTGTGGCTGTAAAAATAAGTACTATCATCACACCTGAAAGGTATCTGGAATTTTTTAGTAGAATAAGGAACGGCTCCTTCTAAGTCTTAGAGAGCCCAGCAATTTCTGTAAACAAATATGATTCCTTAGAAAGTAAACTGGAGTCACTAAAGTTGCATTAAGGTCCAATATTAAAAACAGATTTCTATCCCTCCTGTAAAATTTTGTATTTTACCTGAATTGCTGCTTAGATGTTATTAATACCAAAATCAACCTTATTACTAAAACCTACAGTGCTCTCTACAAAGAGCCACACATAGAACCTGGCTGTGAGGTTTAGTCAGTTGTAGAAAATCTGATCAGCATTAATATGGGATTATCTTCTCCTTTCCTGTTAAATGTGATTACACATCAGTTAACATGATCATGTGATTTTAAGTAACATTAACTGCTGTTGTTTATTAACCAATTTGTTAGAGGCCTCCCCTTCTCAAAGGACATTTTTGTACTAGAACAAGAATTATCTCAAAAAACTCCATGAACTGTGTAATTATTCTAAGCTATTTATCACAGAAAAGATTAGTAAACTCAACAAGAATGCCCAATTTTATAAGGTATTTTAGATTACTTATCAAAAAGTGTGAATTATTACATTATGCGATCTACAGTATAAGATTTCTTTGGCCTTTTTTGCTATCTAAAATGTACGTTTCAATGCTCATATAAATATGTTCAAATTTTTAAATGCAGACTAGCAATTCATAATTACACATTCATTCAAACACTGCCAGGTTTCCTATTTTCCTACTGGGGGCTGTCAAAAATCAGAACTTTCGTCATACTGAAGTCGCACTGACACGCTCAGAGTGTTCCCTTTATTCTCCTCCTCATTAAGGAAAAACCTGTCATTAAAAGAATCTATTTTAAGCAAGCAAAAAAGTGTGTGAATCTATTTAAAGCAAGCAGGGACTTTGATTATGGCAATTAAAAAAACCCTGCTGTTCAAAGCTGGTGATTTTTTTTTATCATTTAAATGGCGCTTCACATTCTTCTGAGACATTTTACTAAGAAGAATGTTAAATAAGGTGATAAAAGGTTACTTTTGTCTTTCAAGCTGAAATATGTAACTATTATTTCTTATCTGCCTAGAATTAGAAGAGCTTCAATATCATATATTTTAAAGGATTCATTATCAAAAGTCACCAGACTTCATAAAACAAATGCTTCATTTCCTGCCCTTGTTTCATCCCAGGCAGAAAATTCTTCTGCATTTTGAAAGGGAAGATTTCTGTCAACATTTGACGGAGCAATAGATGTTTATTTTCAAATTGCACAGCTTGTAGTTAGGAAGCCATAACCACCTTCCTTTCAAAGCATGAGAAATGGGTTGTCAGGAGTGTATTTTAAGAGGAAGGCTTAGGCAGAACAGGCTAGGCAAAGAAAAACAATGTTCTTATCTTTTTTTTTTTTTTTAAATCCAGAACAAGACTAACATGCAACTTCAAGTGGCCAAGTAGGTCAGACCACAATGCAAAAAGAAAGCAGTGTGACACAAAATCTTAATTCTCTTTATCTCCTACTGATTTGAATGTTGGAAAATTTTTCGTACCACATACACACACAAAAATTTCTACTGGCAACATACACCGAGCTGAAAAATCCTAGGATGAATTACATTTTCATATACTTTCAAAGTTTTGACTACTAATCAATCCTGCTGAAATTACATCATTTCAGATCTCTAAACAGACTGGCAAAGTACCATTTTCAGATAATCCATCATTAATTTTTCCATCACTAATCTTCATGGCTGTACCTCCTACTAAAATCCAAACATTGGGCTAATGATGTCAGGATCCTGCTTATTCACTTCTGAACAGATAAGTAGGTAGAGTTATTTATAACACGGTTTTGATTAGAAGTAACAAGTACATAATCCATGCCCAACATACATCAAAAAAGGACAAAATAGCAGGATTAAGGATAAAGAATACTCATATACATCAAGTATATGCATGTTTTATCTTTCTAAATGAATGTAAAAAGTTACGCAAAATAAATTTACATGAGCTGTCTTGTAACTTCTGAACTTCAGCTCCTGAATTTGTCACCTACTGCTTAGGTAAAAGAAACAGGCTTTCTACTGTGAAATAATGAGAGTGTTACAACAGCATACATAGGATTTCCTTCAGTGCCCTACACCCATCACTGAAATGCTCACTGGTCTCCTGCCAGTGCCAAGAAAAGGACGGTTTCAAGAAGGAACATGTTGGCATTTGCAATGGTCCAAGTGCACATGAATCTAGAGAACTGGCAGCAACATCCTTAAGAGCAAATGCTTCCAGAGATGAGAGGTTCTGCCTCTGCCCTGATGCACAGGGCCCTTCCTGGGGACCCTCAGAGCTGGTTCCTGGCCCTGGGAGGGAGGGAAGGGTGGGCACTGCTGGTCCTGCTCAGCACCGCGGGCTCCAGCACCACAGACGAAATTCCCGGTGTGGGCCAGGCCTGCTCCTGCAGCCCCCAGGGGGATTTAGGATAGCAAGGCCCAAGGCAGGGGGCAGCTGCCGTTTGGAGCTGCTGTCTGCTGGGATGATGTGCTGCCTTCCGTTGACAGGAGTTCAGTAATACCCAGCACAGGCAAGTACCAATTCCGATAGCACCACACCAGTAAAAGTGCTCAGCAATATGACTGGCTGATAATTATGCCTTCATCAACAGGCTTAATTTCAAAAATAAAGAACTTCATGGATTCTTCTCCCTCTACCTTGTATTTTTTCCAAGGTGATCCATGCTCTTCTTCCAGACTTAAACATTCCCAATCAAATCTATTGATAAGCCAGTCCAGCACTAACTTTTTTGCCTGTGCTGTTGCAGCAGGTGTCTGCAGATTCAGTCATATAAATACAGAGATATAAACAGAAAGCAGAAACTCCCCAAATCCAACTGCTGGCCTGTATTCTAACAGTTTTAATGGACTCTGAAGCTTTTGTGATCCATGGCACATTCAAATTGCCAACACTGCTGCAAGATGAAGTACAGGGACAAGGGTCTGAGTGTCAGAAAAGCAAGAACTGGCACAGAGCCTGAAGAGAGATACTCCTAAGGCTCACCCAGGAACTGCAAAATACATCAGACCATTCAGCCTCTCAAACTTCATGCATTTACAAAGCATAAATGGTTTGGCCTTGCACTTCAGAAACAAGCCCTTTCTAACATGGTCCCTTCTATGACCTTGAGCTAAATGGGATTCTTTTCATTTTTGGCTGACTGGACCATGTCAACCTATTAAGAGTATTTTCCTAACTACTAGCAAATTATTGGTTTCCCCTATGCTTTAATTAAAGGACATCTACCCTTGTGATAGATATTTAATAGCTGGCAATTTCTTTTGAGATCTAAGACACTAAGGATGTCTTGCAGTGACCACATGTTAACAGACATTAAATTCACAGTGTCCTGGTAAATAGGAAAGCTATAAATGACAATGTCACAGAGCTATGGAAAAATCCTTGAAAGGACTTATATAGAAAGAGAGACCAGAAATCCTTACTGACAGTTATCAAAACTAAAGATTTTTAAATTTAAAAAAAAATTAAACCTAAATTTTTTTTACTGTCTCAACATACAAACCCCAAGACTCAGCACTCACATGACGCACAGCAATCACACAGAAAGTCCTACCTATTTTTGCCTTTTAACCACTGAAATGTTTATACAGCCCAACATGCTTGTTGGTAGATGGTTATTGACAGCACCCTACACGATGCAAAAACTTTAAAAAGACAAGGAAAAAAGTAGAAAACTAGAGTCAGTGGGAAGCCAACAACTTAAATGTCTTTGCTGAATCTGCCTTTTGTTTTTATGCAGTGAATCTGCCTGGGTAGAGTCCTATCCCAGGGGGGGTTAAATATTGTCTCTGAACTAAAGCTCTTACCAACTTCAAGGGAAGACAACAAATGAGTTTCATATCTGAGTTGCTCCACCTAAAACTCCAGCAGAAGTCAGAGCAGGGGAGGAGCAGCCAGCCCATAAACACAATCCTGTGCAGTTACACTGGTTGGGATAGTTGGGCAAGGAAAGGTTCTGAAAGGGAAACCTCACACAAAGCTATTTTGCACCGTAGATGGTAATTAGAAACAAATACACATCTGCCACAAGGTTAAGAAAACCTTTTCTTCACTCTGAAATCTCTAGAGTAGACTGAATTTACAGGCAGAACATACAGTGATATAGCTATGGAAAGTGATCCCCGATTTAGCACTTAGGAATCATAACTATTGCCCTCACTCTGCTGTAATTCAGACTTTGGCCATTCAACAAGACGCAGAGACTGGAACATGGCAAGTCAGAAGTGACTGAGTGGGAAATACTGATGGCCTGTGAGACCCTTCCCTGAGCTGAGGTCATACAGTTCCGTGGAATGGCACAGTTAATGCTGACATTTCAGTTTATTGTAGTGTTAGATACGGAGGTATATATTGCATTTGAATTCCTAAAAAAAAATAAATATATGTTAAAACCAAAACCATTTTGCCTCCATCAATTTAATTAAGCTTGAATATGTGCCTATAGCACAATGCATTTGCAACCAGCAGAAGCAGGGGAAGGAACAAAAATGATATTTTATCAATTATTCAGACACAATTACCACCAAGTGTGCTCATACAAACTTTTTCTAGCCCATCTCATCCCATCTATTTCAATATGAATTATTCACTAAAGAATTGGAAAAATAATACCAACTGAAAAATGAAAAGCTTCAAATTGTGACTGTTTTGCTAGAAAAGTTTCAGACAAAATCATCAAAATATCCTTCTCAATCTTAAGCAAAATGTTTCCATTTTCCCTGATTAAAATAATTCTTAATTTCAAAAGCATGTAACTTTGAATTGCACAAAAATTTGAAAGAAAATTAACAATTTGAATTTATAATAATATCTTGCTTATACCAAAATAATATTTACATAGTTCTTTTAAAATTACAATCTCTATAAAAAGAAAACTCTCTCTGCAGCTCTAATTATTTCAAATATGCAAAAGCATTCACATTTGGCACTTGAATTCTGTGACTTCAATCCCTGTTCTTGTAATTGTTCCTAAACCAGAGAAACACAGTATTTGTTTAAAATAAAAATAAGGCATACCAGTAATCATATTTTGTTTAGTAAAAACAACTGTTATTACTCAAATTATTAAAAAGAATGCTATCTAATCCCTGGGAAAATCTTGTGTTAAATTGGATAAATTGAAATTAATATCATTACATTTACAGAAGGCATTTTATCCCATTTTTATATCCAGAGCATTTCAATTCATAATTAGAAGAGATACAATGAACGTGTCAAATGAAAACAATTCAATAAAACCTGAAAAATGTTTCATTTGTCCTGTTAATAAACAGAGCCAGTGAGAGTGTAGGCAGTCAGTAACACGTGGCCTACGATCAAACATCCACGGTTCCTTATGGTATTTTAATTCTCAAAAACAGAAGCATTTTAGTCTCATCACCTCTGCTTTCTGAGAATGTACTGTCTGATTTTGACAGCTGCAGGATGTGTTGGGCTTCAAAGGAAAGAGGAAACCAGCTTGGGATGTCTTTTTTGATTCCAGCCCATTTTGACCTCCTGCTACACAGACAACTCTCCATGAAACTGGACTGACACTGCATTTGCCAGCTGACTGTTCCTATTTCACAGGATATTTCTGGAGATGTTACGGTAGAAGACAATGAAAACTATAAGCCTTAACAAGAATAGCTCAGGCTTTAGAAACACTGTCAAGCTTTATCATTAATTAATTTCTCTTTCAGTTTAAGAACAAAAAGCAATACAGTGAACGTTTTCCAGCCCTTCATTGTTTCCATTGTCTCCAAGTTTTCTCTTAGGCAGCAGAGTTTGTAGAGAATGACCCCCACAGATTGTGTCTGGAAGACCCAGCATCCCAGAAATAATATCAACAACTATCAGCATTTAAAGGAGTCACTTACATTAAAACAAGTCTACCAAAGTTCCATGCAAAAGTTCACTTCTTTAAAAACCAGAAACAATGAAGTGCACCTGGAGCCATATTTAATAGATCTTTAAAACAACCACCTGAAAAAGAAAAATTTCTTTTTGTCAACCTGAACTCTCAAGGCTTCCTTTATACAAGATAAAAACCTGAAATGCATGTTTCTCTTACTGTTTTTTATGTCTATAATTCATTCCATGAGACTTCCTTTCATGTATCCATAAAGTGATTCAAACAACAGAAAGGGTCTGAGTAAATAAAGAGTTTATTTTCATTTTAAGCCTGGAACAACCAGGCTTGCCAATACAGAATTTAAGTTATTTCATTTAACGTGGAAAACTATAGTCTTTCAAAGGGTGGAAGTTACATTAATCTCCAACAAATGGGCCTTCGGCTCTCACTCAGGGGAAGTCATTATGCAGTGCTACTTCCATAATAGCTTTAGTTAAATGTGTTCTCTTTTTGGTCAGGTTGGAGAGCACAGGAGGGCACAGCTGGTGGCTGAGCCTTTGGACTATGATGGCACTCATGGCCAAAGCCAGTGACAGTTTTGGATCAGCCGTGCCATCCTCAGCACAGCAGCGAGAGGCAAAAAGAAATAGATCCGAGACTGACTCCTGTGTTTGTAGCTGGCCAGCTGAAAAGTACATTTTGCTGATGCCCCATGGAAGAAAAAGCAGCACTGGGCTGCTCTGTTAAGCGTGGAAAACATCTTTTGTCTTAAAATGTGGCCAACAGAGTTGCCACCGATCATGGCTGGTACACTGTGGGCCTTCCACTGAGGGCTTGTCTATGCAGACATTTCTGTATAATCAGATAGTCAAACTGGGTCTTTCTGTACTCACAAACGAGCCCAGTTCCATGGGCTCAGGTGCAGTTATGGCTCAGATAGAAATTAAAATGGTGACAGTGAACCAGATTTGGTTCAGCTCCCTTGATGGCCCTCCCCGGCTGGAATCCAGTTCAGGGCTCGGTGTAGTAGGTCTGGGTTAAACAGCTCAAAAAATATATCTGGCCCAGAGATTTTCTACCTGAGGCAGAAACGGAGCCCACCAACAAAGCAATCATTATTCCCATTTTCAGGAAGGAATGACTTGCGTAACTTCCCACAGGGAACCTGGAATAGAACTAAACCTTAAAGCTGGTAAGCCCAGCTTGCTCCATCATCTGCCTGGAAAAGATGGTGCAGACATGATACTGTTGTTTAAGACTCTCTGAAATCAGAAAGATTTTGACCCACATGGACTCATAGGTGTTCAGCATCCATGAAAAATAAGAGCTTCATAAGAAGGATTAAAGAAGACAGAGAGAAAATGCAACTGTTTTTCATGGAGGTTGCTGAAATAGATTTCCCTTTTATAACTATGCTGTGGAGCTCAGTAGGAAAGCTGATTTATCCTGTGAGTGCACAGCAGTTGCTCCCTGCTAGGGCTGCTGTTTAAGTTTAATTGGAATACACAGCACTTGTGCAATGTTTATATCATGGAGAACATCTAAGAAAAGCAGAGAGGCCCTCTCTCAGTTCGATACACTCATTGCTATTGTGATCCTGATCACTGAACCCAAGTGGAAATATGAACCACCAAATGATTTCTTTGCTGCCTGTTTTAGTCAGTGGCTCCAGAGGCAGAAGTGGCTTCTTGCAGAAGAGAAGAAAAAAGGCCAAGGCTGGGTAACTCAGGGGACTGGCAGTGCGATATGGAGCCTTTCATCTGCAGGTCACTGAATCCAGCAACCAAAAAATTATTACCGTCAAATGGAGGTTCAGTGGCCTAAAAGAAATCATTTAAATGGCTTCTGCTTCATACAAGCACTCACAGCAGAGAAATTATTGCTACAATTAGCAGAACTGCACAGTCATCAGTAAAGCTTTCGGTGTTTTTTTACATCCTCAGAAACAGAATTGTGTCACTGAAAAAATGAGTATTTTGAGCACAAACATTTACCATTAACCTGAAGGTTGGCGGGGAAGGGGGGTGGTCCCATTTTTATTATTATTTGAATTTTATTTAGCCTCCTTTGGTAGTTTTCTTTGCCTTTCCCCATGCTGCAGATCAGAAGGTAAATGCCTTCTAAAAATTGCTTTTCCAAAAAAGTAATTTACAAAATACCATGAGGTGAAAAATTGCACCATCCAAACCGGAGCCTTCCACTGTTAATATATTCGCATTTGGCTTAAACATTAAATACAAAGTATTTATAACTGAAAACTTTCCATTTTCCAGAGAACTGGGGGGAGTTTTTGCATAATCTATAAAATCCACAGAATTTCGAGAGAAATTTTAGCAAATGTTACTGCAGAGGAACTTCAATATTAGAGCATAAGGACCACTAGTGATTAGTTTTCTATCTTTGGAAGGGACCTTTAAAGGTCATCAAGTCCAAGCCCCTGCAATGAGCGGGGACATCTTCAATGAGCTCAGGGGTCTCAGAGCCCCGTCCGACCCGACCCTCAATGTTTCCAGGGATGGGGCAGCCACCACCTCTCTGGGCAACCTGTGCTGGTGTTTCACCACCTTCATCGGGAAAAACTTCTTCCTTGTATCTAATTTTAATCTTCCTGCTTTTAGTTTGAAACCATTACCCCTTGTCCCATTGCCACAGTCCCTACCAAATGTCTGTCCCCATCCTTCTGATAAGCCTTTTGAAAGGCCACAAAAAGGTCTTCCTGGAGCCCTTCTCCAAGCTGAACAACCCCTACTCCCTCAGCCTTTCCTCACAGGAGAGGTGTTACAGCTCTCTGATCACCTTTGTAGCCCTCCTCTGGACCTGACCCAGCAGCTCCATATCTTTCCTGTGTTGAGGACCCAGAGCTGGATGCAAAACTCCCAGTGAAGTCTCACCAGAGTGGAGTAGAGGGCCAGAATCCACTCCTCTGTTTATTGAAACAATAACCTTTGCTTATGGATATATGAATTGCATCCATTGAAGTCTAAAGCACTGCTTTTCCATCCTCCAAGTGGTACAACACTGGCTGTCCCTCTGCTTCCATGCACAGGGCCATACACCAAGAAAAGAAAAAAACACACTTAAAAGCCTCCCTGATGTAATGCAAAAGTGCCAAAATTAGGGTGAAGGGTTTTTTTCAATTTATTTTTCCCACCAATTTGAACAAATCATCTCAGAAAGTATTACTCAGCTGTAGCTGTTCAATAAAAATTTTGTCAACCCTTTCTATTTAATGTTCTCACTTTCTGTGACCAGCACTAAACCCAGTGGAGTGAGTGGTTTATACATGAGGCAGCATCCTCCTCCAGAAGCCCTAAACAGCATTAACATGCCTTTCTTAACTGAGAAGCAACTGATACCAAGAATTTGGGAAAGATAAAGCCAAGGCTGGAATTCAGGCAGAGATATTCCTGCTGCATTTTGTATTCCAGTTAATGTTTCTGATTTTATCAATCTCATTATACAGGAACAAGTGTTACAGCAGAGGCCACAGAGTTACTCAGAGTTTAACAGTTAAAGAGATGCTTGTGCTAAATAAATCTGTGCAGTTTCATTGTGAAAATTCTGTGTCCAATAGGTCTCATCAAATCTTGTTGCCCGGATTGCTTTAATAACATGTTCAGCTGTAGAACAAAACATTCAAGGGCAACAGTTCAAGAGCCTTTTCTACTCTGGTGGGTACATGCAATGTTTCTGCAGTTAGAAAACTCATATATACACACACATGCTCACTGGATTTCTTTATTGATTTAAAAAAAGCTCTCTGCATATTTATGATAACAGTTCTGCAAAGCACTCTGAGCATTGTGCAATTTAAAGCCTGATGAGTACCCAAATGTAATATTATTTTTTTGAAACAAAATTATTGCACACATTTGGAAGATGCAAAGAGATTGTTGAAAAGCTAGCAGTATATGACAATAAAAATGCAATTATGTCTGTGAAACTTCATATGCTTCACACTACAAAGTGTTATATGACAGCACTAAAGATGTGTTACACAGATAGTTAGAATTTAATTTGGGGGTATGACAGATACCTGAGTCCATAACAGTCACTCCAGCAAGCATCCCTTTAGTTGCATTCCACAAAAGCAAACAATGCCTTTCCTATTTCAGAAAAAGGTAGTTATTACAAAAGAGACAACCTTTAGAGAAGTATATGAATGGAAAGCCCAAGGTTTCTTTCTAGAAGATAGAGAACTATTACAGCAAGCTGGGATTTTGTTAGGCTTCACAATTCTGCCTCTTGATTCTTTTGTAATAAATGGCTCATTTATTTGAACTTTTGGGGGTCTTTTTGACACATTAGTTATGTGCACAATGTAGTTTGACCTGCAATTCTCAGCTCAGCAGCCAGACATATCTCATACAATCAGTGTTCCTCATGGTCAGCTCTGTCTGTGGAATAGCCGGTTCTAGTATATGAGCCAGTTTAAGCACTGTAGATAAAAATCTGGTCCCAGTGTAGCACCATGGCTTCAGAAAAACAAATATTATAC
The DNA here is from genome assembly GCA_013396775.1 of Cephalopterus ornatus. NCBI lineage: Eukaryota > Metazoa > Chordata > Aves > Passeriformes > Cotingidae > Cephalopterus > Cephalopterus ornatus. Next base: position 209,582 of record VZRE01011743.1, read on the forward strand.
CATATATCATGTAATTATATTCCTGTAGCAAGGAAGAAATGAAAAGTATCTTAATGAGGTATAGCGACAATTAAGTTAATTGCTATCCTATAATGTTTTAAGAGAACGCCATCCTTTTCCAACCCTCTCGTAGGTTTCCAGCGCAATGATTCTTTTTCTGTTCTCAGCTTTGTAGGATGACAGCAAAAATCGACAGGAAATCACTGGCTTTGATACAGAAGAGAGACAGAGGGCCATGACCAAAGTAGAGACTTTTCTTTATTAAATTAATACCTGCACCAATTTGCACAACTATCAAACATATCCCTTTTGCTTTCCGGATGTGAGGGGTTACCACAAAGAAAGGGTGAGAAAGAGAACTGAAAAAAGCCACAACAACACATCACACTTCCTGTGAGTCCTAACAGTTGAGCTGAAGAGCATCTCAGCTTGAGAACCCCCTACAAGGCACTACAACCCCCTTCTTGTGCTCTACAAGGCACAGGGTTAGATGGTGTTTGACCATCCGGTCTCAGGGAAGCAGAGCCCAAACTCCCTCTAACTTGCAGTCTCCTACAGCCCCTGCTGTGCTGTGGAACAGAACAGCCTGACTCCAAAAGGAAGACACAGAGCAGTAACTGGGAAGTCCCACCATTGTCAATGTTACCACAGGGCAGGATTCAAAACTGTAGGAGTCAAAGCTGAGCCTGGAGCATGCCGCTCCCAGGATTATACAGGCAAGGATGACAGGGTAGGGATGAACACTGGTAGCTTTTCTCAAAATGGAATTTAAATAACCTGGAAGACAAAAGAAATCTTTAGTAAGGCAAAATATGTTTGAAGAGGTTTGTCATGTTTCTAACAATGTCAGCAAGGAAGCAGTACAGCAAAAGCAGTGGAGAGTAATCTCTTGTGATAGTTATGGCTGGCCAATCCCACGCACATATTTGCGCTCCCAAAATCATATCTAGCTAAAAATTCTCCACAGTCACCATGAAAGTAACATGCCCTGAAGCTCCTCAGACCTCAACCAACCTACTGAATTTCCACTTCTGACACACTCTCTGTGTCTGTATTTCTATACTCCATACTCCATATTCCTGTGCCACAAGACACATCTCAGCCTGTCCTGTTGGAAGGTCCCTCAGGCATCTACAGGCAGCTGACACTCATTGCAGCTTCAGCATGTATCAGGGAAACCATATGAGCTTCTTTCTTGGAAAATGGCTGCTCACTGGAAGAACAGCTCTCTTCCTATTGCTGCAGGGCTTTCAGAAACCTCTGCGAGGGCTATAGGAATTCAGAACTCTGATACAGCTGGCAGCAACCAAAGGGAATGCAGTGATCTGGTCTCCAACTGGATCAGATATGTTATATAAAATTACATGTATACAATTATCTATAACGATGGTACACCATAAGCTTTTGAAAAAAAAAGACGATAGTAAAGACCCTTTCTCCTATGAGAAATTACCTTGGAGATGATGTTAAAGCCTTTCTGTGACTCTCATCCTCCCAAGCTTGGTATCTGCTGGGTTCTTTAATCACAAGAAATCCATACACAACTTTTTCTATTTCTCTCCCATTCTATCAAGTCTGATTGTACTTAGAACCCTCTCATTCTCTTTCCTCTGTATTCATTTTCCACTAAATATTATTCTTCTGGGTATCTGCAATGCCTACTGAATTAAACAGTTTGTATTAACATGAATACACAGTATGTTTAATATAAGAAACACTCCCTAGGCCAATGTATGGCACACAACTGTCACATTTTGTGTAGGTTGCAAGGTAATGATTTTGTAGGCATTGACTCGAGAATAGTTTGCCTATTACCTCACATACACATGTTCTTCTATGAATTATGTTAGCATAGCCAAATGATAACATAGCCAAATGATAACATGGCCACTATATTCCTAACTTATATTGGTACAAGGTGTGCAGCTGCAGCATGATGTTAACCATGGGGGTACAAAATTACTTATAATAGCCATAACTTTTGAAGGGATAAGAGAAATGGGACTTAAAATCCTTAATGTTTTGTTAAAACACTGGAAGGAATGGTATCGAGGGATGACATACAACACCGAGGTTGTAAGGAATTAATGATACACGAAACTGTATCTTTTTGCTCTCTGAGTGATCCGGTAAGTCAGGACTATCAAACAAAGGTCAGGAGAGAAGCAGTTGGAAAGCTACAAAAATAGAGCAGTTAGGGGGGAAAAAAGCACCTAAAAATGTCATTACCATATCTTTGTTAAAACCTCACACCCAAGTGTCTAATTGCAAGGGTAACACCTGAGTGCAGTCTCCTTTGATCCACACTTTGCTGTCTGGAACTGAGCAAATCATCACTTCACTGAAGTTCTTTTCTTGCCAATGGGTAAAATACCTCAAAAGCAAGCAAGTTGTGCATATTAATTAGAAACTCCTCAGCTGTTTTAGTATTTCCCACTTTGCACCCACCAGGCACATGCTTCACACATTGCAAGAGCATCAAAACAATGTATCTACATCCAAAATTCTTCATTCATTTCACCCTTTGGGAAAACAACCACCATTTTCTGATGTATGTAAACCACATTTTATTGAGCAAATGGGTTATTAATGCAGTCCATTTATGTGGTCTAATCCTGGCACTCCAGGAATGCAGGTGACAAACACGGTCCTGAATTTAGGACTTCACTGTCTGAGCCATGAGGCAGTCTGCTACAGTCAGCCAAATTCCTGAAATAGTTAAGAATTTACTGTGCATAATCTCTCTCATCATGTCGGAATAATCTCAATTTTTCCCTGAGGTTGCTTTAGAGTAGTTGTGAGAGAGAAAATCATTTGACACTGTGGTTTCCTCAGCACTGTTGATGAGCTCTGTGGCCTGCAAGGCACAGTGTGAGCTGGGAGGACATCACACAGCTCTGTGGCGTGGAAGAGTTTGCCAGAGGTTAGGGACAGTATCTGCAGCCTTACTACCTCCTGCTCTGGGAAATTCTACTGGGTAAAGCTGAGAAAGAAGGGGGGGAAAAAAAGGAAAAAAGGGGGGAAAAAAAAAAAAAAAAAAAGAAAAAAACAACAGGAGGAAAAAAGCAAGACTCTGCTCCAAGTGAATTCATTTTGCAGTAAACATCATTCTCCAGAGCACCAGAGAGCAAACAAGCAATAGCTAATGCAAAATCTCTCATAAAAGCACGATCACTAATTGAACTAAACTGTGGGATGGTTTGTGCACTGTTTGAGTTTCAAACTTTGTAATTACTTTACATGACCCATTAACAGTTGTTCACTGTAAGTTTTCTTACACTGTCAGCACAGGAGGATCCCTTTTGAAAAAAACTGGCTTTTCTAAAAAAGATTTGGTCAGCCTTACATTCATGGAAGCCTTGATTTTATCCCATAGTAACGGGAAGAAAAATAATTGGGCTATAGGTCAGATGAAGTACAGTCAGACACCTTGAATTTTCCCTTGATATATGCTTAATATAAGAAATAACAGATATACAGCAGCTGTACCTAGAGTCACTTCCTAATAATTAAGTATTTATGATTTCATCTCCTTGCCAGTTTTATACTGCATACTGAAGGAGGGAAAATGTATTAATCTGGCACACAGAACTTTTGTTTGGAAAAATAAAATCTCTCTTCACAAGATCTGCATAGCCATCTGAACTACTGCCTATTTACCTTTACAGTTCTGTTTAATATGTATTTGGGACTAGAACATACCATCTAAATGCTGACTCAAGTGTAATACTCTTCTCCCTGTTACTTGCGGAAAACATATTTTTGCACAGAATCAAAAAATGAAAGAAGGTCATGACATTCTAGAGGGCTTTTTTATGGTTTATGAAACCCTTCATTAAACTTTTAGAAGACACAGCCTCGAATGGCTTTGGGAGAAAGCAAAAACCTCAGAGTGCTTCTAGGGAACATCACCTGTAATTTATTCACTTTGAATGCTTTTTATGGTGCAGCTCAAGACAGATGCATGACATGATTCCAACATCCACAAACCCGAGGCATGAAGTAATTGAATCCATAACCAGAAGCTGGTAAATGGGTAGTCTTATGAGTTATTCTGTAAGTGTGACATGGAGAACAGCTTGCTTCACAATCATTATTTTGCTGTAGTGCAGAAATCACGTAATGAGGACTTCGTGCTGTTAGGATCCAAAGCCCTGATTGTTAGAACATTTCAGTCATATTAAAAAAATGATATATTGCAAGTGGATAGGGAGAAAAACAGTAATTGGAAGCTCAGCAGTGGGTTAAAGCCACAATTTATTTACCATTTCCCTTGCATTAGATGAAACATTAACAGGATTATTAATAAAGATTCTGTATTGGGTTTTCACAATAGCAGCAAGATATCATACTATTGTACTGCCAAAAGCATGTCAGTATAGTTTTCTTAAGGCTGCAGAGAAATCTTATCTAGTCTAAAATTGCTGAAAAATGTTAATTTTTATAGTTGCTAGAATTAGGACATGACCTTTAAAGTAGAGAGGCAAAAACCATACATCCATCTGATGACATTGATTTCTTGGTTACACAAGGTGCATCCATTAAGGAAATTGAATTACAAATTAAAATTCAGCACTGATTTATTAAAAATCAGGTGCTGATGAAAAGTGTTTCTCTTTACAAGATGCTTTCTAATTTCCATTGCAATTGCTGTCACCAACTGGAGTCATTAGTCCCCAGAAAAGCTGGTTCTATTTTTGGTTGTGCAGTTATAATTCCAAATTGTTTCAGGCTTTCTGCATTACTTCCCCATTTAGTTGGGAATTCTTTGGTCTATGACATTAAAAAAAACAAACCAAACCTGCCCTTCTTAACCTGTTGCTCAGATGCCCAGAGCAATTTCAGAGATGGAAAGGGGGAAAGTGGACCCAGGGGTAGCCTTTGACCTCTGCAAATATGAGCAACTTTTGTTGTGGTAGCAGAACACTTCGTAGCAATTCATTTGTTTGCCATTTGCGCTTCAAAGACAGTTCACTATTTCAGGATAAAGAACAATAAAAATATTCCTCTTAAAAAATATCTCAAGTGAAATCAGTCAAATTGATTCAGGCTTTTGCTGTGGCAACTTCTCGAGACAGATACTGCAGGGGTTTTATTTTTAAATTCCTGAGGTGAAATAATTATATAAAGCATTCATTTTAATAGTTCATAGGGTTACTGAAAGACAAGTTCATAAAAATAATGTGTATAAAGCAATTAAGTATAAAAAATTCCCTATAATTTTTAGCTATTCCCAGTTCCTTTACTGGGGGGAGAAATGTCCTTTGAACAGCTTTCGATTTATTACTTTTATATGTTTTTATAAATTAACACACACTTTTTTTTGTTAAGTAATATACCTTAGGTCAGTCTCAGAACACTAACTTTTAAACATGAACCCAGCTGCTGCAGATAATGATTAGATGAAAAGTCAGAAAAAAATAAACAGGAGAGCTTCTGATCTCAGGTGAGGGATGAGAAGGAAGCAGCTTGCTTTGAAATAATTACTTTACTGCAGAGCAGAAATGGCATAATAAGAACTTCATGCTGCCAGAAGCTGTAACCCTTGATTGCTGGAATACAGCTGTCACATTAAAAATGACACATTGCCAGTAGATTGGCATAGCTGCAGTAATCATAGACCTCACATCTGTGCTGCACTTGCCCAATTAAGGAGCTCCTTAATGCAAGTCTAGGCCAAGGTTAATGAAATTATTTAATATGCTTTATTTGCAGCAGGGTTGTTCAAAGAAGTCAATGGAAAGGTACATTAAAACTTGTTATTATGATTGATAATAGAAAAAAACTGAAAAGCCAGAACCTATTGTTCTAACAAGCTGTCTTCAAGAAACTACTGCACAGAACTACACGTAGTTTACTCACATTGTTCAGTTACAGACATATACTTTAAAGATAAATGCTTAAACCAAACCAGAGAAAACAGCTTTCATTAGGACACTGATTAGGCAAAACAAGCTTAAGGACATCTTCAGGGCAGATCACATCTCCACATGAAATTCCGGATTTCTCTATGAAATCCCATTCCTGTGAGCATAGCCAGATAGTCTTCATTGCATCTCAACTTTTTATTACACCTCTCCAAATAACAGTGAACAGAAGTGATACTTGCAGGCTTGCAAGTACAGAAAGGATTGTAGGTACCAACAGAAAGAACAACTGCCCACAGACTGAGTGGTTCAAAACAGAACAAGAGCAAGTCCTTTCATTGCGGGTACCGTCAACTCAGCAAAACACTGCCTGAGGTAGAACCTTGCTTGTAAACTTCCACATTTCAGACAGAGAGAAATAATGTATTGAAGTTCCACCAATCAGAATTTCCTTACTCTGATAATGAGTACCTTCACTGTCATGAATACACCTTTCGATATTTGGATATACTTCTGTGTCTGGAGGGTGGTACAGTCTTTAGCTCTGGGAATAAATACCTTATAATTAAAGCGCAGACAGAGCTCATTTGAAGTCAGTCTTGTCACTCCAAAGACTTCAGGAAGTCAAGCAAAACACTCATTATACAATTCACAATGATCTACAAAGTGCTTTGATGCTGCAAATATTAGAGAAAATCCTAGAGCAAGTCAGAATATGCTGGATTAAACAGAGAACCTTTGTAGAGTCTCACTGGGTAGACAGCATCTTCATTTCAGTTAGTCACTTGATTTGGTTGGTTGGTGATTTGGTTTGGGGTTTTGCTTTTGCTTTGTTTTGGTGGTTTTTCTTTGGGAGGTGGGGAGTGGTCCCCACTTTCTCAATGAAAAAAAACATCACTGTTGTGATTTAACTCCAGCCAGCAACTGAGCCCCACACAGAGGATTGTTCACTTCCCCCCACCCACGGTGGCACCAGGGAGAGGATCAGAAGAGTAAGAGTGAGAGAAGTCACAGTTGAGATAAAGACAGTTTGACAGGTAAAGCAAGAGCCAAGCACACAACAAAAGCAAAACGAGGAATTCATTCCCCCTTTCCCGTGGGCAGCAGGTGTTCGGCACCCCTGGGACAGCAGGGCCCCATCACACACGGCGGTTACTTGGGAAGGCAAACACCTTGACTCCCATTGTCCCCGCTTTCCTCCTTGTTCCCCCAGCTTTATATGCCAAGCACGATCCCATGTGCTAGGGAATATCCCCTGGGTCACTCGGGGTCACCTGTTCTGGCTGTGTCCCCTCCCAAACCCCTGTGCACCCCCAGCCTACTGCGTGGGGGGGTGAGGGACAGAAGAGGCCTTGACCTTGTATAATCTCTGCTCACAGCAACGAAAACATCCCTGTTTTATCCACGCTGTTTTCAGCACAAACCCAAAACACACCCTCACGCAGGGTGAAAAAAACACTGAAGTGAAGAAACAGCAAAGAAAATTAACTCTATCCCAGCGAAAGTCAGCACATTCACTAATTAACAGTTGGTGACAGGAGTAAGGGAAGTGTTGTTAGGAAGCTTCTGGCTGAGTTCAACGTAGGCAAGTTAAAAGTAAACAGCAGTAAGGAGAGGGAGAATAAGGAATGTCACAGGTCAAAGAGGTCTGTGAAATTATGGACTCATGGTTTTGTGACTGGACAGGAACAAAAGGAAACCGGTTCCCAGAGATATGGCTTGCCTGTTTCTTCCTCTTTGGGGTTTGGTTTTTAATTTGGGGGGTTTTTCTGGTTTGTTGGTTTTGGGCTTTGGTTGGTTGGTTTGGTTGGGTTTTTTTGACCTTTGTATAATCTATTTGAAACAGATGAGGAAGGTATGGAAGTCTCCCTAGAGCCTGTATTTGGATTTTCCCATGAGCCCCGTCTAGGGTTAGTGTATGATACAGTGCAGCCATGCAGAGTCAGGCCTGCTAGACTCTGTCTGGAGGAAGGTGGGGAGGGGTAGGAAAAAAGGAAAAAAATAAAGAAAAATAGGGAAAAAAATAAAGAAAAATATAAATGTCACGTGTGTCATATTGAAAATCTTGAGCAATAAAAACCCATGAGTCAGACTCAAAAGTACCATAATTTTAGTCTAACAAATTTGAGACTTGAAGTAACAAAATGAAAAATCTGATTAATTTGACTTTGTTACATGTTTTAAGAGGGTCTTTAGAACCTGTTTTCCTGGCAACTCACTTCATTACCCACAGTGACTAGCATAAGAAGAGGTAGAGGAAAATCACCTCCTAAAAGCATGAATAGAAGAAGTACTGCCTTTCCCACTGACCTGCAATATTTTGAGTTCCCCAGGTGAGGAACACAGCAGATTATGACTTGGCTGTACAGGGTTATTAAACCCTTTGAGCACTGATTGGCATGAAATCATTTATAGAAAGTTACAAGAGCAGCAGCATTAGAGGTTTAAATTATAAAAACCCCTCAGACATCCTTCACTTGCAGCTCTGCTTCCACATTCCCCACACCCCAAGAAAGTCTACAGGTACCTCTTGTACCAATTTCCTCTCCTCCTTCCTGCAAAAAAAACACCACTAGTTTTCACAGAAGGAAAAAGAGAAATGTAGCTGACCCTGCAGTTAGGTACCTAAGTGTCTTGCGAGAGGAATAGGAAGAGCTAATATTGAAAATATCAAATATCTTTGTGAGGCAAAAGATCCCTTACTAAATGTCCTGTTGTGAGATGCTACTGGGGAACTTGGATGGTCCCTGATGGCAAAGCCTGAAGTCCGTCAGAGTTTACTGGATTCCCAGAGAAATAGGTTGGACTTGTGCACCTGGGGAAACAGTTCAGAAACAGATGCCCTAGAACTGCCTGAAGAAATGCAGAACTAATTTTTGCCCTATGGCATTTGTTTGGCCAGACTGAGCAGTTAATTGAGCAAAGAGCTCATAGATGTGATTTGGGTAGGTATGACTGGACATGGAAGACAGCTTTTCCACTCTTTTGAATGGTAGCAGGCAGCAGGAAGCTTGTTAGTCTACTGTTCATAAAAAATTCACATTTACAATAAAGTCTTCTAATTATCTAGCCAAATATTTTTATTTCTGTGTATATGCTTACCTGGAGTGAGTACTGTGTGCAAAGCATTTCAAGCCTCCTCATGATCATTTCTGCCTTACTACAATTTGGTAATAAATCAGATAACCACTGAATAATTTAGACACCAACGACACCTATCCAGATGAAGGAAGAATTTCTGTAGTTCTTGTACGGTTATAACATGAACATACTAACACACAGTGGAAAAAATATACATAATTGGGTGTTAAAAAAAAAAGCTTCTTAAAGTAAGGAAATTCACCACAACTGTGAATCTAATCACTGTGATTTTAATGGACATGAAGCCATTTCTGCCGGTACAGACTTAGCTCACTGAGCAGTTTTATATTTGCAAGCTTCATTAAATACATACACTTACTATTTCCAATCGCAGTGAAAACAGAGATCTTTCTAACACCTCCTTTTTTAAAACAGCTCAACCTATAGCACCAAATTGTGTCATGCATTGCCAAATAAAAATAGCATTATCACTCTTTATTTGATAATGCTGCTAGAACAAGGCAGTGCCGGTCTCAGAGCGCAGAGATGTTGGCACCTTGCTGCTGAGAGCCCTGCAGCTACTTATGGGTCAGGCTGGCAGCCATGGAACCTCTTCAGAGGTTCTTTAAAATGTGACAGAGGGGATCCGTGTTAAACTCCATGTAAGAGAGAGGATTTTTTACAGTTTATGTTCCTACACCTTCTTTTTCCTGCATTAAAGGTAGGGAAGGTCATCTGGGCGATGAGGACTAACAAAGATGGAGAAAAAAAAAAATAAAGATGCATTTTCAATGGTTTGTTATTAGGCCTTACCAAAGAACTTAATAAGTTGAATTTTCCTATTAATGCAATTGAAAATTTAATGAGCTTCTTAATTTATGACTTCACTAGGCTTGAATTATAAAACAATAACACAAGCGGCACTCTAATTGCCTGAGTGTGTCTGAAGATGACAGCATGTTTAGGCTTTCACTTCAGCATCTAATCTAAATATATTAACAAATAGCACAAAAAACAATGCAGTTGTTCAAAGAGAGGACAGAATTAATTATTTTTTTGTGACAAGCAAAACCATTCTATTAAAGCCTTATCCTTACTGTTATATTCCACATTGTGATGGAGAATTTCCAGGCTCTTTGCTTAATATTAATATAGTTCTGTGGCACCCTTGAGAGCTTGTTAAGAAAGATTATTCCCACTAAACCAATAACCTGAAACAAGATTGAGCTGGTAGTATCATGGAACTTTAGGGGCTGAGCCAGGTCTTAGGTATGGAATGAACTCAGCTCTTGTAAACGTGCCTGGAGCTGTAGACACGTCTCTCTTCAGAAGGCAGAGCCTGTGTTTTGCCCTGTTCCATGATACCTTTTTCTTCACTGACTTTCACATCCATTTCAAAACATCCTGGGGTGATGCAGTTTCCAAAATGTCACTGTGCTGCTCTGCTACAGCTGAGCACTGCCCTTCCAGCTGGGAGCTCCTGGGTCTGACGGGGTAGTTCAGGGCTCAGCTCCCCCGGTCCACTCTGCAGAGCAAACAGCTCTGGGCTCAGCCTGCTCAGGCTTATCCTCACTGCAGCAGACTAGGCACAAAGGATAATTTTCACATTAAACCCAGGTTTTGAAATTTATCTCCCATTACGCCAACCAAAAATTTTCCTATCAGATAACATAAAAAAAAAGGTATTAATGTCTAACAGTTTTATGCTCTTTCATGACACTTTAATAATAGTGTTAACTACAAAACTGCTATATTGCGTAGGAGTTGACATTAACTTTATTTTTTTAAGTTGTCTGCACTGTTTTCTTCACAACAGAAAATACACAAGATTGAAAATTAAAATTAAAACACTTCATATTGCATTAGTAGACTGAGCAGGGGGACTGGTTGATTTGGGGGGGGGGTTAAACATATTATGATTGATGCTTCTGATTGTCATAAAAAATACATTGCAGAAAATACCACTGTAAGAGAAATTGAATATTCACAAAATGAGAGTTTTCTAAATTAATGTGGTGTTTTCATTTCATGAAAAGTTACACTCTAATCTTGAATCAAAATCTGGTTTTCACCTGGATCTTAAATGAGAAAAGCAGTACAGCAAGCTTTTTATTTTGTCCTTGGGAAGACAGGTTTGTTGCTTAACTACCTGTGCCTTTGCACTTTGACACCTGGAATAACACTATTCATAAATTTGAATTTTTATTATACCTGTCTGCAAGTCTTCCCATCAGGTGGTGGTGAATTTGGGGCTGACCCAAAAGTTTAAGAGCTCAAGTGAATTCCCATCCAACTTAAATGAGCCACTTACATAACATCTGTTAACTCCCTCCTGGAGGACAATTGCTCTCTCTCCAATAATACAACTGGTAACTCTTTAAAAGATCCTACACCCATGTGGCAAAAAGGAGCAGATTTCTGGAGTTTCTAGTTGCTAGAAGAAGGTGTGCATCACTTTTTCATTTGTACTGGCTCTGCTCTCAGACAATTTATTGCAAAAATACAAAATCTCATTGCAAGCGATCTCACTGGCAGGTTCCTTCTTCAGGAGACAGTCTACCTACTTCAGAATTTTACACGCTTTGTTGGTGGAACTAAGTGACTGGAAGGCTGTGAATCACTAATTGATATCTAACATTGCTTAATTTACTACCAATACAAGCAAATTGTTTCAATGTACCAATTTTTTTTTTAAGAAAGCAACTCCTAGTTTTTGCAGTCAGGCTCAGAGTTTGAGGAAGGAGAGGAAAAGAAAGAAAAGAAGGGTGCTGTTTATGGACATTAGTATTCAAACAGTCCTTCCTGGCCTGTCCCTTTCCCCTCCTTCTAAAGAAAATACAAAGGGAAGAACATGAATAGAAGTAGTTTCAGGGTCTAACAGTGCCATTTGTCACTGCCAAGATTCATCAGTGATACAGGATTACAAGAGGGAACAACTGAAAGGTTAAGGATTTATCTAGAACATCTGAAACAGATATTAAAGTGAGATTTATAGCAAAGAGCTTAATGAAAATTAATGTTTACTGTCTTAGCTACTGTAGTACTGGAAACAAAGAAACTTGTTCCTTTTCCAGGAGCCATCATTGACCTCTTCACTTGCCAGCAACACTTAAGAGCAGGTACATATGTTTAACATTTTGTATTTTGACTTTACTGGGCAGAAATTTAGAAGAGAAAATAAATATGTTCACAGGAGTGAAGTGCTGTGAGTGCTGGGGCAACAGCTTCTGGAGATGACTGTGAGAAGCAGGTTTGAAGTGTCTAAATGTGCTTCACTGCCTGCCGAGACTAAGACCCTCTGAGCAATAAAAACTTTCATAAAGGCTCATAAAGGAAGTTTTATTGGTTTTGTAGAGCCATCATCAGGATTTTCCTTTCAAGATCTATCTAATTACATGCTTTTTAAAAGAGTTATAGGCTTGCAGATTTAAGGGAGGCATTTAAAGGACGTGCAGTTAGTGGTGAGATGGCAGAGGTGGGTTAATGGTTGGACTCAATGATTGCAAAGGACTTTTCCAACCTAAATGATTCTACAGTTCTTGTAAAGATCAGTGGAAAACTAACAGCCCATGACAGGAGTGTTACAAGCCTGACATCCCCATGGCCCTGCTGCTCTGCAGGTTCACCATCACTGGTGAGAGACGAGGTGCTGCTGGACCAGGAATGAGCCACATGAAAACCTGGCTGCTTTAGCTTTCGTTGCGTAACCCAGTTATGAACTCCATCAGGTTCGACAAGAATATCTTTTTTAATATCAAATATCAAAACCAAAGTCTTTCATGTATGTTAAAAGTAGCAGCTTCAGCTAGAGAGAGAAAGAGAAAGGAGGAGAAAGGGAGAGAAAGATATTACAATTTCCACATTGTGCTTTTTGTCCTAAGTGGACCTTATCTACTTTTACCTCTGAATTTGGGCAATAAAAATCAACTAAAATATTTTCTGCTCTTATTAAATTATGTTTAACAAGATTTGGCTTCTTAGTGCTGCAACATACTGCCTGAAACTCTACACAGATTTTTATTTCATTTAAGATAACTTTCACTTGGAATGAAATCACAGTATTCCTATAAAAATATAGGATATGATGTGTTCATTACTATGTCTCTCAATTTCAATAAAGTTGAGGTATAGAAGGAGGAAATTTTTTTCAATAGCAACCTTTTACATGTCATGAATATCTGGACGTTTATTTGTGTTAAAGTAAACATTAAATAAAGGTAAATATAATTAAATCCCATTAAAATAAATGGCATTCTTCACCTGACCCAGGGGTTTTGTACTACTTTAGTTTAGCATTCAATAATTCTCTAATTCAATAACAAGTGAATCGGGGTTCCTCAGTCCCTGTGTAGATTTAAAGCAAAAGAAATCCCTATCTGGATTTCTAATTATCTATAAGTTTATTACTTAAACAAAGCCACATACAGATAAGCGAAGGCAGAAAAACATTCAAAGCATTAGAAATCCTAATAGGCACTTCTTTTCTCTTAAGATGTTTGCATAAATTCATTTTGGCTATTGTGATGCCTTTAGGGTGTTGACAGAGAAGAAAGAGAACCCTGAGAACAAGGGAGAATTTGTGCAAAGCAGTAAAACAGACTCATCCCTTTTGGAGGACTCAGACAGGACTATGCTTTAAACAGAGATACTACAGCTAGTTTTAGATCTCTGTAGTCTTGATATAACAGGGAAGAATTTCTTTGAATTGTTTTACTGTCAAAGGTGAAATCATAACTAAAAATAACAGGAACACACTTACTTTAAACCGTGTTCGTTATGCAGATTTTGAGAATATAACCAGAAAGTAATATTTCAAAAGAACATTAAAACTACTTGATATAATAGCCACATATCCTATCCACATTGAAGCCCCCACCTAGAAATCACAAAAATGGTTCATATATACACAAATCTAACTTTCACAAGGAATATTTCTACTCTGTGCATTAATTATTCCCTGTGACACTCTAGAGATAGAATGTGAGGCCAAACAACTGGATAATATTTGAAAATCTATCCCATCAAAAGAGCATTCACAGTAAGAGCACTGGGAAAATATCTGTGCCAACAATATGTCCATCAACATTAACATACAAACACAGGCAGAATTTGGAAGAAATTCCAAGATAAACAAGGTGACACAAAATGGTTGTGCCATGAAATCATTTTGGGGAGAAGTTAGGGGAAAAAATTTTTTTTGTTCAAAAGCACTGCTTGTGATTAGCCATTTATTCTGAATTAAGGAGATCACCATTATAATGTTTAGAGAGCACCAACCCCTTCTGTTGTTGGTTAATCAGGTAACGTGTGCTGCACTCCTCTGAGGAGGGCACAGTCTCCCTGTTTTATAGCTGGGGACACAGAGGGAGAGAGTTAGTGATGAACCCAAGCCTGCAGACCAAGTCAAGCTCATAACTTTATGTTACATGGGCTTTGAAACCTCCCACATTGCCAACTCTGGAAAATTAAGGGCATTTAAAACATAATCAGCAACACACAAGGTGAGCGTTGCCTGCATTAAGTAACTGTCATGGTTTAACCCCAGCCAGCAGCTAAGCACCACACAGAGGATCACTCGCTCCCGTGGGACTGGGGAGAGTCAGAAGAGTAAAAGTGAGAAAACTCCGGGCTGAGATAAAGACAGTTTAACAGGCAAAGCAAAAGCCACACACAGGCACAGAGCGACAAAAGGAGTTCATTAACCCCTTCCCATGGGCAGCAGGTGTCCAGCACGGCCCCAGCAGGTGTCAGTGGTTACCTGAAGACGAATGCCATCACTCCACACATCCCCCCCTCCCTCTTCCTTGTTCCCCCAGCTTTATATGCCAAGCACGATCCCATGTGCTAGGGAATATCCCCTGGGTCACTCGGGGTCACCTGTTCTGGCTGTGTCCCCTCCCAAACCCCTGTGCACCCCCAGCCTACTGCGTGGGGGGGTGAGGGACAGAAGAGGCCTTGACCTTGTGTAATCCCTGCTCGTTGGTAACAAAAACATCCCTGTTTTATCCACACTATTTCCAGCACAAATCCAAAACACAGCCCCATAGAAGCTCCCCTGGAGAAAATTAACTCCATCCCAGCCAAAGCCAGCACAGTAACAACCTCTGAAATTGCCTCAGCCACACGTAGCCAGTTACTAACAGTAGATTGCTTCAGAATTTTTCTTCTATTAGTTCACTTCAAGACAATATCTGCTGACTTGTGATTTGACAGAATGGTTTTCTCATGGAACACACCATTATAAAGCACAAAATTAGGCACTGTAGGAAAGATCTCTTGAGGACCCAGTGTTGCAAAAGTGCATTCAGACTCTATACCAGAGGTCCTATATCTAAACTTTAAGGATATTACAGCTTCTCTGTAAAAATAAAGAATGCGGTGAATCATTTAAGTCTTTCAGCAAGCTCCCCAAGCTAATACCCCACTACCAGGCTAGAACTGAGTACCAGCTCAGTACCTCAGCAAGACACAAACTTGCTGAAGAACACACTGCCAAACTTTCCCACAGTGTATTTCTTTTATTACAAATGTAGTTTGAAAGCCTGGTCTGAAGAATCTTGACAGTCACCAAGGAAATCACTCACATTGCTTCTTCCAGCACTTGCTGTCAGCAGATTGGCAATTACCACTTTCCTTAATGGGGGAAGAAAAGGAAAATGATGCCAATTGAGAGGCTCATTTGTTTATAAGCAAAATTTGAATGGATAGCTCCACTTCACAGGTAGTGAATTGAGATCAGACCAAGCTTACTGTAATTTCAATTATTTGATTTTATTAATGTAAGATATTCTTCTTACAAGATTATCAGCCCTGCACCACATAGAAACTGTGCAAGTGAAAATGCAGGTTTCTCAAGTTCCTCTGAGTAATTGGCCTGAGACATTCTCTGAGGAATATGCTCTGAAGGATTTCATTTTTGTGCAAGCAAACCAAATGCACAAGGAGTTACAGGAAGGAATTTGAGGCCGTGCTACTATGCATTTTCTCCAAATAAATAGAATCTTTTTGTCCTGTATAGCAAAAAGTACAGAAAAGCTATCTGAGATTGCATGTGGTGTGCCTCTGCAAGTCTGAGTTCATTTCAGCTCCACCAAGGAAAGTTTTGAGCATCTGTGAAAACAGAATCTGAGATTGCATGAAAAGTATAAACCTAACTCCTGCCAGAAGGCCTTAGTCACCTTCAGAAGAAAAAGAAAATCTAAAAGGGGTAAAAAGCAGCAAAGCTGGATTTGCATGAGGAAACAGAGACATTTAAATTCATTCTAAAGAAAGATGCAAAACATTTTTATTTCTGACTTAGTCCTCATGTTTTTCGACATCTTCACTTTTTGGATAATTACAGTTTTTCCTACGGGGCTTTATGACAGTTTTATAAATGCTGTCCCTTTTTATGCAAGGAGAAAAGGTTGGAAAACAGCAAGAGTTTGTGAAGTAGTAATGTTCTTTTCCATGCATGTTCCTGATGGTTTTGGTTTTTCTTGAGGCAGAAACACAAAGAAATGAAAAAGTGTGACCGAAACTTTATTCCAAGTATTTTTTAACACGTACTTATTTTACTTTACTAAAGGTCTTGCAGAAATCAAAGAAGTCACTGAAAATTTGATCCAATATTTTTCTTAAATACAAAAGAAACTTGATTTTTGCAAGCCCACACCAATTTTCAAAAGATAGGGTTTCAGTGGAGCAGCACCAACTGCTCAATGCTTTCTGGGAAAAGCGCAGTGAGAAGGTGCAGACGAGTAAAGAGATGAGCAGAGCAGTTTACCATCACTTGTAAAAATTGATCATGTGTCACTGATGAGCTGATCTGGTACCCACTGCAGTAAAGGTTAGATTTTTCATAGTTATAAAAACAGTGCTTTATAGTCATAAATAACTATTGCTTAAATAGAAGCCACAGTTCTAATACTGTAATAAAAGGGTTTTTAAAGCCACGCTTCCAATTCATTCTCAGAGTAGCAAGTTTTCAGACCAGTGGAGTTCAAAGGTTTTAAATATTCTATTTCTGAACAATGAGTAATAGAACTGTAGGGAACTCAGTGGAGTTAAAACTTCAACTCTTTTCTTTTTCCCCTAATGGATCAACTATAAGACCATGAAAAGACCACCAAATGGGACTTGCAAATAATAAAAGGTTTGTTTCTGATGAACACTGTTCACTTTACATGTAGTAGACACCTGCAGATACAATGAAGTGATGATTTCAAATGTGTTTAACATAACAGCGAAAGTGGAAATAAAGACTGAAATTAATTGACTTGTCACAGGTAAAATATTTATTAATAAGCAGCTCAGATAAACGCAAAAGACTGAGGCTTAGAGGCTGTCTAGTAGAGCTGCACATGCTGCTCTACTTTAAAAATAGGTCTTTACACATGGAGTATAACCTGTATGCATCCTCAACTAAAACCCAACAAGATATTAAGTAGCTCAGTAAGGAGTCCACATCTGAAGCAAGAGTTGCATCCTAGATGGAACAAAGAGACAGACAGGTAAAGGCCTGTATTGGCACAATTTTCTACAGTCCTGGGCTTTAATCAGCACTGGAGCAGAGGCAGCAAAACAAGCGACAACACTGAATTCCACTGTGTAAGCCACACAGCCAGTCAGTGGTGTGGTCAGAAAATAGCTCCACTTGTCAGAGTCTGTCTCTGAAGACTGAAATAGAGGGGCAGATTTTTTCAGAGCTCCTTTAGCCAGTGCATAACAGAGAATAAATTGTATAACTGCATGGAAGGTACTGAGTGAACCATGGTTATATTGAAATGCTCGGAACAATTGTCATAGAAAAGCTATCAATGAAATCAGGCACATTCACACACTTTCATCAGCTGAATAAAAGTTCCATTCCTAGCTAACCATATTCAGCAACCAATTGGTACTCACTGTTTGTATGCACTGACTTATAAAATCAGATGATTCAATTGTCATAGCAACTGTATCCCAAATTTGGATTGTCAAGGTAGATGCAAACAATTCCATCTCTCAATTCACACAGCCCCTCCTTGGGCTGATGCACCAATCTACACTGGGGTACTAGAAAAGTCAGCAAATGCTACTATGTGTGAGTGAAAAATGCAGGTGTGCCCATAAAATGGCAGTGGCAGAGGGATTCTCACTTCAGGTACCACTGATGGTTCAGAGTGACAGAGAGAGGCAAGTACACTAGATCCCTCTGGCTCCTGTAGCAGCAGAAGGAGCACCTGTAGGAAACAGGGAATAGTGACCAGGTGAAGAATACCTGCCTCTTCTCCCTGCCATAGGAGGTGTGACCCCTTTAGAAGACCTCTGGAGCTCATCCAGGTGTGTAGATGCAGAGAACAGCCAGCAGTCCCCACAGAAGGCTGTTTCCCTCTCCCCCACGTCTCTCAGGTACACTGCCACACCACTGCTGCAGCTTCTTTGTTACTTCTCTGCCAGCTCCCTTGTTTCTGTGTTGAGCAGAGGGGAAGCAAAACGCAATGACCTGGCAGAGGCAGTAACTAAGAGAGTGAACACATGAGCCATGTGGACAGATGAAAGCCATTTCCTTTAGCAGCAGCTCCCTGTGCTCCCTGACTCTAAAGTATTTGCAGTCAGCTGGGGGTAGAAAAATAATGCTAGAATGGAGATGAAGAGTTGTGCTGGGAAGTGCGTAGGGGGAAAGGCACCAAAGGCCTCCCTCCAATGCCAGTAGCAAGCTGCAAATGGATCAGACCCTGGGATATCCAGTTTCTAATGATAAGAGTTGTGAGCAGCAGTTAATAGAGCAAATGTCCTCCAAATGCCACTCCTGCTGAATTGTTGGGCAACACTCACATGCTCTTTGTTAAGATCAATCCATATGTCCTGTAAGTACCTGAACCTACCAGACACACACCATATGAAGCATTAAGTGTCCTCAGCAAGGCATGCTCATTTTAGACTTTCAAGGTGACCCACTGACAGCTTTCATTGTCATTTACATAGCCAAGGAGAAAACACAAACATAAAGCTGCCACTGATGGAGAAATTCTGAGTTCCAGAAGTTTGAGAACATCTTAAAATGGCCTGCACTTACCTTTAAAAATATCAAGCTCACTAGAACTCAAGACAAGCACTTTGCCTCTTCCTATCTGGGTTGCCAGCTCAGGACAAGTCCTGGATACCACATAATGTCACCTAATTCCTGGAAGTTGTTAGCACTGAGTTTTTGAGCAGAGCCATTTCCCCCTTATTCTTACTGATATGGAATTCAATTCAAAACACTATTCTTATGCAAGCAAGTTGTTCTACCCATCAGTAACTAAAATCTGGCTGAAGGAGTGCAACTGAGCTCCTTAACAAGAAACAGAAAACCCTCCACAAAGAAGCAGAGCAGAGCCAGTGAGAAATGACTAACAGCAAATCACCACTGCTCTTCAGTAGCTCAGGAATAAAAGGCCTGGCAAAGAGCTCAACCCCTTACATCTTACTTTCCAAGAACTGCTTGTTTCTCACAGGTCGTGAATCAAAGTCTGCCCACTTATCACCCCTTCTGCACCAAGTTTTGCTGCTAGGTTGTAGGCATTACTCTTTTTTTTTAATGATCCATATTGATCTCTTAATACTAAGAAGATTTGTCAATAATTAAGTATCAGAACAGGAGAAAAGGGAACTCTATCAGTTCCAGATAATTGATTGTAACATAATAATATACAACATTTGGATACACATCTGTGTCATTTGATCTACAGTCAATCTATCAAAGGAGTGAATCCAGCACTCAGGGGCACGTCTGTGTAGATCTACCTTTTAAATTTTGCCTGCAGCCTTCTCCCTCTCCATTTGTGCTTTCTTTCCCAAAGAAACATCTCTACAGAGTGACATGAAAGCAGTCCAAAATTCTACCTGCACTACTTTGTCTCCCCTCCAATAGAAAGACCACTGAAGTTTTCATGTCCTGCTTGCACAATGTCCTGACACATTTCTGGGGTTCCAGGTGAGCTACTCTAACTAGATACATGAAGTCAAATTACATTAGGTGCTTGCTTGAAATTCACTGAAACTCCTCTGGTTACCTGAATAGTTCTCACAGGCTACTAAAAATAAATGCAGTGCTATATTTTAAACCTTAGCTTTTACTTTTTAATAAATCTGAAAAAGTGTAATGTCCTTGCCAAAGTCATGCTACGAAGGCAATATGCAAATATTAAATATGAGAATGAAGAATAACTGAAAGGTATTAAGTAGAAATTGCAAGTAACTGCTGACAGTGCCTGAAAGCTAATGATACTAATTAACAGTATTCCCAGGGATAGGTCCACAGAAGGAATGGGGAATGCACAGGCTTGACTTTTCTGCCTTCTTAATTTATATTCGATAAGAATTCTATAAAGTCAGAAAATGGCAAGTTCTAATTAGTAAGGCTAAATAGCAAGGAAGACAAAGTAAACAAGTAGTCATACCTTCCTCATAATAAATTCACAAACAGCTCTTCCTATTCTTTCAATTAAGCTTGAATACAAAGGGACCATTTCCTTTATCAGGTACCACGGAAACAGCCCAAGTGAAGTCACAGGATTATTTAGACAAGGAGATGGATTCAGGATATATTAGAAGACACAGTAGTATATGTTTTTCTCTAAGGGTTCATATACTTGTGCCATTAGCATGTTGCAAGTCAAAGAAGTATCGGGGTTTCCAAATTCCAATTAATAAAATAATCTATTCTTCAAACAACTTCCAATCTCAACCATGCAGCAGAGGACAGATAACAGAAAGCCTCTTCATGAAGTCTGGATGTAAATTTATAATTTCCTGGACAAACCAAACACCACAGTTGCAGACAATACTCAGCTACCAATATCACTGCAGCTATGTAGGACTTACCAGGATGACACAGCAACACTTTGATTGGGTTTAGATTTAAAAGGAGTTTATTCCTCTAAAATGCTTCCATTTCTGTTTCTGCTTCTGTCCTTGGTTTCACCTTAATGAATCAAAAAATTTACAAAACAAACCACATCACAATTATTTCTCACATGAAGCTGTGTTTAGAATAACAGAAAAATAAACAGAGGTTTCGGGAGATGGTATTTCTGACTAATACACAACACAAATGTACAGCAACACAGGCATGAGGCAAATTGTCCAAAAGATACAAAGCCTTTACGAGGGGGAAACAACAGCAGGAAGACAGCCTGGGTATTTTGTCTGAGAAACACAGTGTAGGTGTAAACACTACACTCGGGTGGCACCCATATTTAGAAACAGTGGGTACTCAGCTCCATACTCTGATCTTTTACTCCAAAAATCCCTTACTGGAAAAAGGCAAAGAAAGTCATGTGTGAAGGAAGGCCTAAGTTAAAATGTCAAGAGGGACACTGCACCAAGAGCATTGGCTACAAGGGATTTAATTGGGGAAGCAAGGGGGAAGCAGTGACACCGTGGCAGCAGCCACAGCACTGTGCTGCAGAATGATGGCTCTGTGCAATTCTGCTCGATCCAGGCTCACAGGATTGGCTCCTGGGACCACAAACCAACTGGGAATACCAAGTTTTTGACAGTATGAAAGTCCTCAAGTGGCAAACATCAAAAGTCACTTAATGTGTGTACCGATCTCTACTTCGGCTCTCCGATTTATAATTTTTTCTTATTCAAACTGATGGATGAACCGAATGGTTTTAATTATTTCCAGGGTATGCCCTTCAGAATTGCATTGCCATCCCCATACACAGTACTTCTGTCCAGAGACTCCCTTGCTTCATTAAGATGGAAAACCATTTCAGTTACAAAAAGCCAGAGTAATCGTGTTTTAATCAACTGAAGTGCACACAAGCTGCTGCCATCATGGGCACCCCACGACACAAGTGCAGCAGCACGAGGCTGCAGTGCCTGCTGCCTGTGGGATGGTGGAACCACAGATTTGCCTGGTTTAGAAAAGACATCCATGGCTTCACTGAGCTCCAAAATCTGCCCCCACTCTGAAGCTGACTTGGATTGAAAAGCACAGGATCAATAGGAAGCAATTGTGTGTGAGCACACTACGAGCACAGGAGAGGGGAAAATGAGGCTATCCTTCTGGGAAGTACTGTACTCCAACACCACTGCCTTAGAATAAGCCACGAGTCAGAGTTCAAATTTCCTCGCATAGAATGCATTTGAACTATTAGAAATTGCATGCTTGGCAATGGGAGGATTGAAACAAAAAGCTAAGAACTCAGGAAGGATGTTGCCTGATTTACAAAAGGAACTCACCCATGAAAGAAGGTTCAAAGAGACTAAAAAACCCCAACCCTTGGCAGCTTGGCAAACCTCCTATGCCTTCCCAAAATAGGGGGGAAAAGAAGCTCTTTATCAAAGAGTCACACCTAACTACTCAGAGCTCCGGAGTGTTACTTTGGAGCCTGGGAAGTAGCCACAGAAATATTCCACCTTTTCCGCTCTGTGCAGAGGAAATAACCCTCAAACCTGCCTTTGACAAAGGCTCAGCCGTGTATCATTTAAGCAAAGTGTTCCCTCTAGGAGTTTACCCACCTGTGGGAGCTGACACAACACACCCACAGCCTCACTGGGGAGAAATCAGATTATACACATTGACTGGACAGCTCTGCTTCTTTGCTGATCCACAGTTTCAGATGTGCTACCGCTTTGCTAACCCTTCTTTACTTGGCCTCATTAATTCATCTGTATTAAAATGAGATCCTGGGTGCGTAGCTTTGATGGAACTTTTGACAGCATTTTTTCTAATGAAATAAACTACAAATTTAAGTTAGAAAAAGGATATGTACATAGCATAAAATTAAAACATACTCACATGTAAAGTCTGCTCTATTAATAAGGCCTCAATTTTTTTAGAAAATGCTTTCATTTTAGAGGTTCATATGTTTCAAAAGTATTCCAAATATGTACACTACATCTGTATTTTAAATGTAAGTAAAACCAAATCATTTACAAGATAGCAATCTTCAAAATAAATAAGTTTCTTCAATGAGTAATTTAGTTCAAATTCGTAAACAAGTGGACACTAGAGTAAGTTAGGATCAGATGATCAGATGTGGGTATGTCCTTTATACTGTACAAGCTGAGAGATCATTTTAAATTACATACACACATGCAAATAAATAAATAAATAAATAAACCCCACACAGAAAAAAAAAACCCCACACCTGGGAAAAATTATCTGACCAATATTCTGGGGGAAATCCTTTTCAAACTAAACTTTTTTCATGGTTGTCAGAATTCTGAGTACTACCTTATTACTCATTCTGCAATTAAGTACATGCTGTTGTCTCTGAGTAAAGACCTAACACTGGGGCATGGGTGGATAGGACACTTGACACGTGAAGTGACAGAAACAGCCCTTCCAGAAGACATTTCACAAACCCATTCAGATGAAGCAAACTAGTGCCCACTGTGTACAGAAGCCCAGTAAGGGATGAGTTGCAGATGCAGACTTGAAGTTATCATTTTTATTAAAAAATATTTCAGCTGTAGTTGAGTCTCAAAACAGAGAAAAACACCAGAGGCAAAACAAAATTAGGTCTTAAAGCAGAGGCAGAGGAGAAGGCAGAGAGGTAAAACTATATAACATTACACAAGGAGGATAAAGGCCATTTTGTTCTGTTGCTAGTAGCATTTGGAAAAGGAAAAAAAGAAAAGCTCACAGTGGGTTTCACTACATGGTAGGACTGGATGGAGCACCAAGCTCGTATTCCATGAGAAACAAAAGCAGATATAAAATACAGGCCAGGCTCAGGTTTGGAAACCCGTGGTCACAACAAGGGGAGGAGAAAAGAACACCATGAAAATCAATGTAAACAACACACAATCCATAGAACAATTCTGTCTCTCAGCTCTTCTCTCTCTGTTTGAGCAGCCCTGAGATGTTGGTCATCGTCATGTCTGGCACCAAACATTTATGAGTCAGTGCCTTCAGCTGGGTACAGCAGACACCAGTGGTTTATTTAAGGCCAAAAATATTCCCAATTTTGGCAATAGCATCGTGGTAAGAAACATGGATAGTAAAGATGTAGCATAACATTAAATTTAGATTTTGATTAGTATGGTAGATCTGTGCAATCTAACTTCCCCAAGTTCACTGCACTTCAGAGGGTTTTTTCATGTAGATTTAAATCTGAAGTGACAGACTGTATTATGAGAAAGACAGCTAAAAGAAGCCAAATTTAGATGTCACAAATTCAGAAAACATTGAAGAGATTGGCAAGTGCTTCTCCAAACATTTACATTAAGCATGAATTATTGTTCTGATTACATCTTAAAGCCAGTAAATGAAAAAAACATCTTTTTAAATGGTTACTCATCTCCTACTAGCATTTTTTTTTAATTTTTTTTAAAGCAGTGCATATCAGTAGAAAGTATTAATCTCTCAAAAAAGTTACCTCTATGAAACACTACTACAAAAACATAACTAGTCAAAATTAACCACAAAATAGCTGGGTCTCCTGCCTGCTCTTCGCAGTTTTGTGGGATTTTTTAAACAATTCTTAGTCATGGCAGAAACATACCAAATATAACATAAATTGGACAAGGTGTGTGAGTTTGCTGCAAGGTGTCACAGCTCCCCTTAAGTCAGGACAAATGACCACAACTGAAAAAAACTAACCCTAACTTTTACAGTATAATTTGGACATAGCAACTGCTCCAATATTTGCAACTGATTCCATCCAAGGTAATTGCTGTTTTCTGATAAGTGACCAAAAGTCTTTCCCCACCTGTTTGTTTCCAACTGTAAAAAGCTCAAAATGCTTTTGGAAAGGGAACAGAATTGTAGAACTTCCCCATCTTATGAGTTAAGCAACTACTCCGGTGAATTAATGATGCCTTAGAGCAAAGGCCAAGCAGCTCAAATGGCTTAAAATTATGCCCTTAGGGTTAGCAGGACAGAAGAGGTTACATCTGCTGAAAAATACAACATTCTCATGGTATAAACAGATCACCCACGCTCTCATATCCATGCTTTCAGAGTGGTGTAGTCAGCTTTTGCTGGGTTTTTTGGGCAGCAGTTTCCTGTCCTGCATTGCTCTGTCACATATTACACAACAGAAGAATAAATATGGGGTTTTTAAGTGATCACACCAGGAACTGGACAACAGCTCAGTAACATCTCCTAAAGTCTGGTGCGAAAGAATAAGTTTGAATCCTCCAGAACCCACAGAAGGATGCTAAAGGCCAGCTCTGTTTCTATTTACTATATACCTTCCTACTTTAATTTACAGCCGAACACTTCTGAGAAGCAGCTAGGAAAAGGCTTAAGACACCTTCTGTAAGATGTCTAGAACTAATTTCTGATAAAGTAAAAATAATATGCCCTTTACTTCGAGTAGGCATAGAATCACAATATCCCACACCACCTTCACTTGAGTTTATTGCTAACAAATTGCTGCAGTGGAGTTAAAGCTCAAACATAGGCCAAAAGCATCATGAACACTGTTAAATGAGCTCTTAGAGCACAGAAATAACCACAGCAATTTTACTTAGGCTCTACTACAAACACCAGTTTGTAGATCTGATTTAAAAGAAAGTATGACTGATCACCTAAGCTACTTTAACTGCAGTAAGGTGCAACATGAACTATCCTGCAAGGTGTTCATGAGAGCTTTCCTCGTACCACAAAAATCAACCTGGTGGGACTGAGCCATCCCAATAGTGCTTTTGCTTCATCCTGGACTTGTTACCTTTACCTGTAACAAGTTCAGAAGGCTGTGGATTCATCATGCAGACTTATTAAACTGAGGTTTTCAAGCAACAGTGTCAGTGATGATAACAGTTTTATCAGTTGAAAAGCCCCAAACAAATTTCATGATTAGGTTGTGTTTTCCATAATGCATTCCTGTATTATCAAGTTATACTTAGCAGAGGTTAGGAACAGTAAAGAGATCCTACACACCTGCTAAAGCTGTCATCTAGGGTTTTCACATCTTTATTATTCTATTTTCAGGTAAACATCACTGGGAAAGCCAGAAGATTAGAGAAAACACAATTTTATTGTTTGTCTCTCCAAAAGTCTGCAAACGTTACCTCACTTGTACATACCTCCACCGTGTGCTGCTGGGGTTTTACAGCAGAGGACAGTGCTCCATGTTACTATGATTAATTACCATACTATCCAAAGTTGCAGGGGGAGAAACCACACATTTACCTTTGGCAAATGCACAAAGAACAGCCTTTTTTTAGGGCTCTAACCTGGAATCATGGGTTTCTTGTTCTGCAGCTGGGGTTAAGCAATCACTTTTCTCCACCTCAGTTTCCCCATCTGTAAGAGGGACATGGAGACATTCACTCCATTTCACAATTTTTAGGAAATTTGTAAATAAAGAGGCCTTCCAAGGAGTAATGTTACTATGAAATATACATTAATTATGATTCACCATTGGTCTGTTTATCATTGCATTAACAAAACTTGTTCCTGTTTTTCCTTTTAGCTACCAGAGGACACACTGGTATCAGTCTAGCAAAAAACGAAACTAATGGGGTTTTTTATTTCTAAATAATTACTTTACTTTCTTTCTTTGTTTAGGGATAAAATATAACATGGGATTCCAGCAACCAAAAAAAGTAAGTTTTCAGAAGTACATAAGGAAAATTGTATCCATATTCCAAGTATGGATTAGATAGAGATGGCTCAGATAAGGCCACTACCCCAGAGATGAAGCCCTAAAAAGGAAAGATGCATCAAAAGCTTTGCCATGAAATGCAAATTTTCCTTTTCAAATGTGAATTTGATAAGCTACACAACTTCAGTTTTATAAGTTTTTTTCCTAGGCTGAATATTGCTAAAAGACACTGCAAACTTCGCATATAATAATATTCTGTATGAAATGGTACTGATCAAATGAACGCCTTGAGAGGCTCAAGAAGAATCCTGGTGAAATTCCCCCATCTAGTGGCTGTCAGCACTGAACAGCTGCCACGATTTCACAGTTAAAGGACAGGTACAAAATATGCAGAGGAAAACTGTGCAGCTGCCCAAAGGCCACGGCCTCCTCAGTCAGTGGGATGTGATGGACACCACTGCACCCCTCCAGCCTCAGCCTGCCCTTCTGACAAGACATTCAGATCGTGGCATTTGAGTTTCCCAGAACCTCAAGGTTCAGCATCATTAAAGGTCCACATTTCCAG
The DNA here is from genome assembly GCA_013396775.1 of Cephalopterus ornatus. NCBI lineage: Eukaryota > Metazoa > Chordata > Aves > Passeriformes > Cotingidae > Cephalopterus > Cephalopterus ornatus. Next base: position 236,611 of record VZRE01011743.1, read on the forward strand.
GAAGCCTGAATTTGATAAGCTTGAAATATCAGCCGTGTCATGAGTAAATGTGGGATTGAATCACAACCACTCTGCAAAGGGTAATATTTAGATATAGTTCTGGTATTTACAAGCACATACACTTTGACTACCAGAAACAATGTCTGAAGAGTACAACAATCACTCCCAACAACTGAATAGTGTCTTGCATGACAAATTGTCATGTCTGCACATCACATACCACCCTCATCACCAAAACAGCCAGCATGAGAAACCTGAATTCTGCAACAGTACCCTAAAACTTGTGTTTAATACTGATCTGTTGTGCTTGAGTTTTGTATAAGTTACCAACTTAAGCAAGTCACCTACAGAATAATACAATTTGATTTTTTTCTTTTGTCACCAGTGTTTTTTGTAATGAGCGTTGAATCTTTTCTGAGTCTTGTTTATTGTCTGACCCTTAAGAATGTGACAAGATATAACCTTCATGACAGCACAAGTTTGTTACCCATAGCATTAGCTTTTTTCAGCCAACAAAGACTTGTAAAATTAATTTAAGATTTAATCTGCCACCTTGAAAGAGCATGACCCTTCTAATCCCCATACTGTACACCTGAAAATTTGCAAAATATCTTTTTTTAAGCCAGTTTTAAATACTATTGGGGAAAAATAAAGACTGGAAATAAAAAATTTAAATTTATAAAACCCCTAAATAACCACTAAGTACTTTGGGTCAGCAATAAGCATTCTGCAACTACATCTGCTCCTCTGTTGAAATACTCCCTGGTGGTTCATATGCCACTCTGCTCCCAGGTGTCCTCAACACAGGGATGACATGTAGTTAAACAGTGTCCAGAACCTAATTTTAGTCTTAGAGGCATAGACTAGACAGGATTTAATTCAGCTGCTTTAAGAAGCCAAAAGTAATGGAGCACATCTGGGCCTTAAGCCAAAAGAAGTATTAACCAGCAAGATCCCCCTAATGAAAAAGAGCAGGTCCCAGAAACCCTTATCCATAGTCCTGCTTTACTTACTCAGCTTTCACTTCCCTAATCCCAGCCAAGCTTCATTCCCACCCCTTACTGCTTCTCATCCAGTCTCAGCTGCTCTGCTCCCAGGCTCATCTCCCTCAAGCCTCCCTTTGGGGTGCCCCCTCATGCTGCTCTCAGAAAACTCTCCTCCTGCATGCCAAGCCTCCAAGTTCTCCCTGCAGTCCTTTCTACTTTCCTCTGCCTGCTCTTGCTCCCTCTACATCTTCACTCCACCTTACCAACTCTACAAACCTCCTCCCTTCCCTGTGCAAATCTGCCTTCACTGCAAAGATTAACTGCCGAAGTGGAGGTCAGGGTGGGAAACACACCACACAAACAAACCCACCCATTTGTGTGACACCAGGGGCAGTCTGAAATAACTAAACAAGTCCTCAAAATACTCAGATACCGTTGGTAGAAATTTCAAGGACAACTTATCTAAGACAAAAGTATCTATCAATAAAGTCCAAGTGTTAAATACAGTTAAATCCAATTCTGTACTGGAAATTACCAGTTCAGGTTCATCTCAGCCTTTGAATTTCATGTAAGCACAGAACAAGGTGACAAGAGAAGAGCCCTTACCGCACTGCAGGCACAGTGCTGAGGGTTTGTGGCAATGCATTTTGTTGTGCAGTTCTGCTGAACTCAGCGTATGAAAGATCCACATGAAGTTGTGCAAGCTGTTAATGGTGACAGTCCCTCATGTACTAACATCTTTAATCTCTTTTTCCTCATCAGGACTGTGTCTCCAGCAATAACCAGGATAGAAGATTAAGGGAAAATACTGCAGATGGAGCAGCAACAGTAAAGCAGAGCGATTCATTAGAGCCATCTGAAAGTGTGCCCACTAAGCTTCAAAGCACAGACAGAAGGCAAAGCAGCATCATGTTTGCTATGAAAGATCAACAGAAAGGTGAAGAAATTGATTCCGTCAGGCTCCATAAACGCAGGAGGAGGTTTATAATTAAAAAGAGCCCAATTCTGATTTCCATGAACAGCTCCATTCTCAACCTGCCCACACTCAAATCTGAGGACAGAAACAACAGCAAGTGGAAAAGTCTCTATCAGATCCAAGGAGAAAGGAAGCGGATTATGAGGGAAACTTGTTCAAAATACAAGAGTAATAACAGAAGAATAATCACTCCTTATCATGTTTCTAGGATATTTGTAGAAGATAAATATAGAGTTTTATACTGTGAAGTACCAAAAGCTGGCTGCTCTAACTGGAAACGGGTGCTCATGGTGCTTAACGGCCTGGCTTCTTCCACAAAAGATATACAGCACAACACCGTGCACTACGGGAACTACTTAAAAAGGCTGGATGGGTTTGATCACAAGGGAATTTATCACAGGCTCAACACTTACACAAAGATGCTGTTTATTCGTGAACCCTTTGAAAAGCTGGTGTCTGCATTTCGGGACAAGTTTGAACATCCAAACAACTACTACCACCCGGTGTTTGGGAAAGCCATCATTTCCAGATACCGTGTCAACGCCACCAAAGAAGCGTTAAGGACAGGCTCTGGAGTCAAGTTTAAAGAGTTCATTCAGTATCTCCTGGATGTACATAGGCCAGTGGGTATGGATATACACTGGGATCACGTCAACAGGCTTTGCAGCCCGTGTTTAATAGACTACGACTTTGTGGGGAAATTTGAAAGTATGGAAGAAGATGCAAACTTTTTCTTGCACTTAATTGGTGCTCCACAAAATTTAACTTTCCCCAAGTTTAAAGATCGGCACTCCAATGAAGAAAGAACTACCACTAAAATTACACAACAGTACTTTGCACAGCTTTCTCCTTCCCAGCGACAACAAAGCTACGACTTCTACTATATGGATTACTTGATGTTTAACTACTCAAAACCTTTTGAAGACTTATATTGATTTGAGTGTTGGGACATTGCCACAGTCACATCAGTTGAACTGTATAACAAATCCAGGTGGTTTCTGTTTATATACACTTATCTGTTAGTGAACAATTGGTTGAAGAGCAGGAAAAAACCCAAAATAGAACATAAACAGATGTTTACACCTTCACCTTAATTGCCTCCTTTTTCAAATCATATTTTTTCTATAATTTCTCCATACAAAATGTATGTACATATATGTATAATATGTTAGGGTGCCCAAATAAAGCACAGAATTTTCCATGCTGGTGTGGCCTGTGTTTGCACTGGGAGGACAGTTTCAAAGCAGGGTAACACAGCTGGCAATTCCCCAGTGGAGCCAGTATTTCAAGCCCTTTGCTGTTTAGAAAATAAGTCTGAAAGTGACAGAGTAGCAAGGAAAAAATACACGAAGTAACATTTACAGTTTGTTGAAATCTGCAAGGCATGAAGCCATACACTAAACAGGCACTATGTCTTTGAAGTTGGATGTTGATTCCTATTTCCTGATACTCATAAGTTAGTTAGGGGGGGAAAGTCTAATCATACTCCCACTGTTCAAAAACACACTGGTGAAAACAACTAATACTTAATGACCATGTGAGAGCAGTATTAAACCAGATGTTACAAATCGGAGTGAGGATGTGTTCTCCCCCTTCAATATTTCCCTTATGGCACATTCATCTGCAAAAAGATAAAATGCAGGCGAACATTTGCATCTTTATAAGTGTTATTAAAATTCTTTTAATCCTTTGCATTAACATAAATCTCTGGTTTAATCTTCATAGTCACCAGGAATATCAAATCTTTCCCTCATAATAACAAGCAAGAATAAATGCCACTTCCTGCCCAACAGGGTAGTTCTTTTCATTGCTGGAAACACTTTGCACTTGCTTATTTTAGTAACAATTAGATCTGACTTAACATGCAAAAAATATTCCAGGTGTTGTAGTTCAGTTGTTTATTTTTTATATTTGAGAAGACTTTCTCTCATCTCTAGCAGAATGTCTTGTGAGCATCTTGACCTTGCAATAGTTCCGTAAATGTTCACACATTCTGTAGACAGAACCCTTGTTCACATGTCATTTATCCACTTGACAGGATGACGTTTAAACTGGCCATACTGGGACAAGGATCAAACTCTATCACAATGCCAAACCTGGGCTCCCCACTAATTTCTAGAGTTTGTATTTCACAACCAAGAATCGCACCACAACAGGCACTGCACAAACGTGAACACCTAAGAAACAACACTCGTTTCAATCTGTTTTATGTTTCCAGGGTCAGATCCTCATACAGATGTTTCATGCATTGGCATCAGAGTTTACCCAGAAACATCCAATATATTTTTGGGGTTTTAAAAATGTTAACAGGGAAAAAATTGTTTCAAATTACCTTGTAGTGAAAGCTTTACTGACAAATACTTCACAGGTCATGTCTGACATCACACTTTCCATTGCTGTTCAGAGAAACATGGGTTGCATTAGAAAGGTATCGTTGAACTTACACTGTTCCATGAAACCAGTTACCCTTCCCCGCCTGCCCAAACTCCTCATCACTGCTGCAGCAGTTAATCACCTATCCACCCACCTTCCCACCCACTCAGAGACCTGTTGATCTGCTCACAGGAATACGAAACAGCGTTTTTATTCCAAGTTCTATTTCTGCTAGTCCAGCTTGGACCAGCAGTAACAGTCTGGGGGCAACTGCCTCACCCGAGAGGTCACAGTCAGGAGTATCCAGGGTAAAACAAGGCACACAAATCACTTCCTAGTGCAAATAGAGTGGTGGGATTTACTGGGGGATGAAGAAGCATAGTCAAGACCATCACTAGGAATTTGAGTTAAGCCATCCTTAGCATTTAATGATATTAAGTGCTCCCAGAATTGATGGTATTCTAATTGATAAATTGATGGCCTGTAGTTACAGAAATCACAGTCACCAACACAAGGAAAGGATATAATGGATATTGTAGCCCTCAGAGCTTTTTTCAGGGTCATGGGTTTGCTCTGTGAGGCAACCAGAGTAAAGCTGGGCATCATTTGCATTCAGAGCCCTGCTGGTTTTACAGTGCTCTAAGGGTAGGATTGAGGAGCTTAATCCTTCAGCCAGATTCACATCTCAGACCTCACACTCCTTCCTCCTCCTCCCTCAGCCCAGTTCCTTTTCAGCTTAATCTACACATACACATAAATTCATGGAGTCACAAGGTCACATTTACATCTGAAAGACTTTGTTGGTGCATTTACACAGCAGTAAGTGTTCATTGAATGAATAGAAAACAAATACCAGCAAAGCTGCACTTCTGATTGTATCAAACCGATACTTTTCCTACCACTACCCCCTCTATATCTATTTCAATTATTCTACAATAAAAGAGAACAACAAGGAAATAACATTTTTAATGACAAATGAAGACTCTGACAGGGTTTTATTTTGTCTGGGGTAACAAGCATTCTTTAAACAAAAACTGCACAATGATTTGCATGTTTTGACAAGCTGTATATGGCATAGTAGCATCTGTTTCACTGTATCTGAAGGAAGACAGAAGTATGTTTCTAATACTCAGAGGTACTTAGTACCGGCTATTTGCATTTATTTGGCTTTGTTACTTCCATCCCCTATTCCTGACTGGCTAGTAAAAACAAGACAACAGGTGGTTTAAAATAAAAAATCTGTAAAGATATATTTTATAGCCAGAAGAAATGCAATATCTTGAACAAAAAAAATCTAAGGCAGAAGACAAGTAAACTAATATTTTCATATCAATCAAAATGTTTAAGTAAAAAGCAACAATTTTGACTAGATGGTGTTGAATTTTCAGACTGCTCATTTCCCTTTGGATTATCTTGTCTTTTCCTCCACATATAAAATCTTGGCATTTTCATTTCTGATAATGTAATTGAATTTTTTCAGAGGTGTTCATTCTGAATTCATTCCCATATTTTATCCTTCTCTTCATACAGAAATATTTCTTTTCATATGGAAAATTAAAGACTATACAAAAAAATCCTATTTTCAGACAAACAGCCTAGCTCAGAGGTCAGCCAAGGTAAACATCAGACAAAGTAATTTTGTCAATCCAACTGGTTTTTTAATTTTTCTTGATGTATCTTAGGTAAGAGGTGAATTTTTGTTACTCCTGGATTGATTAAGGTAAGAGCTAGGAGTACAGCTCAGTAAAGGTTTTTGCTATTTTTGCTCCTCATCCTTTCCTGCCCTACCTCTCTACTCACAACTCCTGTTGTCCTAGAACTTTGTGCACCCTAAAATTAGTAACTAGTCCAACTGCCCCAGCACCTTCCCTTCACACACAGGTTAAACCATCCTGCTTCCAGTACCGGAGGCACTTCACTTGATTCTACCTGGGGCAGCTCTCCATTGCATCTGCCGTATTGATAACTCCTGAAATCCATATTTCCCACCGTGGGATTTCAGTGGTCAGTATATTAGGAGTAAAATGTACAGAGTAACAATTCAGAGGTAAGGACCCAGCTAAAGCTGTCACAGAAGTTGTGTGAAGGCACACAAACACCAACAGATCAGAATCTCAGACCTTACACCTCAAAGTAATCTAAACCTACAGCAGAAAAAGGGATTAACACAGGGACAAAAATAAATCGTGTAAACTAAATAGTTGTTCCCTGAAAAAAATCAGTAAGAGAGTATTTTAAGATGAGAGGCCATATAAACAAAGCCCAATTTCTTAGCCAGCTTTTGCGGCCTTGGCACTCCCAGCTGCCAACTGCAGCCCTGCCGTTCCATAGGTACTTCATGAGAACTAAAGCAACCCGTCCCCGTGCCCAGAGCCAGCCAAGGGAAACTGCTGAACAGGGCAATGCACAGTTTATTATCTGGCTTCGCAAAGTCTCAAACTGAAGACAGCAATAATCTTTTAATTAAGGGATAATTTAAGAACTTGACACTGGGATGCTCTGTAAATGAAATTCATTAAGATCTGAGCAAACTCATCTTCTTTGAGACCTTTGTGTGCCTAAAAAAGTCATCCTTGCAATGTGCACAAACTGAGTGATAGTGATTTGCTGCTTTTTGTCTTACAAACGCCCCCCAACTACAACAGCTATTTACCATGGCTGACTTCACACCAGTAGTGTCAGTTTAGGGGGGTTATGCCTCTAAAAATAAAATAATCAAGATATTAAAGTGAGTTTTCTTAACTCACGTCCATAACTTTTCAGAATTTCCACGTTGGGGTTCCAGTGCTTTGTTCCACAACAATCACCAATATTCGAGCACATCAAACTGCACAATATCAAAAGACAAGATGAACTGAGGATAGGAGATCACTTTTTTTTTACCACAGTGTGGACTCAGTTGTCTAAGAAGCCTTTTCCAACCTAATTGATTCTGCAATTTGGTTTACTGGTTTACAGCTTGTCTTAATAATGATTGAAGTAGAGTTCTTAAAGTTTTTAAAATGTAGGTATTGAGTTCTGTTAATCCCCTTCTTCCGCCACCTCATTTGAGCAACCTGCTGAGAAAATTCACTCTTGGATGATCCAACAATACCTTTTTTGAGAGAGAGGGATCCACAGAGTGAGAGAGATGGACATGCGTGGACTGCACGTACTACACAGTACATGAATTTATCCCTAATTTCTTCACACAACTTTTCCTGTTTAGGCAACACCATCTCTGACAGTTAGAAGCAAGAGCACACCTATCACAAATCATGTACAATTATCTGCTTATACACGCACATATAAAGTATGTAGGAAAAAACCCAGGCAAAGAGGGTTAAACACACTAAGGCATCTCCAAACTCACAAATGCATGGGAGAGATATAATCCCACAAAAATTAACTGGAAAAAGAATTCAAGGTATAGCAAACATATGCATTGGTTTTTAAATAGCTGTTCTTAGTTTCTTTGTACAATAATACAAATTAATTTATCATGGCAACTCAAATGGTACCACATTACCAGGAAGAACAGATAAAAACTGACTTTTTTGTTGTTGTTTTGCTTGACTGTTGTTGCTTTCTTATTGACACAAGTTGCTTTAAATCACTGAATTTACAGATGTTCTTATTCTGCCCCCAATAAAAAATTACACAGGTAGCTGGGCATACTCCAGCCGACTGCTCGGAAGAGAAACATAACTGTACAAATCTCAGCCTCACCTACACATTTTAATTTCACTGATACTAGAAAACCATCTGCATGCAGCAGTAGTTTTGTTTTCAGAGCACAACACGAGACAAGGCTGAGCACAGCCTGTTAGAGCTGATGTTGCTTCAAGGAATGATTTTCAGGTTGGCTTTGTTAGTTATGGTGATTTCAAAGCCTTAGCACACACCTGCACACTGTTGAATAATGACTCGGGAAGTGTCCCAAGCCTCATATGGCAAGATGCGTGTAACTAATTTTTGTCCTAAGACAACAGCTACCAGTTAAGAAGAACCAGCAGTTTTCTTGGCTTTTCTCAATGGAACCTACAGGAAAGCCTGTAAACGAACATCTCTGACGGCTTCCAGAATGATGCTGCTGTAAAAATGCACCGGGGTCAAGACAGTGAACTTCCTACACTACTGCACCAGTGACAACTGATACATGCCACTGCTGAGTCACTGCAGCCAAAATTTCTCAGAACTATCCCTTCCAATAGCGGTGTCCAGAATTAAACAAGCTGTAAAAATGTTCACAATGGATATAAGTTTTAGGAACAGCAGGCACTCACCCATTCCACACTTTTTAATCCCGAAATACGTGAAAGCATTGTACATAGTGCATCACTTGAACAGTAAGGGCAAGGCAGCACAGAACATCCTGACACAGAAGAGGAAGACAGACATGACTAAGCCTCGCTCACTGCCATCTAACTATTTGGGTGATATATTATGAAGCAATTGACACAGTTAGTTGTGACTCATGGAAGAAAATGAGAATGTTTGCTTTTCGACTAGTCCAGCAGAAACATTCAACCTCATACAAATATTTTCCGGTCTGGTTGAATGAAGAACTACAAATATTTAGTTTAAAAGTCACACTTTGGGAAGTCCTATGCATACACACATCGCAGTGGACAACTAACTTGCAGGTAGCAAGGAGCACACCTACATAGCACCATCTATGAGGATAAATGTTTTAAGTGTCATTCTCCAGGCAGTTTGTGCCACAGTGATTTTTACCCAAATCAGCTCATTCAAGTTCTGCAATCCGTTGCCATTTTTGCCGCCAACTTTTTTTTTTTTTAACTGAAGACACATTTAACAGAACTGCAGCAGAGGTCAAGTTTTCCATTATGTTCCTACCTTGTACGAGACCCAAATTCTTCTGTTTAAATTCAGCTATTACTGTAGTGCTGGCCCTGTGTTTCACATTCAGCTTTATGAGATTCTCTATCAGAGATCTTTTCTAGCAGTGTCATCTTTTTTTTCCTGGAGCTCAAAATTACACTGTCAAGTTATGAAAAATGAAAGAGGCTTTCACAATCCAACTTTTCCACAATTATTTTCCCAATCTGGGATCCCTGTCCAGATTTATTTTCACTTAATACAGGAAATTTCCTCTCAACGTATCCAAACATAAGCATGTCACCAGCTGCAAAAGGTGTTAAGATTATGCTCAAGCAGAGAGAACTGCAGCATGGGAAGCAATGGCCTAAGGCGACTGCACTAAGAGCTTGTCCCAATCCATTAAACACTAGTGGAGGTGGCTTCTTTCCCAAGAAATGAAAGCTCCAGGCTACAGTTCACCTTCAAATTCATAGATACAGACTAACATACATTATGATCACAAGAAAAAGTTGTTTTATCTTTGTTTTAAGTGTGCATGCAGTCAGTATAACCCTTTCTGTTGTACCCTGATGGAGCCACAGAGAAATCCTGTGGAGGTGATGCCAGCCCATGTACAGATACATGCACAAAGGACCACAGGGCATAGTTTTAGCTGCCTGTTCCTGTAAAATGTCAAATAGCTGACCTGTTTCTACAGCTCTCATTCACAACAATACTCCTACACTTAGTAGTAGTCAGGTGTGCTAACACTTAGGGCAGGTAATGAGGAGCTTTGGCCTACTATTTATCTGTTATCTGCCTGCTTTGGGTCTGAGCTGCTAGAATTGCTCTGCTTATCTTTGCCCATTTCTGGTGGGGAGGAAAATTCAGGAATTATATAATCCTTCGTGTTTTACACTATATTTCATTTACTGATCTCAAATGCGTTTAATTCACCTATTCCAATATATCATGGAAAGGAGTTTGGCTTGGGGGTTTTCCCCACCAATGTTACTAGAATATTTTTTTCTTAATAATGTGAGGAAAAAAACCCAAACTAAGTCACTACAGCACAAGTAACCTGACCAATAAAACAGAATGTGATAGAGCAAGAAGCTGCAATATTTATATAATCTCATATTATATTTCTCCACTGAAATCCGTACAGACATGAATCCTGCTCAAGTGACACACTGTGTACTCATCAAGGTGATACTGTCTTTATAAATCAGGCATACAGTGACCATTTCAAGCAGTGTGGAAAACACAGCAGACATAAGATGAGATGGGCTATGAAGCCGGCAATTTATCCATGTTTATCCTTGGAAAAATGGGGTTTATTTTTATTATCTAAAATAAATGTGAGAACGTCATTAGATCATCCCACCAAAATTGAATGTCAGGTTTATATTACAGTCTACAAAGCACACAGCAGCTCATAACGATCAAAAACATTTTACCTTGGAGTTCTTCCATAGCAAGTTTCAAAACTGACAGTTCAGAATAAAAAGCTAAGCCTGCCATACTTGACCAAAACATACAGCTGATGAACACTCCAGATTGAACATGTGCAGGAGTAAAATCAATTTCAGAAAAATTCTGAAGATAAAGGGTTGATAGTACACACTGTTCATCCATTTTCTCCTCTTTCACAAGGAGCTACTTCTCCCCCACTGTTCACCGTTCTAAGCTATGAGAAGTAATAGCCAGAATTACAGTAAAGACTGGTCTCAAACACATTTTCCCATTCCCTACCTTCAACTCAGAAATCTGTTTCCTTGCAGGTATACCTGAACAGCAAAGTACCCTGGAGTACTACCTTCCAAAATCCTGAGCTTCCCAATCCAACTGGCTTTGAAGGCATTGACTCTTCTGTTCTGTTTCTATGGGAAAAGGGAAGAACTGACACAGCTATTTAAGGAGCACTGTCCGCTCACTGACTTTGTATCAACCTCTGGGTGTTCAAACCTCAAAATATCCGATGGCACTTTTCTTGTCTTCAATTCAGAATTTTTGTTGTAGCCTTGCAGATTGTCTGCAACCAGAATGATTTCAAACACAGTGGGCTTGTTTCTTACATATCAAAGTCTCCTATCCCTGCTGAAACATCCTCAAAGAAACGGGGCAGGGGAGAAATTACACTGCCCTGCCTGCCCAACCAGCTTTTAAATGGCCTGAATCTTCTCAGCACTTTAAAATGCTCCTGCATTTGGACCAACACCCACCTTTTGTGGGTTTAGTATGTGGCACAAATGTCATCCAATGCCAAACAGACAGATCTGCCAGTTCTGAAAATCTAAGTCATAGTGTGGATTCACATTCTCCCCGAGAGCAATTAAAACCTGCAGATACACTCAGCCTCACTAATCCAGGTCTGTGGAAGAAATGCTAATGCAAATCCAAGTATATACCTCCACACTTCAGTTCTGCCTTCATTGGCTGCTGATTGGTAATTAAGGCATATATTTGGTTCCAGAGATATAGAAAAAAAACCTAAACCCCAAAGGAAGCAGTCGAATCTGAGCCCAAGGTTACTAATCATAAGGTCTCTAATTGTATATAAAGTATCTTTACTCCCTCAAAAATGTTTTTTTTAAATATTATGGGATTTAAATATGTCACAATATTCTGGATATCTTGATTAGATCTCCTTTAATATCCTGCCTCCGAATAATTCGTAATTTATTTAACACCACTATAAATCTCACAGAAATGAAGAACTCTTACTAATCATTAAGATTAAGCAGAATTTTTAGCCTGACTAGACTAGCAATAAAAGTTGATAAGGGGAATTTTTTTACTTAAACAGTGCTTTGTACTGTCTTCTTGTAATTAAAGTTTCAACTAAGGTCCCATTAGGCTGATAGTGATCCCCCCTGTGAGTCAGACAGACCCTCAAGTCTTCAAGTTTCCAGAGTTAAGTCTCATTGGTAACTGGCATCTGGGAAGGTTTTGACTAAATCAAGTGAAAACTCACTAAGATTAAAAGCCTAAAGAATTTTGCTCCTCACTGACATTTAAAGTACTTTCAACACCATTCCCCTGATCCAGCCAGATCACATGTCCTGGCAAAACACCACGTGGGTTACTGTAGCCCACCTTCCCTTGCAGTCAGCCATGTAGAGGTGCCAGTGTCCTCAGGTGTCCAAGTACATTAAAGTAAACTATAAATGCCTTCCCTCACGCAGTGGTCCCTCAAGATTAGGGCACAAAAATCAGTACAGTAAAAGTCAGACAGGACGCAGAACCTGTGCCATGCAGAAATCCAGCTACAGGGCAAAAGGAAACTTTCCCATTGGCTACACAGAATCTCTGCACAGAGGAAGAACTGGCTGGGAGAAGCACTGCAGGATCTGCCCAAGGGAGAGAGAATACACTACCTGTGCACCTGGGCAGGTGGGACAGGGCTGCTCCTGCAGTGGAGCTGCTTTACAAGCACCCCTCACACCTATAGAAGCTGTAGCAGGGGCATTCTTGCTTCTTTTATGGCTTCTATGTCCCTTACATCTTCGTGGTCCTTCCACAAGTGTCCCTACTTTGATAAAAGCCACCACATCCCTCCTGCTTCTGGCAAGAGCACTTCCAAATTTCTTTTCCATGCTATGACCATACATGTTCTCCTTGGCTCTTCATCCATTTGTCACCTTCTGATCCTGGCTGTCACAGTTTCTCTTCTGTGTTACCCTTAGTTCCTATAAGAACCCCTCTCTCAGTCTTTCCCTCTCCCCTCAAACAACGTGCCAGATTGTAAGATGCAATTCAAGCTTTCAGACTCTCTCCTTCATGGTAAAGATATTTTAGAACTGACTGGACTACTGGTCTACCAGATCACCCAAATCAGCTTCCTCCATTCCCTATTCATTCACTTCCTCCCCCTCACAGCTTATCTGTAGCTAATAAGCACAGATATTTGCATATCTATAAATAAGCATACGTTTGCTGTCTTCCAAGTCATGCTAGCACATCCTGAAGAAGTTCAACCTAAAATCCTTCTTTCTGGTACTTGTTTCTCTCCACAAATCCAGAAGACTTGCCCACAAACTCTGGGTGGGCCAGAAGGGCAGACCTACTGAAAGGCTGAGCAGACAATCAAAACCTCAACCTTGCAGCATAGACAAGCTTGATTTGTCTATCTGTCAAGGTTTTTAATACAGTTAAAGACAGCTGGACAGTCCATCCAGAAGGATGGATAGTCAAAGCCAGAAAGATATTTCTTTAAGAAAGGGACGTCCCCATGGAGGCAATGAAAGTATTTCTGTTACCTTAAATATGCATGACAGCTCAGTGCACAGCTGCTTTTTTTATTTTAAGCTTTAACCAAACACACCTCAAAACAACCATTAACTCTGATCAAGGACTTCTCTAAAGCTATCATTAGAATAAAAAGGACACCATACCATAACACTGTGAGATCCTGTATTTACCATAAAACAGAAACAACAGTGTATATAGCATTTGATCAGTTAAAAGGTTCACCAGCTTTGTGTTAGTATTTTCAGCTCCAAAGAACTGGAAAAACTAACAGCATTGTAACACAGCCGGTGAAGACAAAGGGAAAGTAAATCAAAGCACCAAATGGAGAAGAGGTAGATATCCACACATAGCAGCTCTGCATTCAAAGTTACCTTCCTGCTTAGAGAAAGGTTTTCCCTTTCATTCCCTTCAGAAGCATTCAATACAACTTAGTGCCAAAGGCAAGTTTCATATTCACTAGAACAATTCTGATGTTCTATTGGAAGTCTTATGCAGCCTGTCCCAGTATATTTCTCTGCATCCTACTGCTTGCCTATAGCCTTAAAGAACAAGGACATTTTTATTACACAGGTGATCTGGTGACAGAAAAGTATAAACTGTTCATGTAAAACATCTTAATGCAGTTTTAGTATCTGAAGACCCATGTTACGGTTTTGGGGAAGATAAAGTATTTTGGTGGAAGAAGAAAGAGTTTGAGATCTAATTAAGTTCCTTAACTGAAAGTATTTAAGTTATGACACTTTGTGCTGTAGGTACTTAATAGAGCTATAATCTAAGAAAAGCTATTATTATTATCATTATTATTATTTTAAAATACAGCCTGTTCTTTCAGAAAGAAGCAAAAGAAAGATGCTACCATCATTTAGAAGTACAAAGCCAAGCACAAGAAGCTTAAGTAACTCTTGATCACAGGCTGCTGAACTGCTTCAAAGATCTAGTAACTACAGCCAAAATCATTCTAATTAGAACCAATAACATGGTAAAAAGGTCAACAGTTCAATTAGCCCTTCAAAGATAAAAATTGTCCCAGTGAAGTTTGTCTGAGAAAGTCTCAAACCTATGTAGGGGTGCCAAGGCCATCCCAGCAAGAAACTACTTGTTTTCTCCGTGGGCAGAACAACACTGAAGAAGTGTCCTGGTCCCCTGCCACGGCCCCAAGCACAGCAGTTCTTACACACCACACAAGATGTCCTACAGTGTCAGGGAAACTGCCAGAGACACTTTGCAAATGGCCACAGGCGGTGCCACTTGAAGGACGAATTTATTGCAAATAAGAAAATGGTCACAGGAATCAGGTATCTGAGCTATTGCTCAGACTCGAACCATCACCAATCCTTTGCGAGACACTCAAAATGGATGCACAGGAAGTCTGCTGGAGTTTTTCTTAAATTGAGAATCAACACTTTGTATGAGACAGATTAAGAGTCCTGCTAAAAAACCAAACCAGCAACATGGTACATTCCAGCAGAAGGACACACAGCAGTCAGCTCTGTGACTGATCACTGTTTTCAAGTACCACATAAAAGCAGTTTATAATGGGGAGAAAGAACAAATCAAACTTTCATATTACTCAATAGGAGGAACCTGCTCAGTCCTCCAGAATGCATCTCTCAAAATCCATCTTTCCTTACCTACTGCAATCCTTTACTCTTCTGTCATTCAACCTTGTTGAAACAAAAGGCCCGCTTGAAATAAGAACAGGAAAATGCACCTGACAAATTAAGATGTGTTATTTACCCATATATAACTCACCACATTACAAGACAGCTACTACCTTGGTATGCTGTTCTTTCACTTCCACTTCATTTTTGCCATACTCTCCAGGGTCTCTTCATTACCTAGTTGTGATACTAACAATTATTTGTTTCCCCACAGCCACAGATTATTTAAATATCTGTCTTGAAGGAGATGATAGATTATTTAAATATCTGTCTTGGAAGAGGTGGTCTTTTCCTTTGAAAACTGGAAACATTAGTTTGCATCTTAAGCAATAGTGATCTCTGGTTTAAAAAGAAAGAGGAAAGAAAAAAAGAACTTACCCTTCATAGGCTTTCCCATTGGTTTTGAAAAATCTGGCAGCTGCCCAGGAGGAAAAAATTGTCCCAATAATAGAGGCTGTGCTGCTGAAAAATGTCATTTCTAAAACTGTTGATCATTAGCGAAACACCATAGATCAGGATCTTTTTAACCAGCAGCACTAGAATAACTTGAGAGGGTGACTAAAGCCAGTGAACAGTTTTCCCCATAATTACTGAAAAATGAAACTAATTTCTTTTCACCCTGAATAGCTTTCACCTCTTGCCAGAAGCATTAATGTAGAATATGGATGTTAATAATGAGGATAGTAGGAACGAGGAGTGTTTTAAGATTTAAAGGCTGACTTTTTAATGGTGTTCATGTGTAGTGTGGCTTGCCATGTAATTAATGCAACTTCTTTTTACCAATTCAAAAATATATACTTCTCTGCACAGAGCTGCAGCTCTGACACTATTTAGGTCAACTCTTAGTCCTTTTGCATCCTCTCTCATCTAGATCATTAAGTACTCTGGATGACATTATAGTAATAGAACTTACTTTCATTTTGTAAGGTCTTTTACTTTCCAAACATAATATAGCTAGAACTGCAGAATATTTTATGCACTGAACACCCCACCTAATAAATAAGTAGACTGACAAAGTATTCAGTAGAAATGGACACAACAAATCTTTCCTACCTTTCCTCAAGCACTGCTTGCATTTCTTGTGCTGCTCTCACAATTGCAATCCCTCTCATTCCAGCTTTAAGAACACTAGCTGGGGTACGAGCAACAAAACTGGAGCAGAACAAGACACTATCACAGAATTAACAACAAGTTTTGGAACATTCTTGAGCTGCTCACGTTGAAAGCCAGGCAGCTTCAAGGTCAGAGATCCCTGTCAGCTGTGGTAGGTTCATGAAGGTTATCAAGGCTTATCTGTCCCAGTCACAACCCTTCCTCCCGTTCACATACCCTCAGACCTGCATAAAGATTGAAAGTTTTGTGAAGTCCTTACCCTCTTGAAATTCTCTTGGTTTGAAGCACAGCAAGCCTAACCCTCCTCCAAGTTTTCTTGTAAAAAAAAAAAAACCAAAACACCAACAGACACATCATGTGAAGCACTTCTTATTTTATCTCAAAAAAAGCCAGATCTGAATAAAACCTGAAGTTTCATAATTTTCTTGTTTAGGGGGGTGGGGTAAAATGTTAGCAACTTCTTCAGAGCTATATTCCACAGGCAAGCTTGGATTAATGACCAGCCAGACACTCTTGGCCCCTTGACCCTTAGTTATTACCTTTGCTTCAGTTCCCAGAAGGTTCAGGATCACCAACACAGTCACTGAAGAATTTAATCTTTTGTGTGTTTTAATCTAAGTACTAATACTGTTGCACAGCTGTAAAATTCATACATCTATGACTACATTATTTCAAAAGACAGAAGTGTTCTTTGCTAAGGACGACAGCCTTGCCACTATCTGCTGCCCTGATCTCACATATTCACCTGTCGAATTTAGTCTCAAAATATTCTATAAAAAAGAGGAATGTTTTCATGCACTGCTTAAATATTGTCCTATCTAGAACAGAAATAGTGTGAGCTTGACTTCAAGACATTGGATGATAGGAAAGCAAAAAAGAAAAACCAAAATCACCACATTGTTGGGGAATATAAACATGTCGTAAAACACCAGCAACAAACATCCAGTACACAGCAAGGCCAACACGGCAAGGTTTCCCTAAGTCAGCTCAGAGCTTCACCTTTCCCAGCGACTTTTTCTCGGTCACTTAAAAAAAAAAAGGAACCTACAAATGTCTATTCTGTATCTTCTGCAAGTGATAACATTTCCATGAATAGCACAAATTGATGGGGAAGGTGCCTTCTCTAATTACTCACTGTGAAAGCAGAGTCCAAACCGGAATTCACAATCAGCTTAAATAATAATCGGTCTAATGACTAGGTTGGCAACAGACAGGAGCTTGAAGGAGCAAAATGAGTTGCTGCAGGGTTATCACGGGGGAAGCTGTTGCTTATGAGCTAGGAGCTGTTGAAAAATCTCCTCTGAGAGTCTGAAGAGACTCGCAGTGAAGGACCACAGAGATCCAGCACCAACTGAAACAGTTATAAATAATTTTGTACCAATGCACTTTCCATACACCAGCAGCCAGAGGATGCAACATCCCCAAAGAGACCGGATAAATTTACAAAGACCACCCCCACAAAAGAGGAGACTGCAAACATTTTTAACATACTGCAGCAGGATGAAAGACAAGGACTGTAGAATGAAAACCTACATCGTGAAGATGTCACCTTTAAGATTTATACAAACATTAAATTGTGAAGGTTACAAATAAAGCAAAAAGAACAAGTGACTGCTTTCAAATAGATAGACAAGCAGAGGCTTACAAGGGGTAAAATCAATTGGTTTCTGCTTTGTAACGATTCATGGCTATAAATCCACATACAGAGCCATATGCACCACCCTGACAATGCCTGTGGCATGGAGAAGCACTCCCCACCTTTGCTCCAAAACGCATTTGCTCTTTGCGTATTGCTTCTTGTAAAAGACACAGAAGTTTTCTTTGTCATTTCTGGCAGTGGGATTTCCTGTATACACATATTAAGGTTTCCAGTTAACAAAAGATGGCACAGCTACGAATCAGTAATTCTTATCTTCAAAAGGCTCCTGCTGCAGTAGGGACTGAATTCTGTACACTTAAGGAACACTCGAAAGGCTGTGGAAACATTCCTGATCTTTGCATGCATACACATCCAGTGAAGAGGAAGTGTGGGGACTGTGTTCATCAGTGGCCTTCTGCATCACTCACTCCAAAATTAACAAGGGATGATGGGGTGAAAAAAAGAAGTAGTAGCAGCTCACGTATTTCATTTGTATGCCATGCCTTTTTAATCCTTCTCAGGCTTTGCCTCCACAATAGCTATCTACCTAACCTCACCACAACCTCTCAAAAGCACAGGCTTGAATCCTGTTCCATTCTATCTTACTCACTTTTCACCAGTACACACCATACTGAAAAGCCCAGGCCTTCTTGTGCAGAAGTCAAACCTCATTTAGCTATTTTTCTCTGGCAGCTGCAAACCACAAAAAGTAGTGACGATATATTAGGTCCAAAGATACCAGATATCCAAAGATACCAGAATTCTTTTATCTTGCTGTAGCTCATGGTATTGTTATATTGTATTGTTGAGCAAGCCCTCCTCAAGCCATAGCATAGCCACTAAGTGTTCTCCAGCAACAAAACCAGTTCTACTGCAAGCCCATAAGAACAGGGGGAACCCTCTCGCTGCATGGCGCAACAAATGAGCAGAACAAAAAACTCAGCACAGAGATGAGATGAAGCCATGGCTGACTGCAGAGCTTCAGGAATGGTAATTTAAAAACTACTCTTCTCTCAGGTCTGGGCCAGAAGTAGGAACAGAGCAAACAAAGGGTGGTCAGTGAGAGGAGAGGGCACAGAAGTTCTCTTTAGAGAGCTGGCACACTTAGATGACTGCCAGGAATTCTCAACAGACATGGCAGAGCCCAGGCAACCATTTTGGAAAGGTCCTTTACTAAGCACACTAAATTACCATAATTCCCAAATAATTGCAAGGCCTGTGTCTTTTCTGAATTCACACATACAACTAGTTCACAACTGAGCAAAGCCCAGCAGCTCCCCCAGCCCGTCAGCAGTGGGTCAGTCTCTTGGGTAGATGGGGCTTAAGGGCAGGTACCACGGCACAGCTGGAGCTCCGTGAGGGGCTGCAGGAGACATTTATTTCTCCTGACACTGTAACTTACTGTGTCAGTCACAATGTTATCTGGGTCACCGCTACAAGTTTATGCGGCATCAACAGCAGCAGCAGCTCTGCTGGCAGGCTCCCCTTCGGTCCCCACAGCGATGTAGCATTAACATCCAGTTCTGAGCACTACAAAACTTCGATTACAATATCTAATCCAGGCAAAACTTCAGTCCACGTTCCAGAAGAGAGAGGAGAGTTATCAGTGAACAGCAGCATAATTAAGCTGCGTTCTGGCTGTCAGACATCCAGCACGAGGATTGCGCTGCAGCTGCCAGCCCATCTTTGAGAGCAAACTTAGTACATTTACTCGTTTCTTCTCCTCTCCCTCGATTTGCCTCATCAGGCAGCTGTGAAGCAGCAGAACGGACACGCATTTTAACCTTCCTCCTGCTGCAGCCCCACACGGGTTGCGTGGGTGCTGCTGCCTAGAAATCCGCGGCGGAGCCACGAGGCCGGCAGAGCCGGAGGGCTGCGGTGCTCCTGTGCCGTTTCCATGGCAGTGCCGAGCCCGGGGGCTCCAGCCCTGCTGTCTGCTGCCTTCAGAGAGACAGTGCACGGGCTTTCTCAGGGCTACACGGCTACTGCTGCTGCTTCTTCCTTCAGAGCCCTCTCAACTGATCATTTCCATTGTGTTTGCCTGCTCTCCACATCCCCACTGTTGCTAATTAGGCTGGCGCTCCATGGCACCAACAATACTCAGGGCTTACCCAATTAAGCAGGCGCCCAGCAGAAGGTGGTCTGTCTCCGCACAAGCCAGGCTAGCAGGCTGCATGACACCAGAAAAAGCTCATCTCTCAGGGTTTTTTCCAACGTTTTTTTTTTTTCTTTCCCATTAGGAGAGATTCAGGAATTAGGTGCACTCACAAACAATCTGAAAATTAGGCTTCAGATTTCGGGATTTTGATTTATTTTCATTTAACTACATTAATTAAATTTTGGGGGTTGTTTCAATCCAAAAAAAAAAAAAAAAAGGCAAATTACAAACAACCACACTGTATGACTTGGAGAAAAGTCTCAGAGTTGCTAATAAGGTGATTACAAATGAACCACCAAAAACAAGGAACAGCCATCAAAAATTCACCTGACGACCTTCACCCTCCCTGCTTCTCCCTGGAGGAAAAAATTGTAACAAGCGGAAAACATTCTCTCAAGTACAGAATGCCCAACACTTGGGAAAGGAAATAAACAGGCATTTGCAAAAGTGACCTCCTGCCCTGCTCTCTAGAATGACATTAAAACAGGAATAAAGGCTTGGTGTCCAAATCTACTTGTGATTAACACAGGATTCAGAGACAGAGAGAAGGAATTTAGTTACAAGGAAAATTGGCTGCTCTTTCATCTGAACCTTTCTTCTTTTCAAGAAAAATATTTTTCCTTCGAAGGGGGGGAAAAAAAAAGTCAGAACTTTGTGTCATTCCCTTTTCTTCCCTATGACAAGCTGTCACTTCTAGATATGGAAACCATATCACCATGTTGCTGGAGAGGATAAGTGGGGCACGATTTCTCCTTTCCTTTGATATGAACAAAGATTAAAGTAATAAAAAACTAAGAAGATGAGAGTGAAGGAAAAGCAGAATTTTTCAGCAGAGCTGATGTTATTTTAGTATGACATTCCATGAAGCAACAGTGGCATCCAGTGGTATATTTCCATAAGAAAGTTTCATATTCTACTTTCACTAACCTCTGGCTTCCGATAGAATATTTTTTTTTTTTTGGCAACAGGTTCTCAAGGAACATTCCTCCTCTTCCTCCACCATACACCATCATAACAGCCACCACACACCCAGCCATCAGCACCAGTAATGGGGACTGAGGTGCACAAACACAAGCTATCAGCTTTCTTGAAGGCTGTATATCACACTGCACAGCCAGAAACTTCAGATTGTTACTGAGAAGCTGCAACGTTGATACAAACACATTCTGAAATAATTTTCAGGGGAAAAACCCCGACATTTTTCTCCTGGTGCCCACGAGAGTGCAGCAAAGAGAATTCTGTACTGTCCCCTCCTCAGTCTCCCTCCCCATTTTGTTTCTCTGCAAGGCATTATGTTCATTCTCTTCTCATTTAGTGACATTAGAATTATTTTCACTTTATGATATTTAAGTAGATGCCCTGGGCAAAAATGAAGGGCTTATAACTATAAGAGTATACTACAGAGGAAAGTCCATTCAATGAATTTATTACGGTATTTTCTGACTGAGATCACATTTGCAGTTAAGAAAGCACCTTGTGCTAGCACAAGCTCAGTACCACCATCAGCTGTAATTTAGTAAGAAGGAGAACTGTCTCCTCACCAATACAGACCTGAGAACCAAAACATGTCAGTCTGGCCCTCAGGTCATTCAAAACTTCTGGTTTGATTTTAGTTTAGGTTAGGTCTAGAGATCTTTTAAAATAATCAACCTCAACTTCACTAAAAATTATGTTTCTCACTTAAATTTCCAAAAGAGCTAAACTAAAGTGTCTGCTCCTTTTTAATAGGCCAATTTCTCTATATGCACACTCCAAATTAACCTTCAGAAAGCTATTGACTGATGTAACTAGGTTCCTGAAGGAAAGCATTAGGCTTCTTTCCCTCCCAACATAATAAAACATAAAACCAAGCCTCCCATGAAAAAACTGAAGCTTGGCCTGCATCCAGACTTCATAAGACAACACAGTAATAGAGTTAACTGATTTTTAATTCATGTGGTTTCACAAGTATGAGACTGCCTAGACAATCTATTCCAGCAAACACAGTCAGAAAAGGATAATTACTGCCACACTGCTGAGGAAGAGGAGGTAGATTGGGAAGGAAGTGTTCAACACTGAACTAAACTGCACTAAAGTGTACCAGCAAACTCTCTACCACAGGCCTTCTACTCAAACCCATTTAGGTTATCCAAAACTCCAACAGAAGCTGTGTTTTGGTTCTGCTAGCACAGCACAACAATTCACTCTTTGGAGTAAACAATGTATTTCATTCATCGTGGTACCAAAATATCAGAGTTCATAAATATCACCCATTTGTGACTCTAACAACGAGGTGACCTGAGAAACAGGTTATTCACATGCACTGATGTTACCTGCCTGATGTGACTGACCAGAAATCCAGCCACCTGGGATGGGTCCATCCCATTTCAGTCTAGCACTGAAATGCTAGATTTATGAGTTTAGGTATTTACTAACCAGTTTCCCTGCTTGAACTGGCCAGTTCCCAAAAAGCATTATTTCTGTGCAAGCAGGCAAAAACTTGCAGATGGAACCTGCCCCTAAAGCAGGAAAAAGTCACTGCCAATAGTGATTCAGAACTCTTATAATATATTGTTCTAGCAAGTGATATGCTAACATCAAAAACAGAACAAAAAATGCATAAAAAACCGAAAGAAGCTCAAGACCTTCAATGAAGGGGAAAACCCCACATGACTGGGGCAGGCAGTTATGCACAGGAGATGAGCCTGAACTACAAAGCAGAACTGTGATTGAACTTGTACTGTGCTTAGGATAAAGCAATCTTTCAGTAGCGAAGTCAAAACACAGGAAAATCTCAGACTGACATGGGATGATCAATATCCTACGGAATGAAACCTCAGAAGAATCAGGTGTTTTAAGGCAGAGCTGAAAGATTAAGACGAATTCTCATATTTTCTTTCCCCTGGGCCTCTGAGCTGAGCTGAACATTCTTAATACAAGGAGTTCCCAACGAATTGCAGGCTCTTTTTCCACAACACACTCTGGAAATGAATATAATAAAGCAAGATCTCTGCAGCTCTGAGCCCACCCTGATTTCATGCGTGTTCTAACTCCAGCAATGTGACACTGATCAAAAGGTAGCTCTATTTCCCCCCCGCCCTTCTCCTCCAGAGTTCTCCCCCCGTTTCTCCTCCCTCATGCCTGCAATATCAGGCCATTCCCACTGCAATATCAGGCTCTCCCACTCTGCAGCAGAGCATGCTCACCTTCACCAGCTGTGAGGGAGCAGGAACCAAACAGGGGCTCCAAAGCTGGGCTCCTCCAAGCCAGTATCACACCAGTATCTCCCAGACCTGTGCAGCATCGAAGGATCCTGATAATTTGGGACTTGCAACTGGTATTAGTATTACAGAAGACTTGATAAAGAGCTCAAGGTTAAAAAGGTTAAAAAAAAGCTGCCAGGATATTCATCATAGCCACTTAGATGACATTTTTCTAAAAAAAATACTTGGATACTCAAAGGGAGATAAGCCTGTACCATATTAATTTATCTTTAGTGTAGATTAAGAGTTTGGGGAAGGAACTTAACAAAATAAGCTTTCTTTGGTAGCTTAGAAGAAGAAGAGATCACTACTTATTAAGAACAAAATCATCTTGCCATGTTTACTGGCTTGGACAATATGAACTATGAGATCACCAAATATGTCATTCATCTGGGTTTCATCTCCAGCAGTGGTTTCAAACATCATATAATGCATTTTCATGTCAAATAATCCCATTTATCATGGATCTCTTGCTTCTGATGCCATCTTTCCACCAGATGTCACACTTCCCCTTTACCTGGTAACTCCAAACCCATGATTATAACCCTGTACACAGATGCATTTTGTTCATTTGCTGACCACTTCCACAGTCTATCCTTAATTAAATAGTAGCCCTTCTCTTTGGTTTGCAGCAACCACACTGCATTAAACACCATAACATGTATTACTTGTGCAGCTAAGTTCAAGACCTTACTTACATAGTGGAGTTTACATTGTCATAACCAAAAAAAAATCTGTATTGTTCTGTTATGGTCCAAACCCCACACACTTGTGTGCATCAACAGGTTATTTAAAATTACAAGAATTCCTTTCCCAATGCCCCTTTTTAAACAGTATCATTCTTAGCTGTTTTATTTTTCAGGCCTCTCAACACTCTAGAGTAATTAGAAAAAAAACATCCATTCACATTGACCAAATGCACAAGGCAGAAATGTTATTTTCAAACCCAAATGCCTAAATCCCAGCACTAAACAAGTGGTTTATGATACAATTTAACACATGAAAAATTATGGGGTTTAAATCAATAATATTTTAAGCATAAGAGCAAGGTTTGGTCTAACCATGCCACCTTCTGAGATGACCTGTTTTGTGTTACTTCACCATTTCACACTGCTGTGTCAGAGGTAACCCACTAGCATTAGCTGTCTTTAGAGTCTACAACCAGCTTTCTTCCGTTTTGATACATGCAATGCTAATATAGTAATCCAGAAAATAATCCATGGAAAGCTATGATTCTGAACACAGTACTACCTCAGCTTCAGAGTATGCTATCACACTAGACTGCAATGGTTTATAGATTTATACAATTCCTTTCCTGTCCTTTGACAATGACCTATTTTTAGACACACATCACACTGAGTGGGTATGTCACTTGATAGAATACCATCCTGAAGATTCAAGTCTGTCATAAATAAATATGTAAGACAAACTGGTACATACAAGTTGCCTCTGAGACCTGCTTTCAAGTCCATTCCAGAACGCAGTGAATGAAAATCATTTCAAATGAATGTCTGCTGGTCTCTGCCATGTTTCTTCTCTGGGAATTGCACATCACAACACAGCCCAGCGATTCCAAACAGACAGCTCTGAGAAGGGACAGAGGAAGACAGAAAGGAAACCTTCCACTAACCAGGTGACAACCCTTTTCCAGCTCTTCTCCTCCCTGTCTCTTAGAGAGCAAGGTCCCTACTGAGATTCAGTGGATGCATCTATTAATTCTGCAGAAGGAAAAATTACCACTTAATTAGAAAAACAAACAAACATCAGTATCGAGAGCGAGACAGCCTGAAAGAAATGTTATTCTGAGGAGACAGCAGTTGGGTTTTGGGGTCTTTGTTGTTGATTTTTTTGTTGGTTTTTAACTCCACCTAGGAAATATCGCCTAGCAACAATGGGAGAACCCTCCTAACAAAATGAATCATGCAGGTATTGGCTGTTTATTCCCATGAAGGGCTGTGTTTCCACCCTGTCAAATGACATCAAGGCCATGTTGCCAGAGGCACTGGGAGTTTTGACCTCTAAAAGGCAATTTTCTCACTGTCTGCTCAGAAATGTAACATTTTTCATATTGAAGGCTTTTATATCATATCTTGTAGGTTTCGGATCTATAAATAACACACTAAAATTCTCCAACACAATAAAGGACCAGCTATTATCTTCTGCTATTAACACTGTAACATTAACACTGTAAACATTAAATATCACAAAGTTAGCACTCTATTAGCATAACTATCAGGCAACACACACACACACAAAAACAACACCACACTAAATTGCATGACCAAGTTTACTGGAAATGAACAGAGGCAAGAACTTGGTTCATACAAGTTCTGAATTTGAGAAAGAAAATATCCACTAGATCACAAGATACCCCTACAAGATTAACTCTGGGTTTCCTTGACCAAGTAATTCCTCCCTTAATTTCTTAATGGAGCTATTACAAGGAAGAGTTTTAAGTTAGAGGATGGACTAACAGCATGTAAATAGAAAAGGTAAGACCTGCTATTTACATAGAATGCAGCAAGTATAATTCTCACCAATAAATGGGCATGTGCTTGTGTCCTCTCCCAAATTAATTTAATTCCCATATTTTAATTGCAGCAGCTCTGCTTAAAGCAGAGCGAGCCAGCGAGCTTTGGTCCTAAAATTATTGCTTTCACAGTTACTCTGCAAAGGATGAAATGCAGCCTCTGACAACTCAATTTATCAATAAACATAGTTAACCACAACCCTGTACAGCAATACTGTGTTTTTCAAGTAAGGAGACAATGAGAAGTAGGAGTCCTAGAACACTACAAGCACTGTTCTGCAAACTGCACTGTTAAATACCATCGGGGGGGTGTTTGCTTACTTTTGCCCATGTTGAAAGTCACCAAATCTTTAAGAGAATCAGCATTTGCAAGCCATGGAGAGGCAGGCAGTTGTCCCTGAAAACATCAGCACTATCACAAAGTTGTTCTGTCATTATTCTATCATGGGAGCGATGGTTGATGAAAAATTCCCCCTGAGCCAGCAGTGAGCACTGACAGCCCAGAAACCAACGGGATCCTGGGCTGCATCCAAAGGACTTTGGGCAGCAGGTCGAGGGAGGGGATTGTCCCCCTCTGCTCTGCCCTTGTGAGACCCCACCTGGAGCACTGCCCACAGTTCTGGGGTGGGTCCCCAAGGTAGGAAGGACATGGAACTGTTGGCAGAGGAGGCCACAGAGTTGGTAACAGGACTGGAGCACCTTCCCTATGGACACAGGAGGGGAAAGCTGAGGCTGTTCAAGCCTGGAGAAGAGAAGGTTCCATGGAGACTTCACAGCACCTTCCAGAGTCTGAAGGGGCCTCCAGGGAAGCTGGAGAGGGACTCTTCATGAGGAACTGTATTGACAGGACAAGGAGTAATAGGTACAAACTGAAAGAGAGGAAATTTAGGCCAGATAATAGGAATATTTTTTATTGTGAGGGTGAGACACTGGCATAGGTCGCCCAGGGAGGTTGTGGATGCCCCAGCCCTGGCAGTGTTCAAGGCCAGGTTGGATAAGGCCTTGACCAACCTGGTCTAGTGGGAGGTGTTGTAAGACCCCAAGTCTCGAGCTACGAGCTCACCAAAGGAGTTTTACTTTAAAAAATACACAAGGCTCCAAAAATTCAACCCCTGAATTTTTAGAAGAGCCCTTGGTCCTTTTAACACCGTAACACAGAGCACATAGGAGAAAAAGCTGTACACGTTTTCTCAGGGGGTACTTTTATTGGTAAACTTGGTAAAATAAGAGAACTTGGCAAAAGTTTGAAGGTAAAATTCAACCAAAATAAAGCATTCCACAAAAGCATTGACTTAGACATGCTAACCCACACAACTTAGCAAAATCCAACCCATCTGATCTCAGGTTACCCAAAGTTTTAAGAAAAGGAGATTAAGAGAAGAAGTAGAGAAAGAGAGAGAAAAGGAGAAAATTATAGCTACTGCCAGGGGCAGGGGGTTAAGACTAGATGATCTTTAAAGTCCATTCCATACCCTTAAGATTGTATGATTCCATGATTCTGGCAGGCTTTTCCACAAAATTATTCTACACAGCTTCCAAAAACTGAGGATCTAGATACAAGTATTTCTAGAGTTTTCCTCAGACTGAAGATTTTAGACTACACATGTTGATGGTCAAAAAATTAAATTCCTAAGACTACAAATCAGCTTCCACAATCACAGATAATCTACAAAACAAAGAGGTGTGAAATGAGATATAAGCACTCTTAGTGGGCTGGGTTTTATAAATCATCAGTAACTGTTCTCAAAATAACAGAAAGTAATCTTGAATTGTTAAGTAATCATTTTCTTCAAAAATGCACAGGAAGGATCATGCACTGTATATTGGCAACCTTTCCCAGATATCTGTACTTTGGAAAACATTTTTGCTATGTTCTTCAACAAGTGATTTGTTTTTAATTTATAGAACTATAAAAGCTCAAGACCAATTATTGTTTAGAACTTTTTTTATATTAAAGCAAACTACTGAAGTGCTTATTATCCTATTCAAGGTCTTCACTCCAACATTTTCTTAGAATTGACTCGTAATTTCCTGTACCGTGTATTTTCTATCCCAGGAATGCTGTATTGCTCTTAATCAAACACAATGTTACTACTCTGTTATTTTCTAGAAGCCACAAAGAAACAGTAATGTAATTTCGGGTTCAAACACTTGACTTAAACACCTATTTCTGGGAAGCCAAGTGTCTGTAGTGTTGGCACTGAACTCCTTGGAAAGAAAAAAACAAACAAAAAACCCCAGACCAAACCAAGCAAAAAAAAAAAAAAACAAAAAAAAACCCCCAAACCAAACCAAACAAAAAAAAAAAAAAACCAAAAAGAAAACCAAAACCAAAAACAAACACACAAAACCAGCAAAACAAAAACAAAACGAACAAACAAAAAAGAAAGAAAAAAACCCAGGAGTTGAGAAAAGCTCCCCGTGCTTTGCAACGCAGCGTGAAACTTGAGAGCTTATTGATATGTCTATGGATAGATTATTCAATCATACTGAATCCAACTCCTATATCATCTCCTTTTGATTTGGTTTGTTGAGAGAGACCTTCTCCTTTATTATCAGTCTCAGAAAGAAATTAACTCCAAAATAACCACACACTCATATATAGAAATGAGGTATTTTTAATCAAGTTTTTTGCTTGAACCTCAGCACCACAAGCAAATCCGTCACATCCTCACTACAAATGTGTATTTAAGTGTATGGTTGATACTGAGTTTATAAAGAATATGTAGCCATAAAGCTGAAGAAAACACATATAAGACACTTCCATATGTACTTGAAATTAGCCCCAGGGAGAAAAAAAAAATTGCTATAAAATAAAACCAGAACCTAATTCATATCATCTTATAATTTCTCCCAAGGACTCCCAACAAAACTTCATCCCAGCACATAGACACATCCAAAACACAAGAAACACAAATTTCAGGTCTAGAACCAAGTGCAGGTCCAAGAGCACGCAGCCCACTGCCCCAGAGCAAGGCTGGCAGCAGGGATCCGCAGGGCCATCCCCAGGGATCCATGGAGGTGCTCTTCTACCCAGATGGATAAAAGCAGGAGTGAGTCTCACCCTCCCCCCCCCACAACTAGTTCGGCTGACAGAAGGAGAACAAGCATTTAGTACTCAATGAGGAAGGACTGAACTGAGCAGAGAAAAGAGCTCTACAGGAAATCAGCCAAACTACTGCTGTAACTGTATAAATATCATATATTTCTTCTGTGGCACAGCCACAACAGCAGAGTTAAGTGCGACACAGGACCTAGGCAGATTTATAAGAAATTTTTAATTAACCGAACCCTAGAATATACCTTTGTTGCTACAATACTCCTGAGAGCCCCATAACACAGATTAGGCTACCACACAGGCATTAATTAGAAACAACAACACTCGGGAGCTCCCGAGGGCCGCGCTCCCCCGCAGCGCCCGACCCCGCCCCCGCCCGCGGGCCCCGGGAGCCGGGCTGGGCCCGCAGCCCCTGCACCTGCCCTCGGAGCGCTCCCCCCGCGCCGGGGCCGCCCCGGGCACACCTGCGGGGTGCGGGCACACCTGCGGGGTGCGGGCACGGCTGGGGCCGCTCCCCGCCCACGCCCTCGGGCCCTCGGTGGCGCCNGGGACCCCTCCCAGAGCCGGGTCCAGCCCTCAGCCCCGGGGCGCCGCTTCCCTCCAGCGCCCGCAGCCCCCGGAGCATCCTCCCGTCTCCACGGCAACAGCGGTGCGGGAGGGCCGCGGGCCGGGGCGGGAGCGGGGGGACGCGGGGGCTCCCCCGGGCCCGAGCGCGGCTCCCGCACCCGGCCCGGCCCCGCGAGCCCTCCCCGCCCCCGCAGTCCCCCTCCGCGGCCAGGCTGGCGACTCGGGCACACACAGCCCCACATTCCCCCCACGCCTGTCCCGCACCAAATCCCGACCTCGGCGATACAAACGGGGAGCCACAGCTTCTGTCCTGCATTATTCATGCTCTCAGCATTGGATACGGGGGAAAAAACTCCACTGAAATATATCTATATCTATATATATATATTCATTTTAAACTGTTTTTCAGATCGCTTCAAAATTCAAATTAATTAAGATTAATTAAAAATTAAATCAAAAATAAAAAGCTCCAAAAGTGATTTTTTTATTTCACTCACATCTTTAATGTAGAAGTAACTCCAGTGGGGTTGGTATTTTTAGTTTCATGCAGCATAACAGGAGAGATGGGGACTTGCTATTCTACCGTGGCAGAGCCGCCAAGCAGGGAACAATGCGGACGGGACCCTTCGTCTGGGGAAAGGACGGGCAAAACACGTGTAGGGATAACACAGGAGCAAGACTGCAGCCCAGATGTCCTCCAAGAGTGGCCTCTAGTCCTTCTCCTTCCCCTAAGCCAGGCCAGTTTCCTCCAGGCTCCACCGAATGGAGAGAGAAAAGGGAGAGGAAGGGAGAGCGTCTTCTCTGCTTCTGCCATCGCTGACCCCAGGGAAGCCACTGCTGCAGTCACCCACCCTGCTTTACCATTCCCTGGATGCACAAAAGAAGAGCCTTTAAACCTCTTGGAAGATCTGCCCTTTTCTCAGGCAAAACGTGTGCCCCCCCATCCCCACCATTCTGGGAATATGCATGTAGATGCTCATGAAAAGCAAGTAAATACCTGGCCCATGGGGGGAAGAGTCTGTGTTTGAATTTCAGGCCTGTGACTGGAGAGACAAACTCTGAAAAGCAGCAAATGAGAAGCAATAGGGGATCCTGCACAGACCCAAGTGTAATTCTTATTCACATCCCTTATAATTTAATCAGAGCTGATGATAAGCAATTGTGTGGTGAGCGCTGATGCCCAGGTGACAAACAGGCTGCAGTGTGTTGGACCACACAAAACCATCACTGCTCCAAAAATTCCCACTATCACTTGAAATAAGGCACAAGAATTGAACAGCAAAGCAGCATGAAGAGGAAACTGGAGCGTTGTGACGATGTTGTGATGATGAGATTACTTGTCCCTGGACACCTTTATGGTCCTGTTGGCTGAAGATCATTTCACCTGTTCAGTTTATTTACCCTTTTACTATTAAATTACCAGTTCCTCAGAGGAAAGCCAGAAGGTCCCTTTGTTATGTCATAACTCAGGAATATTTGGTGAGGAACAAGAGGTGGTCTAGCAAAATAACTCCAAGATAAGGTTCTACAAGGAGAAACACTTCTGAGCAAGCAGATGAGCAGCCAAGGCTGATCTCCTCTGTTACAGATAACACAGCGTATTCAGAAATGAGGGATTAATGTGAAACTGATGTGAGGACTTTTTGAATACCTTTATTCACCAAAGGATATCACATCTGAAAATTTACCCGCACACCTTTCCCAAGAGGATGTCTTGACAACAGAAAGCTTAACTGAATAAGATTCACAAAAATATTAAATGTGCACAACGGTCCTTTGCGTAAAGCAGAATCAGTATAATGTTCCCAAAATGAACAAAACATAACCCTGTAATTCCTGCTACAAACCATTTTAAGGAAGCTACCGTGTTGGGTCTAGAAGCATAAAATAATTTTTATTTCAAATTGTATTGAATTCATCTCTTTACAGATTTCTTCTACAAGTTCTACATCTCAAAGGTTAATTGCAAACTAAAAGCTGGATATGAATATATAAATTTTAGTCCTTTAATAACCTTTCACACTGAAGACTGCCTACAAAGTGGCAAAACCTGTGGCATTGCAACAAAACACTTGAATTAAAGGTTAAACAAGGGTTTAACAAAGACTTTGATTATTTTCTCCTCTGTGCACCATTTAATATGCACTTCATGATGAGAAATATGCCTCTTATTTAAGGAATTTATTCCAACAAGCATTCTGTTGTTCTTTATCTGAGAAGAAATCCATGACAGAAATGTGGGATAATACAATACTTCAGAAGTCAAGAATGCAAATCCATGGAAAATGCACATGAATCCTCAAAGAAACAGGTTAGGACAGGTAAGTATAATTTCTACTGCTTGGCAACGCTGTTTCTATATCAGAAGCTTTGGGGACAGTTCTTTTATTAACTTTACACACTTGCATGACATCTGGTGTGATACCATTGATATAAAAAAATGTTAGCATCACGATGCTGAAATTTTACTCTCACAGAATACTGGTCTCTGCTTTTCCAACCAAATACACCACTAAAGTAAAGAAGTATTTCCCTCTGCGTCTGCCTGAAAGGATGCCAGGCAGGGAAAATGAAAAGCTGCGAATAGCTGCATATCTGAAATCAGTGAAGCAAAGGAGAAGAGACCATCAGGGAGGCTGCTAAGGTCCCTGATTCTCAGGCCCAGTGTAAATTAGAGCCCAGCTGGCAGTGGTACTCGGGAGACCATACGCTAGCCGAGGATGGCTGGAGCACAGCATGCTCCAACCATATGTCTGACATACTGCCTCCTTTCCAAGGGTCTCTGGCATAGCGGGATTTGGATGGGCGCTCGCTCAGCTGGCCAGGTTCAGAGCTCTCCTCTCCTTTGTGCTCGAACAATGGCAGTGATGCTGCAGCTCAGCTCTCCCGCGGCAGCCCAGGACGAGCAGCACTGCCACGAATCACCCCTTCGGTAGGAGAACGTGCCCACCACGGTGTGTGATGGAAACGCTCCAGCTGAGCCCTTCTGCGTCACAGGTGGGCAGGGATAACCACCGGGGGGGCTCACACGCGCAAATCCTAGACCACAACGCTGATACTGCTCCCCTCTCGTGCTGGGAGCAGTAATGAGTTTTGTTCTGTGGTGTGTCTGCTTCGCTCTGCAAGTTCACCGCAGTCCCACAAATTCCAATTCACCAGTCATTTTACCCAACAGATGGACATGGCAACTCCAAATTAATTTTTTAGTTTCCTCCTTCCAATTGTGTTACTTGTTTCTATTATTCAGATACTTTTGCAACATAAAAGCGTGCTTAACTGCATCTTTATGTGTTGTTAAATTCAGATTCTGGAAGAATTTGCTCCTTTTTCTTCCATTTTCATGCCATTGTTGTGATGCTTTGCTGAGCTGCTGCTCTCTCAGGCTCTGTCCCTGCCATGCATGATCCAAAACCCTCGCTCTGGTATTTGCCAAAGAAAAGGCGCGCTGAAATGCTGCTACGTAAATAAGAAGCTATGATTCTAAAGGTGCCTGTGCCCGAAGATCCTAAATACTGTAAACGATTTGTTACAGAAGGGCCATTATGGCTCTTTCCTTCATTCTCTGTATTCTGTTAAGTGATTTTTTTTGCAGTTTAACATATTCCAGACCTTTGCTGGCAGAAGCAATTCATATAACCTCCCTTAGAAGTGTATTCAGTTGGGAGCTGCCTGGCTACACAGGATTTTATACATCGTTCAGCTAAGTCAGCGATCTATATGCAAAAATCAAGTGCTCAGGGACACCATGTGGATTTGTGACATTCTTCAGAGTACACTGTGTCTCTAATAAACCAATGAATGGATTAAAGTTAGCCATAAAAATGTTTTTTTCCCCCTCCGTGACATATATAATATGCATAAGCTTTATTTAATAAGTAGCTAAAAACTAATGCCAAGCACGTTACTTGAACAGGTTAAAAATACACTCCTCAGTTTTATCACCTGCTTAGGAAGAGGAGGGAGAGCACTCAACAAAATGTATAAAACTGAGAAACACCACGCTGAACACTAATGTGGGACATCTTGATTAAGTAAATTTCATTTTGGAAGCTATTTTTGGCTTATAACGGTTGGAAGCAGAAGAGACAACCAAACCTTTCCTATACTGTATGTTCTGACAAGCTATTTCATCTTGGCATTCCAGGATAGATTATTTCTTTGTATCACACTGTTGTCACGAGTGAGGCGCTGGATAACGGATAGTTTTAAAAGCAGTCCATCTGTATTTAGTCAATAAAGTAATGGTTTGTAAACTTACTCAGCAGCAAGCTGTTTCTTGAAAAGAACAGAAGAGCATTCAAGGGAAAAGACTGACAGGACTTGGTGATTTCCTAATGATCAGATTTTGTTCTCTGCATGGTCATGCTTACTGCTCTCAGGAACCCCCTTATCTGCTTACAAATGACAAACAATTATTTGACTTAATTAGGAAACCCTGTGTCAAGTTCTTGTTCCAGAATGATTGGCACTGCAACTGGCTTGAAAACTTGCTTCAAATGGGAAATGTCCTTAATTTTTCCTTTTTATTATTGCTCGTATGTCAACTGACTGTAGCAAGTGTTGGGATTTCAAGATGCTTAAGATTTTCAGGTTTCTCACAGACCTTTTTGGCGTCTCAGTGCATTTGTAAGATCAGCCTTCCACACCTCCTTCTCTCATTCCCAGTGACGGAAGGGATGGTGCCAGTCACAGGATCCACGGCTGCCTACTCTGCACTCAGATGTGTTTCTCCCTGGTGCCTCTGTGGTCGTGGAGGCAGGGCTAAATCCAGTCACACCCGTGAAAACTCACTGAAGGGAAAAAAGTCACAGAGGCTTTGCTGACTGAAGGTGCCCCAGAGTTCAACAGCTACTTTTGAAGCCCCAATTTCTTACTCAAATCTTCTCTCCCAAGACAAAAGTCCATCTGTACTTCAGTGATGTCTTCACTGTGACTGGGAAGAGTATTAATCTACATACAGACCTTGATTCTTTCGTTTAAAAGGAACAACCCCCTAATTCTCCTTTATCTGCTTTAAACATTTAATGAAAGTATTAATTTTCTCTCTTACTTACTGCTTTACCTTGAAATGCCCAGTAGAGCGTTGTGGGTTTTAGAGAGGATCAGGCAGTCCATGGTTTTCTTCCTGCGCTTACTGCAGTCGATGGGAACGTCGGTGTCATCACCAGGAAGCCTCAGGTTAAAATATGCAACATAAGAAGTCCTGAAGTCAGGTTTAAATCTCGTGATAAGACACATAACATAAGGAAAAGAGTAAGGATTAGGACAGGATGAAGTCTACTACCACAGAGTTGTACAGGGCCTTCAAGAACAACACCGACTGGAAGTTGTCGTTACTCTAATTTAGACAACAGAAGGGGTCGACGTTATTTTTCAATTCATGATACTTTCTTTCACACATTGCAAAATATATTTGGATCACCTTTTTGATAGAAAATTTATATTTCTTCAAATCAGCATATCTTCAAAATCTAGTAATATTCTGTCCTGTAAAACACACACAATTAGTTATTTTTAGAAATTTTTAGAAAACAAAAAAGTTGGAGAAAAATGACGTGGGTGTTTTTATGGGCTTCTCTTTCACTGTCACAAATATTTTATGCATTTATTGAAAGAACTGAAAGTAAACTATAGAATAATTAGATATAAAAACAGATTACAGAAGGGTTATGTCCAATTCCATTTTAAAGCATCTGCACAGAATAAAAAGAACTGTTGGTAAGAAAAAAATCCAAAGTATTTATTTTGAAGTATTTCGTATCATAATAAACACATGCTGGGCATCTGGCCAAGAACTCTTAAAAACCTATGATAAGTCACAACTTATCATTTCTAATTATAATATCCTGCAACTGAGCTCAGGAATCTTCTGTTACAAATTTTGTATTGCTTTATAGAGAGAATAATAGAGTTGTTGAGAAAATGTTATATACAGTTCTAACAGTATTTCTTCTTTTTTTGTTCACTACATGCTATTTAATATTTTTCTTTGTACACTTCGTAATAGTTGTGCTTTAAGTGAAACTCTGAAAAACAACATTAGGATTCAAAATGCGCTGGAAGATTTTATTTTCAGGGTCACAAGTAGCATAGCGAGATTTCTCTCTTAAACAATGACACTTAGTATCTCTGTAGTTCTATGAATACTTTTGAAGTGTCATATTAAAACCAATCTCTTGGCCTTCAGGCAAAGAGAAGCAATTAGTCTTGGAGTTGTGAATAAATAAAAATCCATTTATATACCCGTCCTTGACACGTACCTTGCAAATCTTAGAAACTTCATCTAGTGGGAAAAGAAATGTTAAATCATGAGCACCAATACTAATCATACAGCAATGTTGCTTCCTAAAACTGTTTAGTTTATATCAATCTTTTAAGTATTAATTCATATGTATATATTCATACATATTGAAACACAACAACAGAAAGGCACTCACACACTGGAGTGAGAAGAAAGAAATGAGAGCGTGCATATAGAGCTGTAACACGTACCTTTATTATCCTCAACATTAATACAGGCAAGAAAAAACTCAAAGCTCTCAAGTACATTGTCCTTTTCTCAGATAAGGTAAAAACAATCCCGCAGAAGTTACGTACCATGCTCATGCTTTTTCATCCCAAGTGCTACTGTGTCTTTGCTTTGATCTACAAGCAAACAAACCAACCCAATCTTCATTATCCGTGTATCCCATTTCCATGCAACACAATTAAATAGTACCTGTCACAGATGTGTTGGGATGAGTCAGATTAAAATTTCTACTTTTCGTTCAAGTGCAGTATTTTTAGGTCTTCTCCTTCCTCTTTACTGTGCCTTAGTGCAGAAGCATCCTATTTTTACAACGCTCTGATTGCGGTTCGAGATTCTCATATTTATTTTTCATTTAGCAGTCTGTAATTCACAGAGGAAGTAAAAATTATGATGCCAAGTCATCCCAAATAGTCCGCCCGCACCCCTACGGAAAAGCTGAGTGGAACTCAGGCTGCACGACAGGTCATTGAGTCTCAGTGGAGTTTGTCTTCCCCGTATCCACTTGTTGACCAGAGTGGTGAGGAAATGAGAGTACTTAGGCTACAGCCTTGAACCATCAAGTGAAGCAGCTGGCTGGGGACACGCTGGTGTTCGGAGGTTATTTTAGAATGAAATCCACCCCTTTGTGCCGTGCTCGCACAGGCAAACACAGAGTCCCAGCCCGCAGGTCGGAGGTGGGACGGGGACCCCCGCAAAGATCACACCTGGGCTGATGGGATGGTCAAGGAAAACAAATTTGAGTCTGTTCTGGATGCAAATCTCTCTGCTGACCTAGTTCTCATTCTCCTTTTCATTTCAGAAGCTCAGCTAAAAATCCATAAATTAAGGAAATTAACTGATGGAGCCTCCGGCATCTTTGTAAGCTATTTAAATCTTTAAATTTACAACATCTTCTGCATATATCAAGTAATTGAACTAACTGCAGGGATGTAACTTTAATGAGAAAATTTCCCTCTTCTCCTGTAGTTTGTAC
>VZRE01011743.1:276660-354054 GCA_013396775.1 Cephalopterus ornatus
CCCCGAGCCCGAGGTTTGCAGCCCCCCCCCGGCCCGCTTTGTCTTTGGGCTCGGAGCACGGCGTAGGCAAGTTGTGTCGGAGTGGCTCTGCAGGCAGACCCGAGCGGTCGCCGGCCCTGTTTAGGCAGACAAAGGTAATTGCCCAGTCTGTGGCTGTGCCCCTCGGCGGCGCTGGGGACGCAGACGCTGCCCCGGAGTCACGGGAGCGCCGGGGGAACTTCTGGCCCGCAGTGCCGGGGACGGGGCGGTCGCGGGGCTGCACTGGGTGGCTTTACCCCTAGTGGGGGTCTGCTGGTACAGAAATGCGGGTTCCTGGGGAGGGAGAGCGCCTTCCCCGAGGATGGCAGCCGCGGGAGCAGCCCGGCCGTGCCGCGGGGGTGCAGCCGGGCCCGGGTCCTGCGGCCCGCCCCCGCCCCGGCTCCCCGGGAGAGCAGCTCCATGGCAGGTCCGTAAACCTGCCGCTTTCATCGCACGTCTTAAATGTGCATGAAGGAATTAAACTGCACGAGTGAATAACAGCATTAGTTTCAATTAATTTTTATCCTGGCAACAATAAACTTTAGAAACAAAGCGCTTTTACATCCTTAATTAGTCTTGCTTCCCATCTGTAGTCTTTTAAGTGTCTGCTCCTTGATTTAACTTTGTCCCTCCTTCAGAGCCTCCTCCTTTTTTATTCTTTTCCCTTTTTTCTCGTTCCCCCTTCCAGACTGCTGCCTGTTTCTCTTTCCTGCAACCTTTCACCTCCCTTGTCCCTATCTGTCTGCTCTGCTCTGTGCAGTTTATTTCTCCTGTATTTTCCCAACATCAACAGCAGTATTGGTTACCATGGCCCCAAGCTATGTGCAGAGGTGGGAAAGCTTCATCCGCCCAAAAGTTCTTACACTTTTGAAGTCTTTCTTTTAGTAGGATCTGAAATGTATCATCTAGAGTGTGTATTAAATGAACAGTATTCCTGAAGGCTTTAGAGCAAGAAAGGCAACACCCTGGAAAATTCTGCAGTCTTTCAGCATTCTCTGCCCTAGGGTTATAGCCCTGGGCACGGAGCTGAATGGAGCTCTTACAACTGCCTTCTGTTTACCTTTTATGGTTAAAATAACAGCTTAGCAAAGAAGCAACTTCATGGAGAAACGATTCAGTGAAATCATCTCAAGCTGTAGCAGCATAGCTAGTTTAATCACCCCTAGAGAGCTGAACAACTGTGAGCACAATGGGACACAAAATCATTTTGTGTGTAAATGAGCATGGCATTGTGATTATTTCACTTTGCATGGGCAAATAGTTTTTACAAGCAGTACTTATGCAGTTAGCTTAGAAAGGCAGAAAAAGATAAGCTGGCTCTGAAAGATCTTGGTGTGTAATGTTTGAAAAACTAAATATTCACATAATTTGGGAATCAGGCTCTATTGATTTTGCCTTCAGCAGGTTCCTGTGTTACTTATTAGAGCAGGGTTATTGCCTGTGCCACTAGTTGGGATGCTGTATCCTGTTGTAGGCAACTAAAGAGCAAGGATTATTTTACATGGTTTAATAAATGAAGTTTGTTAGTGTTTCTGCGATATTTACCCTTAAGGTTTTAATTTTCACATCCATATTAGAAAATATGTGCATAAAGACTTTCACTGGATAAATACATGTAGGATTTTGCTTTGTGCATAAAATAAGTGCATTACTCAGTGTGATGAATTTTAGCTGCATTTTGCATTAAGAAGAGGAAGGAGTCATTCGAAATAGGGTTACGGTACCTTAAGAAATACAGGGTATTTGTATTTTTTTGGGGAGCAATAAGAGTGCTCTCAGTGCCCTTTATGTGGTGCTTAGCAATTGTGCCCCTTGATAATTTGCTCGTATGGAAATGATTGAATTCCACAACTTTAATAAAAATCTAGGATTCATTTTTGTAATGCGAGTCCTTTCCAACCAGGGGAAAAGCCAGTGTTTTAATTCCCCTTTTCCTCCTCTCCACCAAAAAGCCAGTGGCACCCTCAGTAAGTATGAAAAGCCATAAAAGTTTGAGAACTATTTTAGCTTTCCAGTGATTTTCTATAATTAAGTGTTTTTTCAACACATGCTCTAGCTGAGAAATGCCAAAAGCAGAGGATTGTTCAAAAGGTCCCTCCAGTGAATAGTATAAATTAAATATCTACTGTGTGAGTATGGCCTCACTGAGAATCTCAGTCTTTACAGATCAAGGAATTTACTGGTATACTAACATTAAACAAAATCCTAAGATAGCAACAGTGTTTAAATATGCACAAATAGATTCATATCACTTGATCTTTAGCTATCTGTGCATATTTTAAAATTGAAGTCTGTATTTCAAGACAAATGGTTAAATGTAAGACACGTTTACAGAGGACTGGAAGTCCTTTGATTTCATTTGGAAATTGTAACAAGGGGTGCAGATGAGCCCTAATTAGACTCTTGTTTAGTGAAACTGCATGAGATTTATTTCCAAGGCAGCCCTGTACCATTCGAGGTCTGTACCTTTATCATTAGTGATAATGGTTGGGGTCTGAACAAAGACAGGGTTGACATTCAGCCTGGGTCTTCTGACCCTTTCATTTAAGTGAAGGAGTAGAGACTGAACATGAGTTTACAGTGCTCTTTGGTAAGAAAAAAACCAGCAACCTTTGTCTGTGTTGGCAGACAGATGAGGCACCCTCAGATTAGTAAACACGTCGCTAAAATACTGTAGGTACTTACAGACTAAGTTGTTTTTAAAACTTAGTTCTTTTATTTATGCTAAATGACATATTTACTGAAGATTGGCCACATAAGGCTCTTGTGGGAAACAAGAAAGCAACGTCTTCAGTCATGAAAGGATTCAGTCACTTTCCTTGAAGGTGGTGCTGTAGTAAAAATGTTAATGCCCAATTTCGCATCGGCTGACACAGAAGTCCTAGGACAGAGTTGGTACTTGCTTCATGTTCAGTGCAGATGTCCGTCCAGCCTCCGAAGAGAAAAGGATGTGGATTCATAATGGGGTGATGTATTTCTGTGCTGTAGATGCAAGAAATTCTTAGGAGCTAACCAAGATGAAATACAGTAAAGGGAAATGTTGTGATGACTTTGTGAAGCCATTCAGATGTATTACGATTTTTATCCAGAGCTTGGAAATTTATTTTACAAAGAATGTTGCTAATTGTGTGTTCATCAAGTGGCATAGCCTGGCAAAATACTGCTAAGAGAAAGGCAAGACCAGCTTCAGATTTCTAAGAAACGTTGTCAAAATAATGTGGGAGAAAAGGGAATTCACTTTGCAATGCTGCATGTAAAGTGCTTGTCAGATGTAAGGAAGAGCCTGGGTGCTTGGTAGCATGCTTGAATTACAAAATACCAAGAAAATTAGATTATATTCAGAAATGTCTTCAACTATAATGTTTTGCATATGTTGCTTTCCCCATAAGGGGTAGAATGGATGGACATTTTCCTAAACTTTTCTGAAAGGGTTTTTTTCCATTTGACATGTGCCGTCTGCACCGATTGAACTGAAA
Organism: Cephalopterus ornatus; assembly: GCA_013396775.1. Taxonomy (NCBI): domain Eukaryota; kingdom Metazoa; phylum Chordata; class Aves; order Passeriformes; family Cotingidae; genus Cephalopterus; species Cephalopterus ornatus. Next base: position 280,155 of record VZRE01011743.1, read on the forward strand.
TCAGCTTTGAAGACACACGCTTCATGCAGAATAAGCTGTACTTTTCTTCCAGAAGAGAATTGAGGGATTTTCTTTTGCTATGGTTGTCCTGTTAATTTTTAAGACATTTCAGTATTTTTGGGTTTGATTTTGCTGAAGATTTTGGGACTCAATTCAGTAATTTCACTAATTTTCCAATATTTTTAGGGCAGGAAACATTGGGTGGATTGTTGAATTTATAATTTCACATGCTGCATTGTATAGTACTTTCTAACGTATCTTGTCATGAAAACATGGTCAGTTTATACATCTTTCTGTTTGCAGTGCTTGCAGCCATTGATTCTTTCAGTTTGAAAGCGTATTAGTTGTTTAGGTCTAATATTAAGGCTTAACTGAAAATTATCCATTTATTTCACAATTATTGAAAATAAACCAGAAAATTGATCTTAGTTTGATGTGAAATTTACTACATGTATAAACTAAATGCCTTAGGTACTGAGGAAGTCACTAATTTAGAGGTGTCTTGTTACTGCAACAAACTTGCAAAAACCCCCTGAATCCCAATTCACAAATTGGTTATTCGTTTGTCAGGGGATATTTCACATCTAACACATAAGCCCGCGACCTTTAATTAGAATTTTGCAGTTTGTTTTATGCCCCTTGAGGCTGACACCTTGAAAATTTTTTTTCTTGATTTCTTATTGCTAATAAGCATCTTTCTCTTCCCCTCTGGTACTTAGGAGAAAATGATGCAAATACACTTAATTACAGTGGTGGCAATAATTTGTTAGCTGAATATGTGATCAGGCAGATGCAAAAATGATCTGATTAGATCTGTGATCACAGATGGAAAGAAAGGTAACACACCGCTACATTTAAGAGAAACTGTTCTTTTCTGGCTCCCCGTCGCAGGAGGGAAGAAGCATGTCCCGTCTGTCTCTAACACGGTCCCCGGTTTCTCCTCTGGCTGCTCAAGGAATTCCTCTCCCAGCTCAACTCACCAAGTCGAACGCTCCCGTGCACATCGATGTAGGAGGACACATGTACACCAGCAGCCTGGCTACCTTGACCAAGTACCCAGACTCCAGGTAAGACCCTGGTGTTTCCAGGCCCCCTGCCCATCTCTGTTCGCTGCGTGGAAGGAGGCAGGTATCTGTGAGGAATATTTCAGTGCGAAGTACGATTTATTATATATTCACCACTTATGAATAATTCAGTTTCCGATTTATACTGTAACTTCACTGGGGTTCTACAGGAAAAAAAAGCCTGTAAAATTTATGTATTATTTAGAGAGTCTATTCATTTTCTCTCTCAACGTCTCCTGTGCTCTGCTGATACGTTTGAAGCACCTGTTGGTGTGCTGCCCTAGATTATTTCCAACTTGCACCAGGCAACTTCTTTCTTTCAGATGTAGGGGGGGAAAAAATTGGTTTTTAATTCCCTAAGAAAAAAGAATGGTTCTGCTGCTCTGGAACTAATGGATGCTTCTGTGGGCCAGCCCAAATCCTGAGCTCAGTGGGAGCTGTGTCCCTCAGTGTCAGCAGTTGCTCCTTGGGGCAGGGGCTGACTGACCCTCTCTGGCTGCTGCAGCTGCGGGCTGGGTTGAATCCTTGCATGCTCGAAGGTGGCTGCTTTGTGCTGGGCAGGTTGGTGACGCGTCTGGAGAGATTTATATAAATCTGGCCAGCATTCTCTCAGAGTAGACTCCAGACATGCCAAATTATGAAGAGATGTGGCATGAGATGATGTTTGTGTATGACATAGAGCCTCTTTATTGTTTGCCTGGCTCCCAGTCCTGCAGGGCACTGGGCGCCATGAGGGATGGGGCACCGAGAGGGAGGGATGAGGCGGTGTCAGGCCTGTGGCAGTAGCGTGGAAGGGAACATTGTTAAGGGTTAAAGAGCACTCATTGGAGCAGTATATTAAGATGTACCTGATTTTGATTCAGTTATGGTCACTAAACCAGTGCAGGTTTTTGTCATTCAGACAATTCAGGGGGTGTCTCGTACACACCCAGGTGGGCATGTGCAGTGTCAGGGTGCCCAGCACACTGTTGACTCCAAAGCAAACCAAAGCCCAGGTCATCAGGTTTGGTTGCCAGAGGTTTTGTCCTGCATGGCCAGAATTCTGTGATAGATTTTAAATTTTTTTTCTTTTTTTTCAGTGTGACAACCAGTGTAAAGCTATAGTTTCATTTGAAGATTTTTCTTTTAAAAGAACTAAGGGTTTTTGCAGATTTGGCAGTTTCCCAAGCAATAAATGACATTTATGGAGACACCTTGAAACGCCTCTGATGTCATAAAGCATATGGCTGTGGTTTCATTCCAAGCAAAGGGAACTGCTGAAATTCTCTATGGAAAAAAAGCGCAATTATTAGAATACCTGTATTTTATTGGCAGACCAAAACAATATGATTTTTTCTGGACAGTGTGTTTAATGATGTCTATGTGGTACGATTTTAATGATAGAGAAGAAATCTGTTCAGTGGAGAGAGATTATAATGGAGAAACAGGCAAATGCTTCATAGTGTTAAAACATAGAGAGAAGATTCAGCAGTTGTAACAGAGTGGCACATCTGTTTCCACATTTTAAAATATCGCTGCTGACACTATTTTTAAAATATGCCCCACATCAAACTTACTTAATAAAAGCTTCCGTTATGGAAGCTTTGGGAGAATATACATAAATTCACAGATTTTGTTTCAAGAGAATAGAGTACTGAACCAAATTTTGTTTGCCTGTTTGATAAATAACAAAAGCATATTTCTTCAGATTTTGTACTTTGTTTAAACTGAAAGTACAAAACTGTGACTGACCAGAGCTCACATGCTGCCTGATGTTTTGCTGTGTGCTGTCTTTTGTTTGTATTGCTATGTTATCTCATAAGGCTTGAAGGCTTTTTGAGCTCCTCAAACTTCAGCTCTCGCTGAAGTAAGAGCTTCCAGGATGAGACCCCTCACCAGCATCCCAAGTAGGACATATAGCTACTTACATTATGAAGCCGGATGAAGGCTACACCATAATTTATTGTATTTTCCTTTTTTTAAATATATATTTATATATTATTTGTTCTTCTTCAGCACTGCATAGCAGACTTGGTTGTTATCCCCCGCTGAGTCTGGCCTGCTCTCATTCCTGGTTAAGGCAAAGTACTTGCAGTTATTCCGGGGGGAATGGTTGGAGCTCCTGGTGGTGCTTCCCTGCCCTGGTGTGTCTCCTCCATACGGCACAGACCGTCTTTGCAGTGATCTGGCTGGGAGAGGATTCCCGGGTCTCTCCCAGGTGCAGGAGGAAAGGAGGTAGCTTTTCTGAGCAAAACATCTGGAAATAATGCCAGGGCACTGTTAGCTTATGCTCAGAGGTAACATGCATGGCCACATACGGAGGCATGGCCATACTCATCCACTCGCAGAGCTTTCTGCGTCCTTTTGGACAGCATATTAAACTCTTGGGTTGAGCACGAGTTTAAAAGCTTCAAATCCAAGAAATCACACAAATCTGTAGATCATATTTCAGCAGGAGATGTAAGCATATGCTAAAATGCTTTGCTAAATCTTAGCTGAAGTCACATAAAATAGTTTGGGCTCACTGAAATTGAAAGCTGTGGGAATAAACTTCCTGTTTATTTGTGTTACAATCCCTATTGCTTTCTCTTTGCTCTCAAATCCTAAATATGCTTTTAGCTTGTAGGTTTTTTAGCTGATAATGTACGTGGATGTTTAGATTGTGAGCATGTGTATAAATACAACCTGGGTGTGCGTGCACAGAAATGCCACATGCTGATGGGAAACAGAAAAAAATAAATCATTAAATTGTGTTTATACTTCCTTAGTATTTTGAGGAGGTCCGATCCTGTTTGGTCCTGAACAAACAGTCCACATTGACTTCAGTGAGAGGGAAGAGCTCCCAGCTGCTGGCCAGATCAGGCCCAGCAGGAGCAAGTATAGATATGACCAGTTCCTGCCCATACCTGCTCTCCAGTCACCCCTCTGGTATGATATAAATTACACCTGACAGCAGGCAGCGTGATACATTTCTTACTGTAATCTGTTAGGATTGACTGTGCTCTGCCCTCTCAGCTGGCTCTGCTTGGCTGTTCCCAGGTCAGGTATGTGGTTGGCTCTGATTCGGGGAGAAAAAGGACCCAGTTCTGGAAGTCTTACTCGAGTGAGTGAATGGCTGTTAATGTGAAGCCAGAGGCCAAATTTTGCATTTCAGTGATCCCAGAGTTGTTTCAGAGCAACTTTGACAAAGTCTTTGATGTTGTTTGTATTAGTGCAGCTGCTGTGACCAGAGCATTTGTCCATTGATTAAATTTGCATAAGTAAAGGGTGCCAGATTAGGCATTAAAGGGGTTAGCCATCTTTCCAGGAAGTTTTTATGGCCTACATAAATTCTCTCATCTAAAAAAGGAGAGAACTTGAGCAGTGCACAACTGGCGGGACAAAGGAGAAGAGGGTTAAACAGCCACTGTCAAAGGTGGTATCTAAACCACTCACACCTTATGCACTACATACCTTTCCAGTTGGCTTTTCGAATGAAACAGCATACAAGAAAAAAAGCTGGACTTTCAGAGGGTGAAAGGCAAGGGAGATGAGAAACATAAAAAAGAAATTGTGATCAACAACAGCATAGTGTCAGTGGTCACACAAATTACCTCAGAAATAATATTATTATTCCCTCTTCATATAGCTACTTCAGGCCACTTTCCGTGCATACCCAAAATTGCCATTAAAGGTGAGAAGCTTTGGAGGTATAAGGAGACTGATATTGGCTTAGCTGGATCTGACTAAGGCTCAATTTCAGTTTGTTTTTAGCAAATTCTCCTACTGAAACTCCCAACTCCTGTAGTTCTGAGTTACAGGTAAAAAAGAAAAAAAAACCCTGTTGAATTCTAGTGACTCTTACCATCAGCATCTTATTTCTAAAGTAACTGGCTAAGTAGACAAATTATTCATCTTTGATAGCGTTTTCTCTAGAAATTCCATTCCTTTTTTCACCCAGAGGACCTCTAAAGCAGCCCCTTCACACGTTGACACTTGAATGTGTATTTCTGTGACACACTGTAAGGACTGCAAAACCTCTAGCACATCTATAAAGTGATTTGCAAATTGTATTTATCCAAGGGAGTGAGACAGTTCTTACATTTGGAAAGCAAGCCTGCACCAGAAGTCCAAACTCCTAAGAGGCAGTGAGGAATACCCAAGGGCATTGCCAGAGCCTCCAGTGTTACTCCCACTGAACTCAGTGGCAGATGTCTCATTGCCTTCCAGTGGAAAAGAAGCTCCAAATCCCTGTATACCACAGCAACCCCCAGCTTCTTGATGTCACTGGAAATTTTGATATCACCTTGAATTTTTGTTGGAAAGCAGAACAAGGGTTTTTCATCAGAAGCCTGTCCATTTTGCAGCCCTGAGTAGTGTTTTTAACTCAGAGAATTGCTGTGAGCTCTCTCTGAGTTGTTCTGCTATACATGGTGAATATATTTACCTTCCATTCTTGATAATTCGTATTTTTGTATAACCCTCTATTAAAGATATGTTCATGTGTTTGTAATGTAGTTATAAAAGCTCGTGCTTTCTGTGGCATTACTTGTGACAGAAGCGAACAGGGATAATTCTCGATGAATTGACATTGTGCAGGTGGGAAGAGTTGGGGGGGGCACAGACCCCAGAGAGCCTCCCCTGATGGTCTGCAGCACGCTGTGTTTGGGACCTCTCTGCTCCCAGCCTTTCCCCTTCAGGACAACAGAGCTCCTTGGCCCCGTGGCCCAAGCCATGAGTTGTAACACAGCACTCCACAGCTCTTGGGGCACCTGGGCTCCACCACCCCTTTCTCTGGAGCCTGTGTCCTCCAGAGAAAACCAGCACAGGCTTTATTAATTCTTTCAGAAGCTAATGACCTCTCCACAAGACAGGAGAGTTTTCCAAGCATGTCCTTGCCTCACTTTCCTCTGAACCCGTGGACTTTTTTGGTGATTTGCCAAGGAATCCCCTTAGCACATCTTCTCCTCTGAATGTTTCTTGTTAAAACACAGTTTTTCTTGTATAGACCCACCCTCAGACAAGGTCTCCTGCCAAGTATGACCTTCTATTTCTAGCTACTCTCTAGGTTTCTGTGGTTTTTAATTCCCCTGCCTTTTCCTCCGGCACCTCCATCTCTCTGGTCACTGGAGTTCAGCACTGGCACCCGAGATCTGCTTCTGCCCCTTGTCTGCAAGGACTGAGTTCAGGGGAATTCTCTGCTCCAAGTTTTAGGACCCCTCTGTTGTCCCTGACAGAGCATGACTGCTGACCCTGTATAGCTGGATGCAGTGATTTCATAGCCCAGACACCTGCCAAGACCTACAAGACAGATTTTTCCACATCATCCCTTACACGAAGGGCTTTGTACTGGGTCCCACTCTGCATTTCCTGGGAGGGAGCTGGGAAATTCTCAATTTGAATATGTTTAGGATCTGTAATTCTCCAGATTCAGCATAGCTGATAACATCTCACATTTCTTGCTCATGTATGATCAGTTCACTCTTACAATAATTTATTTGCTAATTTCCCATCAAATCTGTGTGTTATCAATGTTATTGCCTGAAGACAATGACCAATTAGCAAATTTTGTCACTTATCCCGTGCTTGCAGTTAGGGTGTAAATCAGTCTTTAAACAGGGACAGGTTAAGTGGGGTAAAGACCACATTTGTTCTTACCCAGAAGTTGGTGGTGGCTGTGAAAGCACAGCCCATTTGACGCCAGGATCTTGACATGGAGCAGAAGAGGTGTTGGTTCTCCTGGGACAGCACAGCCTCCTGCCAGCCCTGAGCTGCTGCAGTCCTGCACCACTGCAGCATCAGTCACATTCATCCTCCCTGAGGTGTCTCCCAGACCTCTCCATGCCACTGTCATTCTGTCTGCTCACCCACCCAACAGCTGTACAGTGCCTTGTCCCTCTTCAATCCTCTCTCATCCCTGCACACCCACTAAATGTCTGTTTGAAGCCCAGTGAAGGGCACAGGCACGTTTCACACTTTTTGAGGCACAACTCTTCCCTCCGAGGTCAGTTGTCGAGTGCCCAGTTTGTGGGGTGACACGAGGCTCTGACACTCCCAGGCTGTGATCTGGTGTGTGTTACCCAAAGGCAGTTTCAGAGTCAGAGCCAACACCCCACGTTCCAGCAAAGCGCTACAAAATGCTGCAGCGCAAAGCTCATTAATTTTAATAGCTGTTGTGAACTTAACCCGTACACAGACTTTGAAGCAAAACACCTGAAGAGGCAGGAGGACAAAGTGTTTTCACTGCACGTTACAAATGCTGCGAGAGGCAGGTTGTGGGCACGGTGCGGGAGTGTAAGGACACTGCCCAGCAGTGTGGCAGCTCTGCAGCCAGGGGTGAGCCTGCCAGGGCTGCCTGGGGCTCTGCCGCCCTGCAGGCAGTCGGGTGGGTGCTGCAGATGAGAGCAAGTAAAGGAGCCAAAACCCAGAGGTTTTGGTTATATGCAGTGCCTTTTCTGAATTAATATATGAATTCTCATGGAGATTAACATATTTTTCGGTTTCATATCATGCATCTGAGATTTAGAGATAAATCTTCTGAGTTTTGCTTATTTGGTTGTTCACTGGGCAAATCGCCCTTTTGTTTCTAAGGGAATTTTGACCAGCAGAACCGTTAGGATAAAAACCCTTAGAAGAGCCTTTCCCCTTCCCATCCTGTGTCTCCCCCCAGTCTGCCTGTGGATGTTGCAATCACTAAAGCAGGAGCTGGAGCAGGGAAGGAGCTCTCATTGCCAGGCTGCTGTATCAGATGATATAAACTGAACCAGCCCATTTTGCAAAGCCAGTTCCATACAGGTGCGACATGGCCAAGGTCACACCAGTCCTTGCAGCGCTTTGATAAGCTGTGGGGAAGGTGTGAAGTGTTCCTTCCCACAGGCATTGTGTCCTGCAGAAACGTGTGCTGTGCTCAGACACATCCAGCACAGCTCCGGGGCAGTGCAGGGAGCTCAGGACCTGCCTCCTCCTGCAGCGGGGCCAGGGCTGCCGGCAGGAGTTGCACCAGTCCTGGGTGCCAGAGTAGGGGCACGTGGCTTGGCCTCTTTGTAAAATAAAAGTAAGCTGTCATAGGGATGTAATTACAGCTGGGAATGATGATATTGGATACCCTGTCTGTCGCTGACACTAACTGGAAAAAGACCTGAATTCAGTGTCTGTCAGAGCCCGTGGAAGGAGCACAGTGTGATAGATTTCCGTCTGTCACCGGGGCTGTTGTGGCAAAGCTGGGGTGGTGGCTTTGATGGTAAAGGAAAATAGTCCCCCTAACCCTTCATTCCAGTGACTTAAGGAGATGGGAGGGAAGGAATTTATATGGAAACGGACTCTTCAGACCTGTCTGTGTCTGCGTGCCCAGATCTCCTACTATCTGGCATGTAGGGAGCCACAGCAGAGCTGAGCTGTCTGCTGTGATAAAGGTGTTTACTCCTTACTGGACTTGATAACCACTGCCTTGCCCAGCACAGCCACAGCCTGGGAAGTGCCTGCAGGCTCTGGAGAGAAAAGCCTCTGGGAGTACACATCTTACTGTAATTGGGTGCTGAGATTGGGCCCTGTCGATGAATGAATTATTTGTGTGTTTGCTTGGAATAATTGATGAAATGTTAAAGAAAGTACTGCCTAGCTGGTCTCTGATGAACACTTTTTCAGAAATTATTTTTTTCTCTGTATGCATTTACAGCCTGGGTTGTTTGCAATTCTAGGCATAAGTGGGTATTCTGCATCTAGGAAGGGGCAGACCACGCCAGTCATGTGGAGGACCAGATAGCAAAGCAACACTCATCTGACTTAGAGGAATAACGGTATGGCTGCAGTGCTGTGCCTGGCACAGGCTGTTCAAAACCCCTGAATTTTGAGAAAATTGCACAGTCCTACCCAGATTACTTGCCTCAGCTAGTCAAAAAGGAAGAGCAGGCATCTCCATGCAGCTAGTGCAGCCTGGCTGTGGTCAGGAGGGATGTCACTTGTGGCCTCTGAGAGCAGTCCAGAGATGAACATTGAATTGTGTCTCCAGTACCTTCTGAGCAAACCCCAGCTGACCTTGCCTCATTTTCTGCTCTTCCCTCTCATCTTCTATAATGATAACATGACTGTAGCTGAATTACACTTAGCACATCAGTAATTCTTAGTAATTCTCACCCTTCCTGCTTACAACAGGTTGAAAACTAGTCTGGTTTATTAAAACTCACAAAGAGAATCCAGCAGATAAGAAGACCAAAATTTCAATGTTTTTCTTTTCATTTAGCACTCTAGCAGTTTTTGAGGTTAGATGGTGAAGTACTTAGTAATTTCTTTCGTTGCTACTTTTGCTTATCACTCACCTGACAGGGCACTTTGGTACCAGCAGCATAATTAAAGTATTTTTCAGCAGTCATTTTCAGGGCAGTAACATGAAAAGCATTAGGAGCATATTTTGAGAAATCACTCCCATGGGATGCTGTGGATGTAAACTGTCTCCTCCTTTAATGTGCTGTGAGTGGATGCCCTTTCCTGCTGAAGAGTGTGGTGTAAAGTATTGTAACAATGCTGCACTGTGAAGTTCAGCATCTTTACACTTAAAGAAAAGGGGAATCTCCTTTATTGATTGCTTCTTTCTGTGTTGTGCATGCGGCTCCCTCATGGCATGGAAAGGAGTTATGTAAAAGATGTGGATTTGGTAGCTTTGTGCTGGAAATCGTGTCCTGAGGTCACAGCAAACCATACCTGTGGAGCACACGAGGTGTTACCCCTTCATATTTGGTCTTTCAACACACGTCACTGGTGTTTGTCTTTTGATTTATAAACTTTTGATTTATAGAGACCCTGCAATGGCAAGCAGGGGCAAATATCCCCCTGGTCTGCTTAGGGGGATATTTCATGAACTACTTAGGAAGTTTATAAAACAGACTCCCTGGATTATGAAGCAAGGGGGTATCTGTTTTGTAAGGAACCTGTTATGAAATGAATTTGTCTCTAGGCCTAACTTAATTATTTTAATGATCCCACTGGTGGTTGTCGTAGGTGTCGTTCTGTGTGTATATTGTGACCTACATGCTTGTGATCATTTATGAAATCTAAAGATTTGAAAATACATTGGACCTTATTAATTCATTGCCTCCTTTCCCTGAAATAAATGGAGGTGGTTTGGATACTGGTACGTTGGGCCAAATCTCTCTTCCAGTGAAGTCAATGAGAGCTTCACTGTAAGCTTAAATGGAAATAAAATAAGCCCTGTTCTTTTAGAAAACAGACCTAATAATAAACCTGGCCAAAATAATCCTTACTGTAACCCTCTTGTCCTCTGTGGATCCTTTGTGGAGTTAAACCAGGGATGAGTACTGATGTGATGGGTGGAGAGGAGTTACAAGAACCTGAGCATTGTAGTAAGATGCTTCTGCTGAGTGTCCATGGTGCTTGTCTCAAAAACATGTGAAGGTGTAAAACCAACAGTCAGATGAAGACAAAATGTCGTGCCCTTACCAGTGCATGCACAGACCTTTCCTGGCCAGACTGTCTTCCCGAAAAGGTGACTCTGCTGGTTTTCAAGGAGTTGGTCCGAATTTGTACCCGTATAACTGAAATCAGAATTCATCTATTCATGGGTTAATGAAATCTTGAAGAACAAAGTGCATATTTAAATAGAAGAAATATGCAGGATTCATATGTGAAAGCATAAGGGAAGCAAGATCTCTGGAGCACAGAGTAACAAGCTGGTGTGGAGGATGCCGCGCTGGAGCTGGCTCAGGCCATGTCCTGTGCTGTGATAGCCCCATGGACTTTGCCACGTGTTTGTTATGTGAAATGTGGTAAGCTGATGAGCATACCTGGGCCTTGCAGTACATCAGCTTGTTCCCTTGTGCTCCACTGACACTAGGTCTGGTGACTGGAGCAGCTAAGTATTGCCAGTCACTCTCATCACTGGTGTAACTCCATTGGTACAGAATTACACCAGGCTGGTGGCTTTTCTACCCAAACTGATAGCTGGGAGAAGCTGCAGAGCTGGAATTCAACTCCAGAGTTATAAACTCATATCTCTGTCCATCAAAATTCCCTACTCCTTCATCTCAGCTGCTATAATTAGCATATACTTCAATCTTTTGATGCTTAAAAACAAAATGACACCTGTAAATATTTTAGAGGGGTTTGTTTTTACCTGAGTTGCTCTCACTGCAGATTCTGCCAGGCAGGACAGCTGTGAGCTTCACAGGCGTGCATGACTGTATTCCTTCCTGGTGCAGTGGCTGAGACAGCTGTCAGAGCTGGGCACCAGGACAGAGAGGCAGAGCAGAGGTATTCAGTGTTCACCTGTACTGTGTTACATTGACTCTGCAGCAGTATGGTATGTGTTCAAAGGCTAAAATTGCTGCTTTTTTATCTGCTGAGGGCCGCATAAGGCAAAACCTGAAAGGAGTGCTGCTCGTGGATGCTGGGAAGCTCTTACGCAGCATTTGCACCGTCACTCTGGGTCAGACACAGAAGGGATCAGTTGGCAAGCACTGGAAACTGAGATTTGCACCATAAAGCTGAAACGCTGAAGGAATCCCAGTCCAAAGGGCAGGCTCCCGCTCCGCCTCTCTCCTAATGGAGTGCAGATGCTCCCAGTGCTGCAGGTAATCCGTTTAGATCTGGTAGATGCTTTTGCAGCAGCAAATCTCTCTCTTGAGAAAGTGGACAATGAAAACCGGGGACTCTTCGGTGTCGTACTGTGTTAGGCCAACAATTTGTACCGGTGTGATTTACACCGAAGGCGTTTGGGGAGCGTGGTGTTCCTTCGGGCAGAGCGCTGCCTAAATTCTGCCCTTGCAAAACTCGCGTACGGTGTCATGGACAGATCTGACTAGTGGAACTCCAAGGGAACCAGTACATGACAATAGAGAAACTGGGTCCTCTGCTTGTGCCGGGGTTATGTGGGAGGGAACAAGGGCTGAATTTGGGCCAGTAGTACATAACACTGCTGTTGTATCAGGAAAAAAATTCAATGACCTCTTCTTAATCGTATGGAGGTGGGAAAATAAAGCTTGGAGTTGTAACTAGTTTCAAACATATTTCCTCTTCTTTTCACATCCAGTTGTATTCTCTTTGCAGGGTTTAAAACGGGGGCCTGTTTCTGCTTTCAGTTAAATCAGAGGATGTTTTGGCCTTGACTTCACGGGGACCAGAATCAAGCCCATGACCACAGTATTGTATTTAAGAGTGAATCTCTCAGAGTCACATAAAAAGCCACGTTCAGCTTTCAGTAGCTCATCAGAATTCAACAGTTAACAGTTTACTTACTGTTTTAAAGTTTTTGCCGAACTGAATTGTGTAGGGCGGGTATCGCCTGTGCAGCGGGTGTATTGCTGTCTCCTTCCCAGGTATGGGTTCCCTCTCCATAGACCCTAGACAGGGGCTCCTCCTTTTCTTGGGAACTTGACCATGGAGGTGGGCTCTTCCCAGCAGACAAGTTGGTGGGTCACTTCCTGTCTGTCCCTGCTCTCTGGCTGCAGTAATGAAAAACCTGCTGGGAATTCCTCTTCGCTTCTGCCTTTCATCTGCCAATGGCTCAGGCTCAACAGCAAAAACTGTTACACAAGTCTTCCTCTTTGGTGTGGCTCTGGGGGTTTTGCTGGTTGTCTTCCCTTCAAAATAGCTTTTTAACAAGTCATTCTTGATACTGTTCTTCAGTTTCTTCAAGTGAAGAGCCAGAAAAAAATATGTTGGGTACAGCTTAAGCAAATGTAAGAATAAACATGAGGATAAACATTATCCATACATCATTTGAAGCTTGATAATGAAAATATGGAGAGAGAGAGAGAGCTGGATGTAACTTCCCAGTCACATACATGCTTGTAGAGAAATAAGACCAGTTACAGTCTGCCTGTAACTCCCTGTGATGTCTTTGCACCAGGGCGAGTGGTGGTGTGAGCTGTGCTGGTGCTGTACAGCAGTACAATGCAGCAGTGTTACAGTGACTGAGCAAAACTGGTGGTACTCACCAGAGGACTGGCTGCAGAAAAAGCAAAGAGAGCAAGGATGTAAGACAAGCTCTGTTCTTTCCATGTTATTCTCAACAACAGAAGAGCTTTACCAGTTTAGCTAATCACTGTCCCAGCCGAATGCCCAAGCACCATGGGCAGCTTCTTTTAAGCAAAAAGCTAATTTATCACTACCCAGAGAGGCTGGTATTGGTCCTGTTCACAGCAGTGGGGAGTGTCCTGGTGCAGCTCAGGCCAGTGTGGGCACCAAGGGTCACCCGGTGTTCCTTCTCAGCCCAGAGGGTGCAGAGCTGCAGAGTCCCAGGCAGTCTGCGCCTGGGAAATTCCTCCTGTGATTCTGGAAATAATGAAAAAAATAATGGGAAAAAGCTGCTCAGGTTTTGTATGTCTGGAATCAGAAGTAAGGGGCTGTGGCTCAAGCAGATTAAACGTTCCAGGGGTTAACACGAGCGCTGTGTACCAAGGTGCATGTGTTACCTGCCACCGCTTACGCTTTAGAAAAGGTTGTGCAGCCCTTGAATCTCCATCTCTCCTTCTCCTGCTCTGTGCTGAAACATCCTGGTTTCACAGCACCCACACATGCAAAAGACGCAGAGGGCCAGACTTGCACCCTGAAAGGGAAATAAGTTACATCTGAAATTTTCCTTCCTTCACTGACTCCCAGTGGGAGTTTCGCTCTTGACTTCAACAAGCGAGGATTTAGCTCATTTATATTATAATATAACCAGTGTCTGCATGTTTTCAACCTCCCAGCATGCCCAGCTGTAAAGGGGTGATGGTAATGGAGGTAATGTCCAGATTTAGTCTGATTTTAAAATCTTAATAAAAATACTGAGTTACCTTCCCCTTGAAGTTACAGAAAGCAAATGAGCAGCAAAAGAGCTGGCATTTGGGGCAGGCTTGCTCTCATCAGGGCTCTTGTAGCACCATGATTTAGGGGAAAGGGATGGTTAAAGGAATAGCAAGAAAAGACTTGTATAGGCAGGAATGTTTTGTTTGAATTGTGCATCTTCTCATGTATTAACAACTTAATTCTCTTGAGTGCCCACAACTCCCACAGAGTTTGAACTGAAATGCAGTTCTTGCAGGATTGGGACCTTTGGAAAACTAGGGAACATTTGGGAAACTAAGAAGCTAGTTTAGGATTTTGTTTTAAATTAAACAGTTTTTGTTCTGGGTTGATTTTCATGCCTCAAATGTAGTGTAAATTCTGTGTTGAGAAAACATGAGAGGCCCAGAGCCCTCACAGGGCTCAAATCAGAGCAGCAGGAACAATGGCATAATAGAAACAGGATACAATTTAAGTTTGTATTAATGCTTTTAATCTTCACCAACTATTTAGGCAAAAGTTCAGTTACAATGAAGTAAAAAGCAGAAGAAGAACAAAAGTAACCTGAAATTTATACTGGAAAAACCCCCCAGTAGTACTGGAAATCCAGCTAACATGCTGCTTTAACTTTAAAGAGAGGAGTTCCCAAATAGATGGGTATTACCTACTTCTGTGCATGGACTTAGCTGGACCTTGGCATATTTCGCTGAAAGAATAACATTCAGCTCCTGCTGTTAACACATTCTGTATTTTGAAGGTTCATAGTACATTGTAATATGATTTGTTTACTTTTATTAAAAATACGCAAGTCAGCCAGACTCTGCTCTTCTCACTCTCCCCAAGTAGTTACTGCTTGTAAGGAACAGGGGTGGCAGAACTGGCCTGTCTTGACCTACAGTAGCAGCAGCTCTGCCTGCACTGAGCTGCCATGGATCACACAGCCAAGGCCCCTGTTCTGGTGATGGGTACTCCAGAGCAGCTCAGTCAGACCAACTGACTGAAAAAATCACGGGAGGCTGTTTGTCACTGTCCGTGGTACAGAGGGTGAACAAGCCACATCAGTGGCAGGTGGGGAACTTCTAATGGAGAAGTGGAAGTTGTAGCTTGTTAAGCACAGCAGATGCATTACATGACCGATGAGGTAAATAGATGTCATGGGATGCTGATGTGTGCAGTTGAAGGAGTGCTGTTCTGTGTGGATGTATGTGCTGTCCCCACCTGTGGATGTGGTTATATGCCAAACACAGTGAAAGGATTTGTAATACAGCAATTAACATACTAGAAACTGTTGGTTTAGTGAAGTATTTTTATAGCTGTTAAAACAACATACTAAAATAGGCAAACACTTGAATAAGGCAGAATGTAATCATTGGTCTGATGAAGGGCTGGATTCTGCCTCTGATCCTCGTGGTTAAACAGCACTTTGCTCCTGTTGACCACCCACGAGACAAGTGGCAGAAACAGGTCCCCAGGGAGAAACACACTGCTGATGAATTTGGGATGAGTGACCAGTGCTGATGGGCTTAATCCCACTATCCCAATAGGTGAAAGACTTAGGGTTAATACTCTTGTAAACCTGGTGGGAATGAAAAACCTGCAAAGAGACGTTCGTGGGAGCCTCAGTTCCTTTAGTAGGTGGTCTGCTCACTGTTTGACCACTCCTCCTCCTCCTCCTCCTGTTGGGATGTTTGGCTGAACAGATGCACGGCCAGAGTGGCCCTTGACTACCATGATAATTTTTCATGCAGGAAAAGACACAGGCTTCTCTACCTGGGATTAGTGTTTCCACTTCCTTGTCTTACCTGCTAATGTATGTCTAGGTGATACTGCTGCTACAAATTAAAAAATAACTGTAATGTATCTGAATAGGAATACATATATGTTTCCAGGAAATTATGTATCAAATGTGTCATCTGTCAAAGCGTCTTAAGTGTGGAGGTAGGCTGTTAACAACTGGCATCTCTCATCCTTACCGTGAATGCTTTGTGGTATTTCAAAAATAATAGGTAGTTTCCACTTCAGTGGATTTTATTACCTGTTGCTTCAGTGGCCTTTAATTGATAGTAACAGAGAACAGAAAACACAATTGTCCATGTCTTTATTTTAACTACAAAATCAATTACGTACCTAATTTTGCTTTTTAGTGATGTTACAAAAAGAAGAAAATAAATCCTTCCAGAACTTCCTAAGAATGATTCTGCATGGTAGATTGTCATGTTCTTTATGGATTATTGACTTTTAAAAATACATGTTGATACTATATAGACTATCTCTGATCTGTTACAAAAATAGATATTCTAGCCTGAACACCAAAATATGAAGTATTAAATCTAGGTAATAGATCCTGCAGTTCCTTCAGGTGCTTAATAGTTAATGAGTGTAATGTCCTTTAAAAGCACGGCAAAGTGAGCATATGGCTCAAAAAACTCCTATGGCATTCCAGGATCAGCACTTCAAGGCAGGAACAGGAGGTTATAGGAATTGGAGATGGATGAACATGTTATCAGTGAGTTACCTCCTCCACCCTTCTGCTGAGATTGGACCGTGCTCCTCCATGCTCTTGTTAAAAATTGAGAGGGCCATTTGGGGGTTACAGGCTTTAGTATCTCTGGTTCTCACAGGTCAGTTTTGTACTTGAGCATCTGTGGTGGCTCACTGGTGCCACGAGGATTGAAGGCCCTGTGCTGGGCCTGGCAGTGCCTGTAGGATGCGGGTGCCTGGGGCTGCCCCGGTGCTCGCCCTGCTCTGGTCGGAGTGGTGGGAGAAGGAGCTGGTGTCAGGTAGCTCGAGCACGTGCAGAGCAGTGCCCTGCCTAACACTGCAGGCTGGACACCTGCACTCCTCCTGGGACTCAAGGCCAGTGCCTGATCTGGGCTTCCTTTTGCCAGAAGCCCCTTTTGGGGCACCCCTCTGTGCCTTCAGGCACACGTGGCTGCTTGGTTTTCATAGTGTGCAGAGCAGCAGTTTACACTCTGAGTTTAAGGCTCAGACTCTCGCACATGCACAATTTTCCCCATCACTGTACAAATAAAAGATTTAAAAGATGCTTAAAACAAAATTCTCCCCAGCCCAAACACCCTCCAAGCCAGGCGTGCTCCTGAAGCAGTCTGAGGTGATCAAAATGTTATCTTTGATTAAAGTGGAAACCGTGGCAGAGCTGTAAGGGTGAAGCCTCTCAGGGTTTCTGCAGTGTAGGGCAGCCAGGTCGTGAGGACCCACACTACAGCCAGTGCCTCCCCTGTGCTTGCTTCCTTCCACTGGAGAGGGGCTTAAAATCATTGCTCAGACAGCAAGGTGGGAGGCTGTGGTATAACCATACAAAAGAGCTTTCTTTATGGACTGTCACACTAATTATAGCTGAAGTTTTAAACTGAGGCAGATCAGAAAACCTGGTGCAGCCAGATGCAACCTTTAGCCATGTTCCTCGCTGTGCAGGGCGTGACGGAGCAGAGACAATGCTTCAACACCTCTCTCTCATAACTACTGTCAGGCCAGAAGGCAGAAGACACCCATTTTCTGGGTTACCTCTGTTCTCTGGCCAGCCCTGCCTGCTTTTCAGGCCGGCTGGGTGTTTTAATGTATCTCCCTGGGGAAAGCAGCTGCAGGTGCTCCTCCGTTATGGTTTGCTTTGCTCAGAACTTGTGCACAAACACACCCGTTTATAGAAATAGTGGAAATAGGAAAAACACTGCTGGGAAGGTCTGGCAGCGCTGTCCCCTGCCCATCCAGCCTGTGCTGCTGTGGGTGGGATGTGGCAGTGCCAGCAGAGGGCTGGCTTCTGGCACACCGGTGGTGGGTAGGGCACAGCCACTTGCGAGGCTTCACTGTTCTTTCCCAGCAGTTACTTCCCTGTGATGGGACAAGTAGCAGACTTCTGACAGACACAGCTTTTCAACCAGCAGTGCCAGACACACTGTAAGGCCTCTCAAGCACCTCTGCTCCAATTCATGGCATTTTTTCTCTTCCAAGCAGATAACAGTATCTATCCTACCCACCTTGAGCAAATATTTAAGAGATAAGCAGCACTGTTTATGCTCAGCAGCAATGACTGGGCTCTGCTCACACACCTGGGAGCTTTGTTAACATGTCCCGTGGGGCAGTTTCAGGTCATGCTCAGTGTCCTGCCTCTAAACAACCCTCTTCTTCCTCTCTGTGGCATTTCCCACAACCATCACCTCCTCCTCCAGCTCCACAGCCAGGCCCGGCAGCCAAGTCCAGCTGACAGCTGTGTGAAGCACAGGGAGAGCTGTAGAGCTCACACTGGCTGTGCTCTATGTTCGTGCTGGGGAGCAGGAGGGCACACGGAGGAGGCAGGTACAGCACAGGGCACCGAGGGCAGCACAGACTTGCAGGATCCACAGACAGGCATTTCTCTCTTCTTCCCTTCTCCTCCCATAAAATTAGGAGACACATTTTAATGACAGTTTGCTGAAATGTTCACTCCCTGCTGATTTGACATTGGGCAGAAAAAGTGTCTACAAAATCAATTTTTAATAAATATAAACAACTAAATTATGAATGACAAAAATATCACTGAACAGTTAAATATTAATCACATAATTACTTAAATTAATACTTTTAGTGCAATATTGTGATAGAGAGCTCTAATTCCATGGTGTTGCTGTGCTGGCTGGGCCGGCGTGTGGGGATGGACAGGACCACAGTGTTCCCCCCAGCAAAGGGACTTGGGGACAGAGCAGTCTCGTGGTGCTTGCCACAGCCCCAGTTGCTGGTTGTCCCACAGGTCCCACAATACTGGGTGCTCCTCTTAAGACCTCTGGAACCAGATTTATTAAGAAAGAACTTCTGTTTTCTCTTCAAAATCAAGCTGTCAAGAAAATGGCTAAACTGGCCCAAAACCAGAAAGTAACCCACTCCACCCCAAAGACTTTCCTGTCCCAAAGTGCCATTAAACTCCCTGACAGTGGTGTGTGACGTGCAGAGCCATAGCTGTGCTCAGGGATGGAGTTGGGAAGACCAAGGGTGCTCTAGATAGAGCAGTGGGTGCCAAAAACCCTGTCTGCTGCTGAGATAGAGTTGGGAGAGTTTAAGAAAGGGATGGTGTGTCATGAGCTCTGCTGTAGGGGCTGAAGTTACTGCCCTGTGGGCCCTCTCTGCGCTCCCACCTCGACAGGTGCTGCAGGGAGCTTGTGGAGTGGAACACTGGTCACCAGGATTATGGGGGGTGGGCAGCAGTAGCCTTCTGTAGGTACTTGCAGGCAGCTCTCAGCTTCTTTCTCTGCCCAAGAAACTAAGAAAAGAATTTACTGGCACTCTTGTCCTTGTGGGTTGGCTGGCTGTGTTGTTTGTTTTTAATCTAATAAAAGGAGATCTTAATATCATAGTAAAATCGGTACAAAGCTAGAAACTCACCCCTCGGCGTTTTGGCGAAACATTATTGAAAATGTAAAAGCCTTTAGCAGAAACAACAGAAGCACAAAGAAACAGTAGAAATAGGATCAACAGGTTGTGTTATAGATGTTGGGAGAAGTAGGGAAGTGCATCCAGCCAGGGCTCGAGGTGCCAGGGAGACCAGCTAAGTTGGGGGCCGGGCGCCAGCCCCACTGGCTCTGCACCGGGGGGGCATGATGCAGGTGAAACCCTTGGAAGGCTAGGGTGGGCAGCATTCCAGAGCAGAGCTCTCCAGTGTCCAGGCAGTTGGGAAGAGCACAGTGCCAGGAGGGCAGGAGCTACTGAGGAGGAAGAACAGGCGGCTGGGAAGATCTGTGCACGGCGCAGATGGAGTGAGCATAACAGGACCTGGCCAGGGAGGTGGAGGCAATGGAAAGGCACACTTGCCATCCTTAGGCTTGCAACTGCTAGAATTGATCCTGGCTCGGTCTGCTCCCTGTATGGAAGTTAAGTATTGGACACAAATTTTAAGAGTGTTTCTAACCTAGAAACTGAAGCATCTCTTACAGAAAGATAGGAATGCTGAAGAAGTCTTCATTGCTCAGACTCACCCTTTGCTGTGGGGTCCAAGTGCAGCTCTGTTCTTATCTTTGTTTTCCTGTGCCTCCCACCTCTTCTCAAGCATCACTGGAAGTACTATTCCTGTGTGCCATAAGCAAGTGCTTCCTGAGAATGCCATTACCTGGTTTGTCCACCAGTACAGGACTGGTCACCATGACAGCTCATAGAAACAATCATTTTTGGGATGACTTCTGCCCTGTCTGAGGTGCAGCCAGTCCCCATGACTTTAGTTCACGGCACTGGAAGAAGCAGCTTCCTGAGGCTACCAGCCAGCCTAGTACCTTATTTCTGATCATCAGCAAGTTTGGGCAGTGCAAAGCCATTCCTGTCCCTTGCACTTGCTGGCAGCCTGGGTGGATTTTGCTTCCATGATTCTCTGTGCAGCCTTTCATTCTGACCACCACAGACCATCCACAGAGAGCTCTGGGTTCCCGTGGGGCTTGTGGAGCTGCTCCAGGTGACTCTGCTGTCTTCCATAGCTTCACACATGATGAGTAACCCTGTCAAGCCAACTCTCCATTTGAAGCTGCTGTTTGAGTTCACTTGGTGCTCCCACAGTGTTGCATTGACTTTTCCAGGTATGGTTTGTACTGGTGAGAAGGGAGAAGCAGGAGTGCTTTCCACACACAGCATTACAACATGCTGCAGTGGAGTTGGTTCTTGGAACATAGCAGCCCCCTAAAACGTCAAATAAATCCTTAAACTATTCATCACTCTCTTTTTGGGGTGGCAGTTAAGTCTTTCAACACTCTATGAGTTTCTTTCCCCAGCAGTAATTTCGCTGGTGAAGAAATACAGCTCAGGGCACTCCACAAAGGCCTCAAAATTCATGTTTTGTTTTCATTACCAAAAAAATGCTTCACTACATTAAAGAGTTGCCCATTAAAACTTTGTACCCTGTCTTCTCTGCGCCCTGTCGTTGTTGGCAAACCCTCCCCCGTGCGCGTGCAGAGCCCAGCAGCAGCCTCTGCAGATTCACAGGGAGTGGGGACCAGGGTTCAGCCACAGCCCAGCCTGTTTAGGTGTAAGCCCTCAAAACTTTCAATAGCCAGGCAGATTTACTTGGTAAATGTGTGTACTGAACTTTAAGCTACCAGTGCTTCCTCTGCTGTCTGTCTGTCCCAGCGCAGCACACTGGCTCATGTGCGTGTCCGAGGAAATGCATTAACTGTCTGGTTCCTGGAATAAAATGTAACACTGTACAAAGCAATAGCTTTAACTGTCTCAGGCAAACGGCCCTAAAACAACGATGAAAAAGAAAACAGTGACTTACTAGTCTTACTGAATTTTGGGATTATATGATTTAAATATTGCTGCATGAACTGGACGGTGTTCTCTGATACCATAGAAATGCTGGAGGTTGGAGAAAGCAGTAAACCTGTTATAGTTAGGTTTTAGGGGTGCATTTGGTTACTCTCACAAGTAATTCAGAGTAGCTGAATGCTGACACAGTCATGAGAGAAGGCAGTGAAACCTGGAGGCTGTGCTTAAGAGGGCAGAAAGTTTTTTAGCAAAATTCATTGGGGACTTACTAAGTCCAGTTTTGTTTAATATTTCCACAGTTTATTTAGATATAAATGACACATTTATTAAATTTGCAAGTATATTAGGAAGTTAGAAGATCAGAGCGAGGTGCGGCTGTGGAGAGCACATCTCACCATGTTGCATGAACCAGGACCCAAACCAAGTGATGCAGGGCACAGCCAGAAGCACCAGCACTGCAGAGGACGGTGGGGAATCAAACCTGCCTGTTCCCATCGCTGGGATGGGCACTGGAGTCACTTCCATCCACTCCCCACCCTCTGGGCCAGAAAGCTGGGGGCGGTGGGGTGATGCTGGAAGGAGGGAGGCAGCAAGGCTGTGGCTGCAGCATTCATCAGCAGTGCTGGACATTGCCTTTGGCGGGGTTTGATAAGCTTGTTTTCCAGGGCAGGGGAAAGCCGTGCCCTGGTCTCAGCGACGGATGTGGGGGGATTTCATGGACGATTTGAAGGGGTGGCTCAATGGTGAAATCCAGGCGGCTGCGGGATGGTCTCTCTGGGAAATGGAGGAGTCCTCACTGGCAGGATTATTTAAGACTCGACTTTGAAAGACGAGACTCTGCAGTTGGGAACAATGCTGCACTGTCAGAGAGATGGACTCAATTACTTAATAGGTCTTTGCTGTCTGTCTCCTGCGATTTCCCTTTCAAGAACATATATTCAGCTGGGTTATTTCTCATGGGAAGACAAAGCGTTGTGAGAGAAGCCAGGCATTTGGAGGGGAGTGGTGGGAGGAGCAGCAGCTGGGCAGATGCCTGGTTTGCTCTCTGTGGAGCACGCTCCTCAGGACGTGGAAGAAGCTGGAGTGATGTAGCTGGTGTGGTCCTTTGGTACTGTAACCAGCAGATCCCTCCGTCTCACAGGTCTCACTTCCCCTTCTTTGCTCCCAAAAGATTTGCCACTTTGCTCTCCTGCTGCCAGGCTCTGATCCCCAGGACTGCTGGTGGTGGCAGTGTGGTCCCACAGGCAGCGCTGCACGTGCTGCACAGGCCATTAGTTTCTGTTTTGTCAAAACATTCCGTGTTGGATGGACACTGACAGGTCCACACAGCTCATCTCAGTGCATGGGCAGCCTCCCCTCTAGCACGGGAAGGCTTTCATGGCACTGGATCCAACGGCAGCCAAGCTGGAGGAAAAGCTCATCTCCAAGTAACCACTTGGTGCTCCGTTAGGACATGGTGAGCAGGGATGTGTAATGGAGCCAGTGATTCCTGTTCTCACCAAAACCACTCTGCCAACTGCGGGGTGAGCATTTCATGGGCGCTTTCTTGTTGGGGGTCACGGGCCTCATTGGTATCCCTGACTGAAGGTAGCAGAGCTCAGTGCCAGGGCAGCTGCAGGGCTCTCGTGCTGGTGTGTCTGCATGTGCACATGCGTGTGAGCATGTAGGGGCACACACATGCCTGGGGCATCCATCTCTGGGTACTTGTTTGTCACCAAATTAAGGTACCATGTTACCTTATGCACATTGAATTGATGCACCTAAATTGGCTGGGTGTTCTTAAGCCCTGGGGCTGTAATGAGATTTTGTCTCTTTTGCCCATTTCGTTTTCTCTTCTTTTTTTTCAGAATAAGTCGTCTGTTTAATGGCACAGAGCCTATTGTCTTGGACAGTTTAAAACAACACTATTTCATTGATCGAGATGGAGAAATTTTCAGATATATATTAAGCTTCCTAAGGACATCTAAGCTACTGCTCCCAGATGACTTTAAGGTAAGGAAAGCTATAGTCTGCAATCTATTTTTTCCTCCAGTT
Organism: Cephalopterus ornatus; assembly: GCA_013396775.1. Taxonomy (NCBI): domain Eukaryota; kingdom Metazoa; phylum Chordata; class Aves; order Passeriformes; family Cotingidae; genus Cephalopterus; species Cephalopterus ornatus. The sequence goes on from VZRE01011743.1 coordinate 303,224, forward strand.
CTGTCATTTGTTTTGGTGCGGGTTGGTTTGTGTGCTTGACCTAAACACACTTAACTAAATGCTGCTGTTTATTTGTTAGGATTTTTAGTACTTGTGTATTACACCAGGGATGCTGTTATTTAATAAATGGACCAGTGGTTGTCATGGATACCATAAAAAGTTAAACGATGAAGCTTATGGCTAAATCAGTTTTTCTAAACTAATTGTATTTTCTCACATTCTTAGCTTATTTATCAGGGTATAACAACAATTAAGAAACAACATCAGCAACTAGCACTTACCAGGGTTTAATGCTCTGAAACTGAAAGAAATGTTTTAAATTTGATACTTAAAGGACTTGAACTGTATAAATCTTTTCCTTGTTGGTGTAAAAAGGAAACACCCTTAACTAAGCCCATAAGGATTTGTGTTAGATATAACCAATACAGTTACGTTGATTTCAAGAATTATTCTGTTCACAGTTTGTGAATGTCAAAATATTCTTGGGAGATGGAATGGACTGAGGGTTTTTTAAGGAGAAGTGCATGTTTTCTATGAAATAGTGACACTGGCTGTTGCTTTGCAGGCCCTGATTGTTTAAAGGCTCTCCTCTTAGCCTTGTTTGTTTGGCTTCGCACTTACAAAACTTCCAACATTGTCACCCTTATGTATGAAAATTGGAAGACAAAAGTGTGCAAACTGTAGATGACAAGATTAAACAAAAGCACTTACTCCAGTATGAAATGATGAATAAATTGGGATGGCAGAAGGGGGTGTGTTCGGTTTTCCATTGCTGGAAAGGAAAGCTCCTGCGCTCTGCAACACGATTTCACTTTGTTGTATTGGGTGGGCAGGATCACTTGGCCAGTTATGATGGAGTCAGTCCAGAGTTGTGGTTGTGTTGGTGGCTCTAGTTTTGGAGTACAGCTGATCCTTGGGCTGCAACTGCTCCCCAGCCATTCTTGCCTAAGTTATGAGGATAATCGCGTTTGACCCCATCGTGGGAGGGTCCGTAGTTGGTGCTGAGGGGACGCGCTGTGTGGTGGGAGCACGCGTCTCATCACGAGGCAGGAAGAAGGTTTGGCGCTGATGGGCAGTTTTGGAGCCCTAGCCCAGAAGGGCTGTCCTTAGCGCTGGTCTCTCAGGCAGGTCGGGGAGGCTGCCCTGGGGGTTGGGGTGCTGTGGGACAGGGTGAGAGCCAGAGCACTGAGCAGTGGGTGCGAGAAAGCTCTTCACAGAGAAGTGAGAGGAAACACGTGGGTAGCAGTGAAGCTGAAGACCAGACCAGTCCTGTGGGTTGTAAGATGGATCAAGTAAAGGGGGGTGGGAGGAGAAGTGGGACAGGTGCCAGAGGGATGCTTTAGCAGCAGTGTTGTGGACAATCTAGTGGGACGAGAAAGTGTGAGAAGAGAGTGTAGAAGGGATGCAGTTCGAGCTGATCATGGCCTCAACCAGCATCCAGATTTCAGAGGTGCTCTGCAACAAAACCAGCAGGATTCGGCAACAGCCTGGAGGGGGGAGAGTGCCAGTGGATGCCAAGGACTTGTCTGCACAGCAAGCCGCTGGCAGGGCTGGGAGAGACTCAGGAGAGCCGGCACTGTGCCTGGGCTCAGGCCGTTGTTCCAGACCATCTCTTTGCATAGGGTTAACTGTATTTTATTTAGTTCCTCCGTGGGAGAGCTTTAGAGCAAACCCCGGGCTAATGAGGGCTCAAGAACAAAGCAAAGCATTGCTAGGTAGGGAGTAACTAAATAAAAATGCATAGAAGAATGCGCTGTAAAGCTATATTAAAACTGCATTGTAAACGGATTTGACTTCACAGAAATCGTGTAATTTTACCAGCATGATTAAAGTGACAGAAGACAATAATCAAAGGCAGCAAATGGAATCACTCGGTGTTTCTAAATGCAAAACTCTATTTAAGGTATAAAACCTGACAGGTTTTCCAGTGAGACTTGCATTAAATGTTCTTTATGTCAAACAAAGCATTATCAAGTGTTTTGAATATTTATTAGTTTTTACCCCTTAATTTAATCAAGCAGTTTATTAGCCTCAAGGTTTAGCCAAGTTGCTTTTCAACTTGAATTGCTGCTCAGATGGTTATTTTGGAAAGTTTGGAATGTTAGTACCACAGCAGCGTTATTGTGTTTGCTATTTCGGTGTTGTTTTCAGACTAAGTTAACACTGAAATGCAGGGAAAGTGGGGTATGTGTTCTGAGGCTAGTGATTCTTTATTATCAAGTCTGAGTGGTGTGTTTACAGTGAATATTAATTACACTTCCAACTACTACTCAGACAGAACTTGAAAGTGTCTCCCAGGTCTTCCTGCTGCAAGCATCTCTTATAGTTCGTATGGTTTTCCTGGGTTTGGGGGATTTTAAGTCACATGAAGTGTGTTGAGCAATTACTGTGAGTGATTTGGCTGAGTTCTGCTCTGCAGCCAAGCGAGGTGATGGTGAGCAGCCCCTTAGAGCTCCCTTCTGCACTGCTCGGTGTCCTGTGTGTAGGACCACAGCGTCCTGGAGCGGAGCATGGAGCCAGCACCCCCTGGGTCTGCCACACAGCTGGGTTAGGGGGTGGCTGACACAGGAACTGCTCCTCCTCTGGTGCCCAAATATTCGCTGCCTTGATCCGCACCCTGCCATCAGAGGTGTTTCTCCGGGACGTTTATGGGCAGCACGTGTCTCCTTCACTTCATGCAAAAGCAGGACCCATTGTTTGAGACTCACTCCCTGCTCAGAGAGCATCAAACAAAAACAGACGTAGGCAATGTGTATATAGTTACCCCATCTTAAAGAGGGGAGGAGCACAAATGCACAGGACATCTGAGTTTTATATGGATTACAGAGGTCACCAGAATGACAAGGCCACCACTAATTTATTAATACAGTTACAAAATCAGTGTGCTTTCATCTAATTCTAAGTCTTCTCAGACTGACCTTAGCAAATGGTGCAGTTGTCATCACAGAAGTGAGCAGCTTTCTCTCGTAGCCAGGAGTCAGATCTTCACAGCACTAAAAATATAAAAGAAACGTTGAGTCAGGATGACAGTTTGTTGTTTCATGTAATAAAGAATAACAAGTGAAAAATAGGCAGAAAGACCCGTTTCAGCCTGTTCAGGAGTCAGTGTTAGGTACAAAAAAATACAAGATATCCTTGGTACTGAGAGAGCAGCATCAGGTTCAGGGGAGACACGGTGTCTCAGTTTCTCTTGGGTATCTCTGTTTGTAGTTGGCAGATCTGTACTGACCCACTGCACTGACATCAAAACAGCAGCACAACCATCCCGGAGGTCACACGTCCCAGCTCCTCCCCAGGAAGATGCCACCCTTGTCATAGGTGACTGCAGAATTTAGCCAATGTGAAATCCACCAGAAAAAAAGACTTTTCTATCCAACAATAAGCAGGAAGTTATTTTGTGAAAGGCAAAAGGCTGCATCTTCAAAAGATCTGTTTATCTTTCCCGTGAGATCTGCGTGTTGGCCAGAAGTTGTGGATGGAGAAAGGCTGTGTGTATCCCCCCTGCCTCTCTGCTCCCTTTTGCAGGTGACCTGGCAGAACTTCCCCACTAGTTCCTACGACAGCCACAAGAAGTTGAAGCTCATGGTAGCTATGAAGGCTTTTGGTCGTACTTTACAGAGGCTGTACTATCTCCCCATTCAGTCTAGCCAAGAGCACCTTGCTTGTGAGCAGGGACCATTAATGGCAGTGGGAATCACCTTCGGAGTAAAGTGGTTTTCCTCAGCTAAAGAGAAGCAGCTCCTTTAGCTCTCATAGACAGTGCTTCATTCTGGGCTGTGCTACTACAAGGTACACTGCTGTTAAGAAGCTGGGAAGGTAGGCAAGTAATCCTCAGAAGAAATGGGAGAGGCATTAGTCCTGCAGGACAAGGAACTCCTGGATACTGTACAAAATCTGCTGTGGATGCTGCCTGCTGCTCAGCAGCACTGCAGTGACACCAGGGCTGGAGCCTCCGTGAGACAGAGGGTGCAGTATCCGAGCGCAGTTTGCCAGAAGCTGTGCCAGGCTGCTCTGAGGCTGAGTCTCAATGAACCCCTGAGCACTTTGCCACTGTAGCTACTCCTGTGACTCGTTCAGGGAAATGTGCCTCTTTTGGATAGGTCCGGGAAGATTCATGTCTGCATCTGCCTTTGGTAACTCATCAAAACTAACAGAATGGAAATGTTTTCTTGCAGTTCCTGTGGCACCTTGTGGGTTGAACTCTTCTACTTCAGATTTCATACTAAACTTTTGCAAATCATTAGGGTAGGATTTTTATATCTACAGTGCAAGGGTGGACCTACCTATGTCAGTATTACGTGGGCATCCTGAGCATTCAGTGCAGATAGTCCAGAGCTGGGCATCGCTTCCAGTCCTGTCACAGACACACAGCTCTCCAAACAGTGTATAAAACCTGAAGGAAAAGACTGTGGGCTTGGTGGTGTGTTGAGTGTGAGACCCTGCCCGAGCACAGGCTGTAGAGAACTAGACCACGCATTCTTTGTTCCTGGTTTGGGGAAATCCTCTTCCCTCCCTAAAAGCACTGCCAGATTCCTTTGGGATGCCCCAGTGCCTGATGCAGAAAGGCCACATGGCCCATAAGAGGAGCAGAGCGGGTCAGGCTGTGCTGATGGTGCCCGGCTGTGCTGCAGGCTGCACGTGGAGTGGGGGTCACACAAGGTGTCCCTTCCCAGCACTGTCACTAGTGGACAGCAGTGAATTTCTCTTGCCTACAGAAGACCCTTTTTATCCCCTCTACTTGTTACAGCACAACAAATTCCTTTTATTGCCACTGCCTGACAAGAGGTGCCCAGACTCCCTAAGGCTGAACGTGCACTTTGCCCCTTGGCACCAGCACACCTCAGTTCCCAGTGTCCATTACAGACCCTTCTTCCAGGTGCTCAATCCAAGTGTGGTATAGACATGGGATGAGAGTCTTATATTGGAAACTAACCCAAACACCTTGGCTTAACCCAGGCAGTTATGACCAGGTCACCTTGTCCTACACAGCCTGTGATGCTCCAGCTCAGCCCCAGTTTCCACACAGCCACCTCAAGTGTGGCCGTGTCATACTGGGAGCAGTAGTGGAAGAGCTGTTTCATTTGAAAGCAGGTTGTCTTCTCACAAAATGAAATGAGAATATGAAATTTATCCTGTTTATTTTAGGGCAAATGATGACTAGCAGGAGTCACTAAGGAGCTGCATTCGATGCGGTGGGCTAAGAGCTGGCTGTGGGGGAGGTCGGGGTGGTGTGATCCTGGTTTTGTTTGTTTTGTGGTAGTACTGTTTTGGCCCGGGGGTGCAGCCCATCGAACTCCTGTGATCCAGGATACTGTCAGGCTAGTGCAAAGCCCAGTGAAGGCAGGAGAAGCCTCTTGTGAATGTACTGGGCTTTGCATCCAGCCTCAGGAGCACTGCTCTCTGCTTCCAAAAATGAAAGACTGTTTTTTCTATCACTGTACCATCTCTTCTACTTTTTACTGTGGAGTTTTCTTAGCACATATTTGCTTGATTGCCCTTACAAATAATACCTTATTTTATAGTGACCATGAACCCAGATATTCTGAAACTAGTTTTTCAGGACCTACTGAAAACAGTGGATAACTTTCCATTGCCTTCAGTAAGCACTGGGTGCTCCTCTTCCCTCTACAGCATTTCATTTTTCCTTAGCATAGCATGTTTTTCTTTGCATGAAAAAGAGATTCATGGCAGCAGCAGATGCCAAGTTTGGTAGGGCACTGCACACCCCTCTGTAGTGAACATTGGGTGGTGGTGATGGACTGTGCTCAGTGTCCTGCACAAAGATTTCAGAAAATTTGGGACAGGGTTTTTTTTTAATTTAGGCCACTAACCCCTGTAGATTTAAACTGAGCCCCTGCTCAGTATCCAGGGAACTTCACTGGTTGACAGAGAAAAGCAGTAATGGTTCAGCAGAGTGCTGGTTTTGGGGAAGGGTGAGAATACCTTCCATCAGGGGACGAGGCTTTGGGGCTGATGCTCTCTTACCTGAGAGCAGGTAGTGCAGCCAGTCTCCAGCTCTTTGCCTGGCCTGTTCCCAACGCTGGTTGTTTGCAGCATGCCTTCTGTACGATTTCTTCTTTAATCTTCCTGTTGTTTTTCATCTTCAAGCTGTGTCCCGTGAGTGTGTTTGTTGCCCTCATTTCTTCCCACTTGCTCTCATCCCTCTTCCTCTCTGCTCTGGTCTTTTTTCCCCTCCCTTAGCAGTGTGTGCATTGTCCCAGCCTTAACAGACATCAAAGAGATGTAAAGCATTGGATGTCCCTTTTGTAAGGCGATAACCTTGCCGCTGTCACTGTGAATATTCATACGTCTCCAGGCTGCAGGCAGCCCTGGGGTGAGGGAGCACCTCAGCTAACGGTGGTGGGTCTGTGGTGCCAAATTTGAACAGAGCTAACTGCTTTGGTTCAGTAATACCCTGCAGCAGCAGATTTTACAGGTTAATTCCAAACCACTATGAAGAGTCGCACCTTTTTGTGCTGCATGTTCACTTGATTCCCCTTCTTCCCTGAGTCCCCGGGGCAGCAGCACACCCGTTATTTTTCATGGAATTTGAGTGCCCATTTCTTGATTATTCCTTGTCATACCATTCTTTCCAGTCCAAATGATTCCAGTCATTTCACTCTTGTGATTCTTTTGTTTCATTTCATTGGTGTGGGACTGGCCTTTGTTCCAGGTGTTCCAGCATACTCCACAAAAGTCAGGTAGTATCTTAGCTGGGGTGCAGCATTTGCATCTTTAAAGAGGTGCGAGAGCCAGGAAAGCAAACAGCAGGTCATTGCGGTGCGGGGCTGGTGCCCTGCTGGTGTTGCTCCGCTGCCCCTCAGGAGGCTGAAGGAGGTGGTGGGGCCAGTGTTGTAAGCACAGTGCTCAACGGGGGCTCTCGTCTTTCTTCTCTGGCTTGGCCTGCTGGGCACTGCTGCCTCCTCGGGTTGGGGGGTGCTGACACCCTCTGCCTCCACGTACTCTCACATAGCTGAGGTGGAAAGATGTGTCAGAAATTTGAGGAAAGGATGTGCATATGATGAGGATGTGCAGTAGGTATCTCAGTCACTGAACTGGGAACTGGATCAAATTGGGAATTTGAATTGCCCAAAGCCTAAGTGAGGTGATGAACAAATGGCAGGGAAGAACAGCTTCCTTTAAGCTGTTGGAGTGCACAGCTGAGCTCCCAGCCAGCGGGATGGTCACTCCCTCCATATAATTTACCAGGCTCCAAAGTAGCTTTAAATACATGAATAGTCATGAAATGCAGGGAGCAGCTGAGCTGCTGTAGCTGAATTTCAGCCTCAGCAAAGACAGGTGAGAAGCGAAGCTGAACTGACATCTCCATCTCGTAACATGTGTGAGAGGCGACAGCGAAGCCTGAGATCTGTTGTAAGATCAGAAGTATCTGAGGCCAAGAGTGAAGATTAGGGCTTGGAACATCTTCTATTACATCAGTAGGCTTTGTTTATTGCAACCAGCTATTTTGATTTCTTAATCCAAGACTAAAGCCTTCTGGCATTGAGCTTGTGGGATAATAAATGAAAAGATAATTCAGTGCAATGGGAACTTCATGGTCAGCTCAAATAGATTCAACACTAACACCGTGTGGTTTTCTGTGTAGGTGTAAGATGAAGACAAAGTATGTGGATACCTGTTGCCTTTGCGCTCTTGCTGACAGTACATAAGCCTAAGTAGGTCAAACAGGAACAATACTCATTTTTAAAAGAGAACTATAAGCATTTCTAGTTTCTCTCTCTCCCTCTCTTTTTTTTTTTTCTCCCAGGACTTTAATCTTTTATATGAAGAAGCAAAGTATTACCAGCTGCAGCCAATGATTAAGGAACTTGAGCGATGGAAACAAGAGAAAGAACAAAGGAAACATTTCCAGCCTTGTGACTGCTTGGTTGTAAGAGTGACTCCAGATCTGGGGGAGAGAATTGCATTGAGTGGGGAGAAGGCTTTAATAGAAGAGATCTTCCCAGAGACTGGGGATGTCATGTGCAACTCCGTAAACGCAGGCTGGAACCAGGACCCAACCCACGTTATCAGGTTTCCCTTGAACGGATACTGCCGGTTGAACTCAGTGCAGGTAACGAGTGGCCTTTTGGTTCTGGCTCATCCATTTGCTGGGGTGGTTTTTTATTACGTCTTGTTCACTTATATGCAAATTATTTGCTTCTGCCCAATTACTTTCAGTGCTTATACTGCAAGGAGACATTTTCTGCCTGGTGAGATCACAGTCTTTCAGGTTTTCCTAAGTCTAAGCAGAAAAATAGATTTAGATTTTGTGTATGTTAGTGCCATGCTGGTCTCATAATGGTGTTATACTGATAAATGCTAATTTTTTCATCAATGTATAGCCTTTAGCATTTTTTTTTTTCCTCCAAAGTGCCTGCAGGAAGAAAGAGAGAGTTCCAAAAACTACAAAAAAAAATCTCCACACCATTTTATAGAAAATGCAACAATGTGTAAATGCATAATTTATGTCTCACTCATAATTAAATGATGGTGCCTGCGGGATGGACTTAAAAAAATTGATCTCTGCACTTTTTTTTTTTTCAAAAGGATGTTCTATAAAAATTGCCCAGAGTATTTTAAACAAAATGTATTTCATTTTATACTCAGAGTTTTGACATTAGGCTTAAAATTAAACATATGAAACAAAAGAAGATAACTGGACAGATAGGTGGATGGCAGCAGAAATAAATACGTGGCCTGTGTTTAGGCAGCTGCCTTAGGGACAAGCAATGCCATTTCACAGGGATCATCACCACAACAGCCAGAGCTCCGTGGTGTGGCTGTCCTGGGGCTGTGGAGAGGAACAGGGGTGATGATGCCATTAACTTGTGCCTTAATTAACAAGGGCAAGACAGAGCTCTTACTTTGTGTCTGCCTTTGGAACAACCTGCAAATACTTGTGTTATGGAAAGGGAAATCAACCTATAGGGGAATTTTTCCAGACATACCATCCCCTGCAGGTGGGCTGTGGCTGCAGGTGTGAACTGGGCTGTGGGAAATGCCTCTGTGGTCTTGATAAACTCCCCTGTGGGCAAATACCTGCAGAAGAGCCCGTGGCCTTAGCCTGGCCAGAGTGCACTGGGAGGGAGGTGCAACAGCCAGGGAGGACAAGAACCTAGAGGTCCTGCTTTACCTGTGTGGTTATTACACCTCAGCTGAGGGGCCCTCCGCCTCCCAAGCTGCCAGGTGACAACATTTTCAGGAGACCTGCAGTTACCTGGATATGTAAAGATGGATGGAGTCGTTTTAACACTCTGAATTTGATGGTGACACCCCCTCCGTGGGGCAGCGTTCCCTGGGGCACCGTGCACTGCCAGACACTGCTGTCTGAAACTACCCAAAACCCAGCTGTTTTGGATGATTTTTGGTTCAAGACTCCCAAGTGGTGTATTTGGTCGAACTTTAACGGTCTGTGGTTAATTCTGCGCAGTCCTTAGCAGTTTGATGTCTGGCAAGGTTTGGAGTGGGCTGCCCCGAAAGCAGCAGGTGGTGAGAGGCAGCCCTGCTCTCTGGCAGTGCAACGGGGGCAAGTTCATCCCCGTGCTGGGGGGAGGAGGGAGCAGCTGCAGTTTAGCTCAGGTAGGTGGAGAGGGAAGAGCATTTGTGTCTGAGCCACGCTGTCCGTGTGATCCAGTTAGATGCACGCAAGGAATCAGAATAACTGAAACAACAAAGGGTCCCTGGAGCCACTCACCAGCTCAGCACTGCCAGGGGCCAGGCAGGGCACTGGATGCCCACACGGCTTAGCATGGCGCTCTTTTATCCACAGCAGTGTAACTAGTGGGGTACGTGTGCTTGTAGTAAAAGCTGTACACTAATTACTGTTATTATTTGAATGTGTTTTGAATTCAGTCAAAATTCAGTCAGAATCAAAGAGTTCATGTTGTAAAAAAAAAATCTCTGTCAGAGAGTCTGCAGTATAAGTAATACTATTAAATTACATCATTTTACTAAATTACATCATTTTACTATATAATTAATAGAAAGTGTTTTCAGACACTTTCTGGAAAACTATGCATTTCTGAGACCAAAGGCTGATGAAATCAGCAGCTAATTATCATTGGCTCTGATGAACTCTGGTCAGTGCACAGGCGCTGCTCTTCCCCTTCCCGGGATTTTTTTGCAAAACAGTATTAAGTCAGAAGTTGGCGATACAGTGAAGCAAACACTCAGGCTTAATGGAGATGGGTAGTGGGTGGAAGAGCACAATTGCTTCCAAAGAGTCCCAAAGAGCAGCACAGGAAGCCTGTCTGCTGTTTGCTGAGATACGTCTCTTCTGTCTCCCTGTTCCCTGCTGAGTGTATTTGGTAGCAGAATTGCAATCTTTATACATTTTTTTAAAATATTTTAAGAATATTTTCATTAAATGCTTTGTATCAAGAACTGTGCATATAGAATAAAGACTGTCAACACTGAGTAGGTAGTGGTAGGCAAAAAAATACAGTAACTCTTAATGTTACACCCATTTGTAATTATATAAAGGTATAGAGGTTTTTTCAACTCCTTGCAACAGGTTCTGGTGAGAATCACGAGTTTACCTTAGAGAAAATTCCGTGATGCCTGTGTACGTTGAACATTGAGTCTTATAATTAAGAGTGTGTTTGTTAGTATTCTGCAAAATTTACATGAAATGAAGTAAGGGAAAGGATCATGTTTCCAGTTGGAAAACTTTCCAACAAAATCAGATGCACTTGGAATATTGGGAGATAGCGTATATGAAATCCTAGCACAAATTTATTACTGTGTGTCCCCCATACACAGGAGAGTCACAGCTGAGACTCACTGCTGGCACATTCTCTTTGGAGATTTTCAGGAAGATTTTCTCTGATTTGATTCAGAGATGGTTACTCCTTCCCCTGTCCATATCTTACTTTCTGAAGAAGTCACGTGCAAAGAGTCAAATTCTCTAAGTGGAATTTAAACCTGTCCATGTTCAAAATGCTGTTCAGGCTCATGCATGTGCCAGTGTGTACAAACCAGTGCTCAGCACCCAGGGGAGCCCTGCAGGAGCCTTGCTCTCAGACCTGAGCTCAGCCTCATCCAAGTGACACTTAAAACTCTGCAAAATTTAAACATTGTTTACCGGATTTGGCCTGTTTTGTTTCTTGCTGAGAAAACTGATGGTGGCAAGGTTTTTAACCCAGATCATGGCCTGCAGTGTGGTCCTTCCAGCACCTGCCGAGCCCAAACGAATCGCTTTGTTCCACACACGGTGCTCTGAGGTGTAATGTCTACCTGGACTGTGTGTTTGCAGAGAGCAGGCTCAGTGAAAAAGAATCCTGTGTTAACATGCAGCCTTCCCTGGCTTTGGTCTGAGGCAAGCCAAGGGCACCCCCGTGCTTGTTTTGTCTTACAAGCAAATTGATTTTTAAAAGTTTTTAGAGAGGATTTTGAAGTCCCATCTCTCTCAGAAATCTTAGCTGTCAATCCTCTGCTCCACTATTTAGTTCAGTGAGAGAAGCCTCCTTTCCCGTGGCTGGGTTGTCTCTCATCTTCATCTTGCCAGGGCTAGGAGCAGTGATACATAATACACTCAAAATACACTCCAGCCTGTGAAACAGCAGCCTGCTGATGTCTTATTCCTCCTTGCATCTCAGACTCCTTCTGCCTTCCTCTCTGAGGAGGAACAAGTGTCAATGTCTGCACCCCATTTCTGTCCTACAGGCCCCACACAGCCCAGACAAATAGGGGAGATGAAAGCTTTTTCTCTCTGCCTTTTAAATGTATTTTGATAACCCACTCTCCTGCCCCTTCTTTTCATCTCTCCTAGTTCATTATTCTTCCATACTCTGGTGTGGTTTTTTGATCTCTCAGTTCTACAACTTTTTTACTGTGTAGAGTATGTAAAAATCAGGGCACAAGTCAGGGAGATTTGGCAGATGTGACTTTCTGAGAACGTTAAGTCCCCGTGTCTCAAGGCCAGGCAGAGCTCCTCAGGCAAGCTGATTTCCAGCACACTCGGCATGGCTCAGGCAGAGCTGTGCTGGAGCAGCCTCTTCCCTTTGTCCTTAGCAGCCAGGGGAGCAAAAGTAAAATGTTTTAGGTACCACTGAAAACCCAAACCCTGGGTTGGGTGCAGATGGGTGCCACAGGTGGAGGGATTGAACAGATTAAAGCCAGCAAATGCTGCTGCCCTGGTTTGCGCTGCACTGCCACCCCACCTCGGACACAGCTGTTCTTCTGAAATCATGTTTCTGGAAAAAACAAAGCCAACATTCAGGCAAAAGAAATGGTGCACTGAGAAATGCACTGTGGCCTCACGTGGGTCTGTGTGTGAGGGTGAGGGCAGTGGTCTGGTGTGCAGTCTCCAAAGTCAGTGTAACAGCTGATGTGCTCAGGGGGCCGGTGGAACTGAAAAAGAAATTAAATTCTTTCTACAACCTATGCTTATGAAAGTGGGCTGAAGGTGGGTATATTGCTTAGACACTTCTCTAGGTGGAGTGAACGAGTGGCTTGGTCCCTGTTGCTATGGGTGGCTGTCACGTGGGGATGCTGGTGTGGCTGAGGCCATCAGGTGCAGTAAAGCACCAGTTCACTTCCCACGTGCTGCAGCAATGGAAGCAGTACCTTGGGGAGGCCCTTGAAGAACAGCACAGGCTGCTCCCCTTGACATTTATCACACAGAAAACCACAGGAACCACTTTTCCAGGCTGCTGCCCTGGACTTGGGAAGCACCACGGCGTCTCCTCTGGTGGGTCCTGCACTGCAGATCTGCCGAAGGTGGATCTGGCATCTGCTCTCACCTAACTCTGGGAAAAGCCTGTGTGCGTCCTGCTCTGCTGGGAAACCGAATATCAACACGCTCACGCATGTGAAAACACGGCCCCGATCACACTGCCAAGATCAGCATGTCCTGGGGTAATGTGCTGTGTGACAGTCGCAGAAATTAAAGTTGCCTCTGGGTTCCTTAAATTCATGCATCTAAATTGCACCAACTTTTCTTTAGGAGGAGAACGAAAAAATACATATTTGGGCAATACAGATTAACCTCTTTCTTGGGCCAGAACATTTCCCTATTGTCCACATCCCGGCTCTGTGTCCCATCCCTGCCACGCTTTGCTACCAGCAGCACTCCCTTCCAGTGAGGCAAAACAGCTGCCATTCCCACGAAGATCTGGTGGATGTGGCATTCAGGCTCCTGATACAATTTCATCTGCCAAGGAAGAGCATTTCAGCGCCTCTCTGTAAGATTGTCCATATTACTAATGAATAATGGGCACTTTTTATTACAACTTAAACCTGATGTTGCTTTCTATAAGCAATAAGAGATAGCATCAATATCACCACAGTCCAGTATTTTACTATATAATGTACTAAGCTGCTCTGCAGAGTGCTTATTTCTTTGATTAATTTTTGTTTTCTACAGAGGTTTGCTGAGAGCGAGACTTTAATCACAGTATAGTCATTTAACAATAAGTTATAGAATTATAGCTGAATAATATTCATTCACAATGAGGACTGGAAAGACTAAATCCATCATTTAGATCGGGTGCTTCCGACTGCTTTTATCACTAAAATTTGCTAAACATTAATCTGATCTTTCTCCCCCCACGTTGCAGGTGCTCGAAAGATTATTTCAGAAGGGATTTAACGTGGCAGCTTCCTGTGGTGGCGGGGTGGATTCCTCTCAGTTCAGTGAATACGTGCTGTGTCGCGAAGACAGACGACCACAACCCACCCCAACAATCAGAATAAAACAGGAGCCCCTGGACTAGACTCTCCCTGTACCCCCTTTGTAACCGTAGAAGTGTTTAATAGTCCCTTATGTGAAACACTAAGGATTTGCAAAACAGTATTAGCAAACAGACTTTGACTTTATGTTGCCAATTAGTGGTATTCTGAAACTACCTGTCACATAGCCAGCCACGAAATGCATTTGAGAAACCTGTTGTCCGTTTTTCACGGTGAAGTTCCCGAGCACGCTCAGCGCGGCAGGTCTCCGGGATGGACTTTGGGCTCAACAGCACTGCTGTGAAACAGGCAAAGCTTCGCAAACCCCTGACCCTGGACTGGACTGGACTTCTGCAAAGACCAGTTAGAGCAGTCGGATGGATCAGCAGGAGCGGTGGTTCTGCCAGCCTTCCCAAGGACACCCCAGTGCTGGGACACGTGGACGTCTGCCAGAAGAAGATGGAACGCTAAAAACTGCACTGAGACTCCTCCCTGACTGCCACACCTCCATATCAGACGTGCTTTACACCTCCAGGCACCACGGGGCACCTCTGTGATTGTACTCACCCAGACTAGCAAATGGCTTATTTTTATACTGCATTTCCAACTGAAGTCTCTCTCTGTGGACAGGATCCAGAATCAGAAAAGGACCGATTTATAGTCAACTGGTGCTCAGTATTAAAAACCCCACACAAACCAAACAAAAAAAAGTGACAAAAAGTTAGACAAGGCCGATTATGGCAATATTTGCAACAGTAGGGATCTGGAAGCACAAAATAAAATGCCATCCACCATCACACAAGGGTCACATACCCGACATGGAGCTGTAGCTCTCTTAAAGCCAGTCTTGTTTTGACACAGAAACCGTTAAGTTTTGCATCATCAAAGAAACGTGGTTCTGCCAAGCAAGCTCTGCCACCCCTTGTTAATCATTTACTAACCATGTTAGAAGCCCACATTTAGGAGGAAAGTTTAAGAATTTTGGACAGGCCTAACTCTTTATGGGTCTGGAATTCTTGCAAAGAGTTGTTAAAACCCTGTACTGCCACTGCCGGATGAAAGCAGGCCGCCTTTGGTTTAAATTGTTTTATTATTTTAAATTATTATTAAAATATTAATTCTGTAGCTGCCCTCTATCTGTGTAACTTTCTCTGTAACAAAGTCAGGGGTCTGCAGGAGGGTCCTGCTACTGCCAGGAATCGGCATCGACTCACAGGGCTTCCTAACTCAGGAGACAGCACCGTGTTCGCAGGTGCGAGGTTATAAATAGCAGTCTGCTAAATCCTGTTTATTGCTGTTTAGCATGATTGGGTCCTCAATAACTAATTCATGTGTTAATCACAATTTAGTTTCTCCCACGATAATTTATAGAATACTGTTGTAGATGCTGAATCTTAATGAAACTCTTTTTAGATGCCTAAATACGGCCATATAGAACAAGGGAGAGAGTATTAAGTGGTCAACAGTTCTTCAATGCCAGTTGGTTGCAATCAGGCAAAATTTAAAAAGTCACATTTAAGGCTAATATTTTCAAAAGTGATGAGCTGTACTGACTATCCAAGGAACAATCTAGGCAGGGGTCTAATTTTTGGAAAAGGGCTGGATACCTGTCCATGGAAAATCAGACCTCTGCAGGTTTTCTCACCTTGGTTACCCAACTCAGAAATCTCTAATGGCAATCTTGGCCGGTTGGCCTGCTACCTTAGCAGAACAGTTGAGCAAATCTGTCTACTTTAAGAGTTGTAAAGTTATTTTATTTTGTGGTTTTATACTTGTACGACATTCTAAAGTCGCTAGGCATTGCCATATTTGAATATATGGCACAACATTCACCTTTGTATGTAAGATATCTGTAGAATTGTATATTATACATTTAATATTGTAAAGAACTTAACGTATAATTGTCATGTATTTGTGTATGCACATTTCTTATACAGTACTTCATGCCATAAACATTTCTGTAAACGAACAAAAATAAGCACGTAGGGTGGAACACTCACTGTATCTCCCCTGTTGTTTGAAAGAGGTGAGAATTTTTGATTGCGTCTTCTCCAGCCTTTAGCTCCATTCAGCTTGATGTAGCCATGTCTCACAGAAAGGAAAAAAAAAAAAGTCTTTTTATTTATTACTTTCATCCATTGAGTTACCTTTCAGTCCAAAGTATCCTTAACTAATCTGTTCAGGTTCCTGTTTTTCCTGTATCCACCCTGCCCCCCGACCAGGGTGAGTGGCACTCGCAGCGGCTCTGGCAGCGCATCCCCTCTGGTGCTTACCTCAGCCAGGGAGGAAAGGGGACCCTTCCTGGGGACATTTGATCACAGGGGCCCAATCCTGCCCCCGGTGCTCGGGCCTGGCCTGCCCAGCTCTGCAGGGCTCAGCACCCGCGGGCAGCTGTCGCGGGCACGAAGTGGGGTGATGCTTCTGGACACGTGTAGGACATTGGGGGTATTTGTGGTTGGTTTTCCCTCAGTTTGGTGTTTACCGTACTTTTTTTATGGCTCAATGAAGCAGCTCCGGTGCTTGGGGCGGCTTTGCTGAGGTGGCACTGGAAAGGGTTCCAGGCTGCGCCAGCAGAGTTAAATGTGAACTTGAGATGGAAAGTTTGAACCATGACATCATAGCATTGACTGCAAAATAGCACTAAGGCAAGGAAGACATGTGGAAACAATCACTTTCGTAGAAGAAAAATGCCTTTAAAAAAAAAAAAAAATTTAAGCTAGGACATGTTCTTTTAGTTAGTAACTTCAGGTCACTTATTTAAAGATTATTACGGTTTCATTTATATCTTTTTTACTTATTTCCCTGTATTTTTAGGCAGCAATATCAACGAAAACTGATTTGAATTTTTACTTCTGGCCTTAAACCATAGTAACATAACTTAATGAAGAATTGCTCAGCTTGGCTGAGAGTGGTTTTAAAATGCCACAGCCACTGCAGCGAGGCCCCGTGTGCAGCCAGCAGATGTTTTTGCTGCGGAGGCCAAGAAGCGTAGCCTGGTTTTTTCGCCTAATTCGATTGAACAAAACTGTTCTGATTCGCTGTTGCTGAGCACTGACCCCGTGGCCCCACAAACACGAGCCCTCCCGAGCACTTTCTGTGCAGGGCTGTCTCAGCCCCGCGCTCCCAGCGCAGACAGAAAGTGAAGGAGAATGTTCTGTTGTGCTTATTGGACTCATCGCTCCCCAGAAAGCAACTGCTGAGTGCATCCATTCTCTGTACTAATGGCATCGAGGTTTGTTGACAATTTTATTAGATGTTTTACAAAGGATAAGAATCAGCACAACAAAACATTGAAGTGTTTGGGTTTTAATATTTTTTTGTGGGTATTCTGTTAATATTTTAATGCAAAATGTTTTCTGACCAGTGCTTAAGAACTACAAGACAATGTGAAATTCATGTTTGATAAATTAATACTGTATGTCACTCGATGTGTTACTTTAGTAAATTGTTTTATTTCTTTACAAAATAAGTACAAATAAGGGAGTATGTTTTCACACAAATTGGGGGTATTTACGAGTATGTACAGAAATCATCAAAATAACGTAACTCTAATAAACACAAGGCCTTTATAAACAATATGTACAAATTATCAATACATTTAAAACATAACTTTACACTTCCTGGCCTTAAATACCTTATGAATAATCTTTTGGCTAAATAGCAGCAGTATAAATTTTC
The DNA here is from genome assembly GCA_013396775.1 of Cephalopterus ornatus. Taxonomy (NCBI): domain Eukaryota; kingdom Metazoa; phylum Chordata; class Aves; order Passeriformes; family Cotingidae; genus Cephalopterus; species Cephalopterus ornatus. Next base: position 320,576 of record VZRE01011743.1, read on the forward strand.
TTCTGCTTTTCATAAACCTTAAAAAATAATTAAAACCTTTGTTTTTAAAACTATTGGACAAATAGTTCTATTTGTGCTTTTGCTATGGTTTCCCATCAAAAAAAAAAAATATTGCCTCAAAAAAGTGGCAAGCATAACATAGTAAAAATGGAAAAGATAAATAAGTAAATGTCTCCCTTCCTTGGTGACTGGTAACACTGTTAAAGTCTGAAACACAACTTGTGCCCACCTGCCTGTGACTGCTCCTCTCCGATCCCCATTTAAAAGACTCACACTGACGTCGCTTGGCTTTGGTGTGGGCCCAGAATTCCGCTTCAGCAAAGCATTTAAAAAGCATTCCTCCCATCTTTTAGCTGCTTACAGCTACTCCTTATGCTTAAAGCCTGTTCATGAGCCTCCCTGGACTGGAATCCAAGGCATCGCCACCCCAGGTGGCACTGGGATTCTCACCAGTCCCGAAGCGGAACTGGCCCCCAAAAACCTTTAGAAGCGACTTTAAAAATCCATATAGAATACTCTAAAAATCTTTACTGAACAATACTCTCTTTTAAAACCACCATTAAACCATATTCTTTGCAATAAATAAATTAACATCTTTTAGAAAATAAAACCCAACTTTGAATCATGTTTACTAACCAGCTGCTACAAATGCACAAAAGGTTGAAGGGGTTTGGAAAACAACTGGAAGCTAGTCAGGGTAGCTCAGCTGAGACCCAAGCACACAGACTTCATACACTTAGGATTTGGTTCAGCAAATGGCTCAGGGAATGAGCTGTGCAGTAAAAGCAAAAATCCCAAATCTATAGAACTTGTGAGAGTGTGCTTGTCTCTTGGCTGTGCAAAAAACTGCCGTTATAACTAAGCTAAAACAACAACAGGTATCAGCATGGTTAGTGAGACAGCGCCAGTAAACGAAGAAGAAAAGCCCAGCACCGCGAGTGAACGCACAGAACACCAGGGCTGGGCCCAGTCCCGTGACCCGTCCCAGTCCTGGCCAGGAGATGGTTTAGGTGAGCCATTGCAGCAGCCTTGCATTTGTGTAACTTCAGCTACTTCAGCCTTACCTAAAATGGCCAAATGGAGCGAGACTTTTGATGTTGGTTATATCTTGGAGTTAACATTTCAAAACCTTTTGCACATTTTTTTTTTTGTGGTTTTCATATTTTTTTTTTTTCATAAAGGAAATTTATTGCATGTGTCTGACAATTTTACAAAACAAAATTACTGGAACATTGACTTCTGAAAAAAATAGAAGGCACATTAAAATGACAGCTTTCAATGCAAGTTGAGCTTCTGTATGGAGCAATCAGTACAACTGTTGGCTTTATTTAAGCAGAGCTCGATAGAGCAGGAGAGAATGGCTCATTTCTCGTTCCTGTTCCATGTAGAAGATGAAGTCCCTGAGGTTTACACGTGTTATTTTCTGTCGTGGATACTGCCTGGGGGAAGCAGTGCCCAGGCCAGCCTGACTCCCTCCAGACACTCCGAGACCCTGCAAAGAAAACACGGCAAACCCGTAAGTGCTGCAGTGGTGAAGAGTTCCCTCATACTCAGGTTTACAGCTACTGACTGCTGGATTCTTTTACACATCTTCAGTGGATTATTGAGCCTCATTCTCAAAGCATTACATGTCATTCTTTTATTATCATTTTTCATTCTACTGAGTTTCACCAAGTTAACCCGAGTAAAGAACTCAAGTGCAAACACGTGAGACGACACCTTGTTCACTTACAACTCGGGACAAATCTGTCCAGTTCTCCTGCTACAGTCGTGTTCCCTCTAGACACATTTGACCAGTTTAAATGCAGGAGCCTTTTGAGGACCAAGCTATTTGCAGCATATTGTAAAACCATGTGTGCACCATCCTCCTGCACATCCGAGGGCTGGAAACAGGTGAGTGGCATATTGGGGTGTTGCTACTCTGCAGGTGGGGGTCCCACAAGGGACCCCGGTTCTCTCCTCTGGGTCTGCTGAAGAAAAGGGCTCAGTGTGGGGAGGTTCTCAACTCGAGTAGACAACCAAAAATTCAATAAAAAGATCACAAAGACTTGGACATTGTGTGATGATAAAGACAAGCATTAGTATACTTGTTTCTACAGCTATGCTAAATAATGATTTTTTTTTTTAATTGGTATATGGGTACTGAATTACCGAATACCTCATCTTGTCTTTGTATATAGAAAGAAAATTCCCAATCTGGGCCCTGAGGATGCTGTGATCTGAACACTTAGAAATGGACTAATTACAGCCTCTGCAGTCTCATGGAGTTTAAACTGAAACCTGGTGCACACACACAGTTCTTTTTTCATCTGTTTTCATTAATTGGTTTGTAGCAAAATAAATCTGTAAGAAGATTTAAGCTATTTTTCAAACCTCTAAGACATCTGGTAAAATTTTCAGTACTTTTAATATCCCCAAATTTACTTAGTGCTGCTCAAATCTACCTTTCTTTCCCCAGGAAATGCTTATTCTAGGATCTTGACTCCAGCCGTTAAGAATACAGTTAAGGGTAATTTTACTACTGAAAGGTTGTAGGGGAAGTATATGGTCTGCCGAGAGTAAGACACGGCACTCTTCCTCTTCTGTACCACAGTCAGTCAGACTCCTTGCAGAACTGCCCCATCCACGTTATTCCTCCTGTACCTGCTAATTAAATTACAGCAGTGGGGCAAATCCTGTTCTCCTGCAACCACAAGCACAAAAGGCTTAATGGAGTGCAGTGAATGTGGCTCCGCTTGCAGGGAATAGTGGGAGAAGCCCCCAACCTTTGAGCACCGTGAGCATTTGAGCTGAGGAATTCTGTCCTCCAGTGTGGAGTAGTTCGTGTTAATTAATTGATTGAGCACCGACCCTCCCTGCTCACAGGAAAGCAGCTGCAGCTGCAGGGGCTGCTCATCCCTGCTGGAGCCAGACACATGCCCAGTGCATAATCCATGTATTTAGTGGTGCTCCGAGTTCAGCCTTTACACCAAAACACTTTGCATTCCTGAAAGAAACAGGATCATTTAAACCCTTAACTCGCCATCTTCACAGGCTGGAAAATACTGAACCTTAACCTGCCTCCCAGCTGCACTCTGACCACACACCCACTTTGCCAGGACTGTGCCCACTCTTTCTAACCCTTCAAGAAACCACTGTGCATGTATTTATTTTAAATCAAGCTGACTCAAAAATATTTTTTCTTCTTCTCTGTTCCCCACGTGGTGCATCTCTCCCCTGCCCACAGTACTACTTATTTCAGGTTCATCCTGACTACAGGACCTGGACAGTGACAAACACACTTGAAAGAAATGTGGCCACCTTAAACTTATTAGAAACCAGTGTCCACAGCATTCTGGATGAGAAGCATCCCACACACACTTACCAAATAGTAACAGAATAGCTAAATAATTTTTTAAATTTTTCTTCATATTAAACTATTTCTTGAGTCAGTTGAGTTACGTTTACAGCAAGTACCTGCTCTCTTTTTGGACAGAGTAGCTGGACTTAAGATGTGCCAAGTCACGTTCATTGCTTTTATCACTTGAAATACCGAACTGTTACGTAGGAAGAACACAACCAAACGTGACATCGAGCTGTGCACATTGGTAACCACACTCATGAGCCCATCAGTTACCTGATCATGTTCTGCAGTTGTTTTACAGGGTGCAAAAAATCATAAAAATTATTTTAGAAATACAGAAGCGCATCTGTAAGCTGACAGAACAGTAATTTATACCTGTCAGTATATAATATTGACATATATCATGTCAATCACTAAATTAAAGACCAATTTGTTTACTACTGCATTGCACTCAAAATTATTTTGCAGATGCTATATATAAAAAGAGACTACTAAATGCCACAATTATTTAATTGTATACATGAATTCAAATATAGTTAAAAATCATGGCCAAGAACAGTGAAATTGAAGTAATTCAGAATTTTCTCAAGAAAAATCACACATTTTTTTCTCAGCATAAGAGACTTTTCATTAACCCAAACAAACCCTGTGTTGTCTGTATCTATGGCAACTACTCAGAGTTACACAGATAAAAGCGCTAATAAAAGAATAAATGGTTGTAAATTGTTTACATCCTCTATTTCCTGGCCTGCAACACCCAAGCTTTTCCCAAATCACACACACACAAATATACATCAATACTAGTTTTTGTATCAGTGAACTTCTAGTTATAATTTTAGGAAAACCTAAGATGTTCCAGCCAGAAAAAAAATGCATTTAATTTATATATGAACACCCTGCCTCTTCATTTTGAGACTGCTCACATACATGAGTTACGGTGACTTCCTATCCCCTTCCATCCCAGCCTCTCCTCTCCCACTGCCTCCTCTCCCTTGCTCCTTCAATCCCTTCTTGGACCACACCAAGTGACTGGTGACTGCCTTGAACTGGGCAGCTGCAAATCCCACAGCAGAGCGAGGAAGGCAGCAGAGAGCAACCAAACCATCTCGTGCTCCACCCGTTCCTCACAGGCCTCCAGAGAGGTGGGTGCAAGGGGCTTTCCTGAGACTTCCCTGACTCCTGCTCTCACCAAGACTGAAGAGAAAATCAATCCATGGCAAATCAAATACAGGGGTTTGTACCCACCATGGTGCCGTGCTCTCCATTAACCTCTAAGGCAAGACCCACTGAAACAGCAGAGTCTGTCCACTTCAACAGGCTTAATGCTCTTCAGCACTCCAAACAGCTGATGGGTAGAGAGCTCACAATATTTTAAATAACAGTGTTGGATTGTCAAGCTTAATTCAACTTTTGGAAGCTACTACCTAGCTTGAAATTATGGCTTCAGAAGAATCAGAGTAATTACTGGTTCAGTATAAACATTTTGAAGCAATTCTGAATTTATGTCAGATATAACACAAGATTTGGGCCACCCTCCTCAGCCTGTTTGGTATTTTCATGATTTTCCTCTGAGAAAACTCATGCTGTTGGCAAAGAGAAATATAAACAGTGCAGAATAACACTGACCAACGACTTGGTAGATCACTAGGTAAATATACAACACTCTGCCACAGAAACACGCTCTCCCAGTGATAGGGCAGATGTTAAAGCAAATTCTGTGCACAGAGAAGCCAATGAAGCCTCATTTCTGACAGCTGGGCCACAGTTCTCTGGTGCTACTGACCACGGGAAATGTGGCTCCTTCACAGTGTTCATCACCTCCCACCTCTCCAGAAATACTCCAGTCTGCTGCCCTTCACCAACCACAAACTCCCCCTGCCTCCCAAGCCTTCACTCGTCTCAACCTGTCTGGGAACTCCTCCATGGATGGCTTTTCTCCCATCCTCATGTATGGGTGGGTCCTCCAGGGTGACCCTCCAGGCTCAGGGGCTCCTCAGCCGCCCAGGAACGTGTGGCCCCAAGCCAGACGTACCCCAGAGCTCACAGTGCCGTCCGTTCCTCTCTGCCGACCTCAGCATGTCTCTCCTCTACCCGAGGCAACAGTTCACATGGGAGCTGTAGGGGCTTAAAATCTCAAGCTCCATCATACCTCTGTCCCCCTTCTGCTGGGCCCCACCACTCGATTTGATCTGTATTCCCCACAAGGTTTAAAGGCTACTGGGAAAGAGGACTCAGACATACCTCTTCCAAAATGTTCATGGGCAAACTCCCCTACTGCTCAGAAAGTAGAAGTGTCTTTGTGCATTAAATTACAATAATTACAGCAGCAGGTGGATGGAAATGAAACCAGGTAACTCCCCAAAGTGTGCTGTTCTCTGCTCGACGTAGAAGTGTTTTCACATAAGAAAGCACATGTAATACAAAATCTCCATTTATTTTTATAACAACGATTTCTACTGTTGAACAATTAAATCATTTATTTCCCCAAACCTGTGTACCTTCAGCTTTGAATTACAGAACCATGGAAATACAGTACAATATTCTTGTTGGGGAACAGAAAGATAAGGGCAAATAGAAGATTGCATTTAATATTTTATCCATCCTTCCTTCACCAGAAAACAATTCAGTCCTGACATCTCTCCTTTGAACAGAGTCTTGATCTGCGGCTATTGCTTCTCTGAGAGCCACCGACAAGGCAATAATGATAAAAGATCTGCTGGGTTTCTTCCCAGGCTACACGGCACATCCTTGTGGCAGACCTGTCTGGAAGCAGGAATCATACAGCAACAATTCAAAGCCCAGCTATCTATGGAGTAAAATACATCAGGAATTCCGCCTCTCCAAGCTCTGTGCACTGCAGAGGAGTGGGAAGATAAGGTATCTATTAGTCTGCTCTGATGAATAAGAGGTCTTGAATCTCAAGAAACATTCTGGAGATATTCTGCAGCAATTATGTTTACTTGCATAAAATGCTATTAGATCTTTGGCTGAGAGGCACATGAAAAACAGGTATAATATTATGTATGATTAGCTGTCCCACATAAATTAGGGTTTAATTCAACACCTACTGAGGCTAATAGTAATGATTTCACTGAAACATCCTTAAATTAGGATGCCCCTAAAGTACAGAAAAGTAGTAACTGTTCGTCAGCACCTCAAAGACTAACAATACTATATGAAATATAATTATACCTATAAAAATACTGTGCATCTTCGTATGCACAACATGGTGGCTTTCCAAGTGTCTAGAAAGATTCATCACCAAAAGCTATCATTTAGGCCTTCAGATGAGCAGCATTTACAGGGAGCATTGGATCCCATTCTCTCTTCGGAAGCTGGTTATTTTCACTTGCCAACATTTTTTACTCTGTACTATTTTAGTGCAACTGTTCCTACAGACTCTGTTTTGGCACATGTTCACTTGCTACACCCTTCTGGATGCAAATGCATCTCCTTTCCCCTGGGCACATAAACACACACCTCACCCTGCAGACAAACATCAGAAAAACTGATTTGCACAAGTACTTACAAGTACTTCAAATACCAACACAATTGCAACATTTCAAAGACAGCATGCAGTAATTTTGAAATTAAGAAATAATAAGGGGAAGGTATACCATACCTTCATGGATACAGTGAACATTTTTTCTTCAGATGTGATCACTTCAGTTTATAATTACCTGATGTTATTTGAACCCAAAGAAATGGGCTGCCATTAGAAGCAGAACACTTTATATGTACCTGCTCTTTGCCTTTATTACACTAAGCCAAGTCACATATGCAAATATTATAATAAAAAACCTGCTTTGTAAAGCAGCATCACACCAAAATCTTCCAGATGAGGGAACTGGGCATTTATTCCAACCTGACCATTTATTCTTCTCTCTAAGACAGCTTTTCTCCCCAGCTGAATGAGAGCAGGGGCAAAAAGCAGATTAGGAGGCATTTCAGGGAGAATACGAGTTGGGAAGAAGAGAAATCTGCCCCAATGGAAATAAATAATGAAATGAAGTGCAAGGCAGCTATGGGCTATGGCATCTACCTGCTCAAGAGAGATGGGTGTTCAGCTGCCCAGTCCTCAGTAGGTCACTCTCAGGTAGGAACCAGACTGCAACTAATTTCCACTTCGAAATCAGTGTATCCATGCAGAGTCTGAACAAACACTGCATCGATGTGAGCAATAAAACCTCAAATTTTTCCTGCACAGAGATACACCTCTGCATTCTGCAGAGACCTTTAACCTCTCCAAGATCTTTTGTTATCCCTCACTCCCCACTCGGTATCTGATAAAAACACATTGCTCTGCGTCCTCCAACTTCTTGCAACACACTCACAATTTGCTGGTGGTGCAACTTCTGGGTCTTTTAATTTCCTTTGTTCATGGACCTGCTCTTCAGTGAAGTTCTAGGTCCTGCCAACATCTTTATCCACAAACATCTCACACCTATCACAATCCACTCCCTCACTTGGACTTAAAAGCAATGACAATTTTACCTGATTAAGAATTCTCAAGTTTGGGCTGCATTCTTCCCATGGTAATTATAAGTGGAATATTCTATTTATCCTGTTTCCATCATACATGTATATTTTCATTTTGCTTGGAATGTTTCTCCTCCCATGCTTTCCAAATGTTTAATCAAGTGCTGCTCCCTTTGAAATACTAATCCTGCCAATTTTTTTATTGTTATTTTTCAAGCATTGTGGTGCTTTTCCCTTCTCATCTTTCAATATTAGCATAGGGGTTTTTTTCTTGTTTTGTTTTCTGTTGTTCTGTTGAGGTTTTTTTTTAAGGACTTGCTTGTCTTACTCCATCCTAGTCATGCTGTACATCCCTAAATTCTCTCTCACTAGGAGTCAAGCAGTGTCAAACTAACTTTGGGAGCAGCCCTACAGTCCAGCTTGCAGGATTCACATTTTCCTTGAGACATATTTGATTCCCATCTGAATTTTCTCTAATATCCTTGATATTAGTTTGAAACTATCTCAGTTTTACATAGTAGGTGGCCATTTCTTTTCTAACCTGTATGACTGTGACTTTCATTAAATCAGAAACTTAAAATAATTAAAATATTCTTGATATCTATCAATCTCTAGACACATATCACTGTAAAATTTAATTGTTTAAATATCTAATTAAAAGATACATAACTGCTATCCAGTACAGGCTGCTTTTTGGTCTTTCTCTTACTGAACACACGGTGAGCAGAACAACTGTAGGGGACTAGATTCATTTATAGCCAGTTTGATGAAGAAAATGTCAGCACTGACACGTGCTGTATGTCACCTGTTCAAGGGGAGACAGGTATCACAGCTGTTTCAAATACTGCCAGTCCTCCTGAGGGAGCGGGGAAGAGCAGGAGACAGAGAGAAAAGTATCCAAATCTTAAACGCAAAATCATTTTCTCAACTTCGAGAGCATGAATTGCCCTCATTCATCTCAACTGACTTGCAGTTCTTAAGCCTAATTATGATGTATAACACCCAGACTTTATAATAATTGTGTTTGAAACCATTGGCCATCTTGCTCACTCCCAGCAGCTGTGCAAGTGCCAGTGCAGTGCCTTTATGCCCCACTTGCCAGACAAAGGGCAAAAATACCCCCAGATGCACCAGCCCTGTAGGACTTCACTGCTGGGTAGAATTTGCTTCTGGATTACTCCCTGTCTATGAACAGTGATATAAACCTTTCCCTGTAATTACCTCTCCTCTTCTGTGGATTGAGGGTAGTACAGGGCCCTCCCCTGTACACCCAGCCCATTACACAAACCAAAACAACGCAGGCAATGTGGTTATCTCTGGATTGAGTGGCAATAAAATTAAGCCCTAAATGCTAATACCTTCAGCTCGCAGGATAAACACGTTGTCAGAACACAGTCCAGTGTACAGGAAACAAGGCACTAACATTTGTAAATAAAAGGTGGAGGACAGCTAACACTCTATTACTGCAAATATCATGGAATATAATTAAGGCTGGTCTGTTTCAGACATTAGGGAGAGCTGACAGAGATCAGCAGGGAGAAGAAGGCAAATCATTCAGCCATTCAGTTCTCGATTTCGTAACATGTCTGTTTCTTACAGCTAGGTCCCACTCTTGACTCTTTTTAAGGTAGAGATTTTGCTTGTTCAGAAAATATTTTAAAAACTTAGATTGGCACAAATAACTCTTGGAAGAGTTATATTAGATTGGCACAAATAACTCTTGGCTCCAAAAATGGAACATGGTGGGTTTTCTTCCCTGCAGACATCAGTAAGCTCACAGGAGCCCCCATCCCCTGTGCTCTTCATTTCCCCTTCTACAGCACAAAGACAATCCCTTGGTCACCACCAGTGTTGTTCATCATGCTGGGCTCTTTCTCAAGTCCTTTTCTGTGTCCTCTGCCTCTCTGTCTCCCACACTGGGATCACTTCCCCAGGACTCACAGCGGACACACCTGGAGACCTGCAGGGCCCCTTTCATTGCTCTGCATTACCCTGCATTAACCTCATCAGCTGCTGAACTTACAGCCCTTTTTTTTTCAAAAAAAAACCAAACCCCAAACTCTGCTTCATACTGCCCTCTAACCTTTTAATGTCAATCCAGGTTCTTCCTTTCTCTCCATTATTAGACAAAATAAGACAGCCAAGCCTCGAGTAAGAAGCAGATCAGTTTAATTTATAAACACTATATTTAGTGACAATTTCAACTTTGCTCAGCTCTTTAGAAACCCTGTGATCCTCTCTTACTTCACAAATTCCCAAATCCTTACCTTCCTCCAGCCCATTTCACCACAAAGCCACTTACATGCAACACAGCCAACAACAAAGAATAAACCTTGAATTCCAAGCTAAGCTATTTGAAAAAACCCCCCAAACTTACTTGCTTTTGGTAAAGTTAACCCTTTCACACACTCACAATTATCCCAGATCCAGATCCACCTCACTGTATAAACAGTGGGATTAAGTGCATCACAAAAACTTTGCAGAAGATCCTTTAACCAACTGTATCTTGCGGTAACAAAATGATTGAGCAATCCATATCAGTATCTAAAAAGAATAAATGTCTTCAGTCTCACAGATGATCATGGAGGAGACAGAGTGATGCAGAAAAACATTTTTTTCAAACCTTAAAGCTCCACTCTTGATTACCTCTAACTTCTCATTTTAACTATCCTAGTAAGTTTAGACACCACTCAGACTACCTCAAGAAAAGAAGATTTAACAGGTGATATCACAACTATCACCACCCTTCCTTCATTAGAAACACCCCAATATATAAAGTTATTAATTATTTAAAATAAATTAGAAACCAGATAGTCAAAATCAAATACTCCATTATGAACAATTCTAATTAAAACACACACTAAAATGTATTATAGAAATAAGTCTGAAACAGACAGAAAATCACCTAATACCATAAATCAGCTGATACACAGCAAAGAGCCATTACAAATGGGTCCTGAGAACAAAAAAAACCAAAACAAAACTGACAAGTCTCTCATATCAAATTACTCCCAAACCAAACCAAACATGAATATTGTATTAAAAGAGAAAGTTGTAATTACAAAAGAAAAACCTTTACCGAAGTACTACCCAAAACCAGAGGCTCGTGACGGGATATTTCTGGCTAAGTTAAACAAAAGGCAGTGGAGTGCAACACATGCCCCCTCTTTGGAAGGAGCTGGCACAGCCAATCATCAGCAATGTGAGAACCCCAACAGATGATGGAAGAGGGCAACCAAGCAGACACACACCGACCTCCAGCGCACACAGACGGATTACTGCCTTAATTAGAGAGGGAGTGCAGAAACAACAGGGAATTCCGAGTGTGCTCCATAGCATGGAATGGTGCTACTGGCCTATTTTTTCCATTGGCAATGGGAGGGGAGGCACGGCAGCTCTAGTAGGAGCAAGTGCATTATGATACAACACAACATGAGCATTATAAAATGCGAGATGAATCTCGAGCCCAGGGGCTCTTTAGCACCACTCCAAATCACAACTCTCTGCCTTCATTTTTCTTCTTTGCTACCATTCCACTTCTCTCAGTACTTCTGACTTGATTAACCCTTTTTTCCCTTTCTTATCTTTTACCTTCCTATTTTCATGGTATCACATCAGATCATTTAAAAAGCATCTGAATATTAACAGCAGAGATTATAGATCAGCAGTCAGGTTTTCTGACGTACTCTAAGCCAGGGAAGCTCCAGTTTTTTCCAGTGAGAAATTTATCACCTCATTGGCACCTCAATAAGACAGCATGCTCTTTTGAAAATCTGGCCCCTGATTAAAAGTTACAAAAATCATAAATCAAATTGTAACCTGTTTTTAATGGTCTGAATTCAAGTGCTGAGAATTTGTTTTTTCTTCAAATACTTTCCCCAGAAATTCAAGTCAAACGAGCCTGAAACAGACTTCCTGAAATACAAGCTTTCTGAGAATTAGGAAAGATGCAGTTCTGTGCTCTGCCCAATTTTTGGTATCCCTTTCTGGAATGGCAAGTTCTGGCGTTCGGTTTAACCAATTCCATCTTTCTCATTAACCTGGCCTGAAATGGTGAAATCAATTTTCCAAGAGCTTTTTTGGTCTTTCTGAAAGGCTGGGCTAGGACCCCTGATCCCTCCCCACGGTCCATATAATGTGCTACCTGAACGCGTGCACAGCAACATATGGTACAGTAGGTTATAACCATTTTACCATCTGCTCTCTCTGAACTCTAACCTCGATAATCCCATATCAGCTTTCCCCCTTAACTGCCACACTTCTTAGATCTTGGCTTCTACTTACCCTTTTCAAATTAAATTGCAGCAAAATGCATGGCCAGATTATCTGCTGCTCTTCAGAAGCCTCCGCTCCTCCCCAGGTGACTTCATTTGGCCAGGGCCTTCCTTAAACAAATTACGGCTTCAGAGCTACAGACCCTCCTTTTTCCAGTGAATAAGACAAATCAGTAACCAGAACATTCTTGATTCTGCAAAAATATTGCTCAAGATCCTGTCATATCCTTTACATACTCATTTATAAAGTCCTTTGTTTCTATTATACTCTTATTTAGGGCAGCCCCTTCAGTGGAACTACAGAGGAGTCCAGAACTTTCCAGGAGCAAACTGCAGGCTTTTAGCAACATTCCCCACAGTGCCTGACTCTGTCTCTGTCAAACTATCTGTCACCATGGGCCTAATTTGGTTTCTCCACTAACAGCCCCATTAGTATAACCCCTGACCATATTGCTACTCTGTGTTCCCATAAAACCCAAACAGTGGCATCATACTGAAAAATAAAATGTTAGTTTTATGGCAATAAACAAAAGTTCTATACAAAGTTCAGAAAACTGGACAGATTTTTGTAAACCGAGAGAGGACTTCTGAAACTTTCATCATTAAATTTGTTGGGTTTTGTGTTTTGTTTGGGCTTTGCTTTTTTGTTCTGGTTTGGTTTGGGTGTTTTATTCTCTACTTTGTTTCGCTTGCCTCTCATGACATCAAGTTCTATTTCATGTAGATGTTGGAGTTTGAAAGTCTAAGCTCTAATTCTAGCTAGAACAGCTCATCTGGTGGACTGCCTTCAAATTTAAAGTCTGCCTCATTTACAAAAACTCAAAAAATAGCTACACAGTAATTAAAATCCATGAAAGACTGTGGCTTTGGTATCATTTATAAATACCCATGCAAAACTACTACGTACACACAGACATGGAAAACAGAGAGATATTTTTAATAAATACTAACCATAGCCACAAGAATATATGCACCTCTCTTTTTTATTATAGCACTTGACAATACCAGTTCTTATGGATGATGAAATTGAAGAAAGAATCAAATATGGTTATCACCAATTACTATTTTACAATATCTAGATTCCACTCAAAATATTAAATCATAACAGCTCAGTAAACTTCTCTGACTCATTATCAACTGAACCAGACTGTAATGCCTACACAATGAAAACTATATTTGTAGAAGAATAGCTTTGTAAAATGATTCAAGTTTTAAAACCAGTATAATGCCTTCTCATTAAAAGTATGCATTTCTTCTCCGTTTTGAAATTCCACATCATGTCTACACACATTGCTTCCTTTTGGATTCCTGTTTAGTATCTGAACAAAAGAGGAATTCGATTTTTCGAATGTGTGAAGAAATCAGTTCATGAGATATAATTTTGCTTTTTCACACATGAGCAGTTTAAATATGTTATTCAATGTTATCTTGAGGCACAAACATAAGGCATGTAGGTTAGAGAAGTCAAAACTACATACCAGACTGCAACCTCAAATGTCTTTCAAAACAGGCAGCTGAAGAATATCATGAAAACTATAGTTTAATTAAAGATTATTGAATTTAGTTGTAATCTGGGTCCCACTTCACAAATAGTATACAGTGACTACACAAATATACAGAGTCCCTGAATATACATATGAAATTCCATGCGTGTTTTCCAACTACACAAATGGATCTATATTTCGTAGCTCTACTTGGGGGAAGAGTCGTACTTTGTCTGGAGTTTATGCTGACACAGCCTCTTCCTTCCCTATACAACGCAAGAGAAATGAGAGCTTTAATGGTTAACAACTGGAGTTCACACTTCACTTTTCCCCTCCAAATACAGGAGGACATCAGCTCTGCCCTCCCCCCTCAATTCTCTTTCCCATTCAAAGTATTTCCACCTCTGCATAAAAATGACGTTTTTATTATGCAGTTTCACAGACTTTCCTAGGTGGCACCCCAGGAGCATAATCCTGATTCACAGAACAAAACATCTCATTACCCCAGCTGCATAATTCATTGGCCCATAAATAGAGGTTGGCCAACCCATGATCTTATCTGACAGACTCCAGGAGCATGTGTGGGAATCCCTATGGCAGGAACACCGGGCAGGGCTGGAGGTCAAGCGCTCACTGGGACGACTTGGGCTGGGGAAGGAGGACGAAGGAGACACCGTGCAGCCTGGAACTTGGGCACTGCAGGCAGTCCCTCCTGCCTTTGGTCGCTCAGTCTGTCTGCAGGTGAATCATTTGGGGAGAGATTTCTCCCCAAGCTGTGGATCCTCCACGGCCACACTGCAACGAGCCACACGTGTAACTCCACTGCAGTGGTAAAGAGCGGGAGGAAACACTTGCACTGGCACTACTGTAACTATATACTACAGGTCTCCTCCATCTCACTGAGAGGCAAGACTGTCATTTGCAAATCAGGCATTGCTTAGATGACAAAAGCAAAACACACTTACCGAGTATTCCTTACTTTGCATCTGTTTTTCCTACCACGCTGATGAAAAGCTGTGTACGTTCACAGCGCTCTGGCAAACCTCCCAACAGAAACCTTTCAGACACCGTCTATAGAGAATTTCTGCAGGTCCTTTTATTATTGCTTGTTTGTTTTAATTTACCAGAGTTGCGCTCAAGTTCCATCCAACCTTTGAAAAACATCATCCTGTTTGTTGGCATGATCAAATACCTGCGATTCACTAAATTACAGACAGAGATGAGCCCTGGACCACTCTTGAAGCCAGTTAGCAAGACACCTCATGGTCTCCCATGAATTTCAAATGTAAAGAATTGATATTTAAAAGAGCTATGAATTGGGTTCTAACGTGTAACATTTTACCACATAATAAAGACTAAGCCGGAAAACATTTCAATTCTCAATAATGTTTTCATCCTGCATTATAACAAACATGAGTGGCAGAGAGACTTGTCAGCCCAGTGGTTAAGGCACTATTCATCTTCCATCTCCCAGATCTGGCTGCAACTACTCGGCAATAGACTCACTTTCTCACTAGAAATGTCATCTCGGAGCTGAGAAACCTTCTTGACAAATATGTTTTTGAAACAGATGTATTTTTGCTAAACATTTTATCTTTGACAAAAATGTAGTTTGACAGAGAAAGTTTCATGGCAAATTTTTTTTCACCGGCTCTAATAAAAAGTTAGACTTTTTAGGGCCTAAGCGGGGAAAGCTGCTCAGACTATGCCTTGCTGATTGAGGTAAGGCCTCCCTGGCTGAATGATCATTGCTGTAACTGCCCCGATGGACACAGAGGTCAATTATCCAGTGCTCTGTCCTGATTGACCAGTGTTTACCCTAAAACAATGAGCCACAGGTCCCCTCTCACTGTGGCATTCAGAGCAAGGCTATGAATGGGACCCAAACCTGCCTCATCCTCCTCAGCTGGTCTTCACAGCTTTGTCTGAATGACTCCTTCGTGTACTCCAGTAGTAATTAACAACAGCAATGTTTAGGATAAACAGTAAAGACAGGGCATTTGAAAAAAGAGTTAACAGATGTCCTTAACATTGCTGCTGGCCTAATAACGTTGCTGCAGTAATTCATTTGATGTGGAGTTTATTTAGCTGCTGCAAACATACAGGGTTATAATAATCATAAGCAGGTTGCATTAAGCACAATGGGTGTGTAACATAGTGTTAAAAATAATTCCAGAAACTGCATGCCTTAAAGATATTAGATGTGCAGTATCTCCTACAACCTGACTGTGAAAAGCTAGCCAGAAAGCATCTTTCAGACTTAAAAAAAAAATTACTAAAAAGAAATATAAAACCCAAGACTTCTTTTACAGATAATTTTGCCTATAGTTTGGGATGGCAAACATTGAATTCAAACATCAAATCCTGGCATACTTCAGTAAGCTATCGGCACAGCAGTGCTGCCTTTTTTCCTTTGAAAAATGAAAGAATTAAATTCAAAACAAACAACTTCAATTTAACACCAAACTACAGGATAACCAATCTTAAAAATGTCAAATTGTAATGGATCTTAATACCCATATAAAACACAAAAATAGTGGCATTGTTCCTTGGTAATGCATAGCAACCTTACAGAATTTCAGTGAAGGAGAAAGAAGGGAAAAACACCTTATTACTTCTAACTCCTGCGAGCCATTTTGGTCTCCAAAGGTTTTAGACTGCCTGAGGCCATGTGTCTGCAGTGTTTCGGGAAATGACTTGCCTTCGCACGAACACTGCTATGTTCTGCAGCACTGCTGCCCCCCAGCATCCCCGCTCAATTTCTAGTTAACTCTTCCTTACCTGTATCAGCCTTTTCCCCCTTTTTTTTTTTGCAGCAAGATTTCAGAAAGGTTCTGCTTAAAAAAAAACACCTCCACAAAAACGTAAACCAAAAACCCCTCTGCTTTTTCTGACAAGTTTGCTCAGAAACAAGCACGACCAGAATTTACCTCTGATAAATCTTTGAGAGAAAAAGGAAATCGGTTCGAAACTAAAATATTTAGAAACACAACTAGTTTAGCTAACAATCATCATGGAGCTTTGAAGTTTGATACTGCTCAAATGTTTGCCTGTTTTGCCTCAGTTAACAAACAGAAAACAAAAAAACATCAACACCCGCATAGAAAACAATGGCACTGCTAAAATCCTTCACTTATCACTGTATTTAGATTTTTAATTACACTCCCAGCACCACATTACAGGCTGCGATTAAGTCCCTGGGTAAGGCCTCAGAACTATTAACCAATTTGTCTTAGCAGCAGTGTACTGAAAGTAACAGGAAATAAACCATCTAACACAGAGAAAGATTTAATCCTTCGTATAATGTACTAAACTCACTTAGCAGAGACGTTTTGTGTTTCCCTCTATTTTCTGTAAGGATACATGGCTACACACTGCGAGCTATTCTGCTGGACAGCTTTCTTAAAAATCTCCAGAAAATTCTTAGCCAAGGTCACTGCTGATTGACTCAAAATATGACAGTGGATGAGGCTACTAAAATATTCTGTTCATCTCAGAGGTTGAGTAAGCAGCTCTACCTAAGAGGAAAATCAATATAATACTTCACAGTGAGGAAGAAAATGGAAAATAGTTTAGCAGTTAAGTGGTTAATGCAATTCCTAAGTGTTCAGCAATCATTGCAATTTAGTGCCATTTCGATTATTACACAATAAACAGACCATGTTGTCTGGAAGCAAATTTTTATGAGTATAGCTGAAGGGGTTGCAACTTATTTAGCTGCTGAAACTCTAAGGGAAAGAACATTTCTGAATGCTAACACTACAGATCAGAAATATACAGGTACACTGGAAAGGTTATTTTTAGGTCACTACTATGGTAACTAACCACACTGACCTTTAAAATTAGTATGCAGTTCAAGAAAAATGAAGTTCAGTAAAATGTTCTTTAAACAGGATAATTTTAATAAACAATATTGCACATCCTTACAGCAGAATTCTGTCACTTTTTACAGCTATTAATTTTACTTTTATATAATAATATAATGTACAAGAATATCATGATGCAGAACTGACTAGGGAAAAATGTAAACAGCCAGAAAACTGATTAAACTATCATTAATTTATGTTTAAAGAATTAAGAAAATAGTAACAGCTATATTTATTTCTGTAGAATAAAATTGCTAGCTGGAGAAGGGCAGTTTTTCATATCATGTAAAGGCGCGGAAATATTTAGAATAGCCACAGTTAAAATCATCTTACTTTGTCTCACTTTGAAATTACAGAATTTTAAGTGGATTTCAAAAGCAAACCCAGTTCTGCAATTTATAAATTCAAAGACAAGAAGGTGAGAATTATGTTCAGGGCAGATGAGATAAATAGCACGAGATGAAGAGTCTGTGGTTGATGGCAGCAGGGACTCAGCAAAGGAAACAGCATTTTGAACAAAAGTACCCTCTGAATCCAAAACACTAATGATTAATTAGACAAAACTTCAATTACAATCATGGTTTTAAGAAATAATATATTATGTGCCAGTCCATTAGGTAAGAAATGGAAATCAAATTTTGGCTGGTTATAAAGGCATTCAACAAAACCACCAGCACAGAGAACATACTAACAAGTAGTAGGTTCTGTAACTTGGCAAGAGCCAATTTACCCCATCAACTCACAATCGTCAAATAGAGAACACAGCTGTTTAGTTTTATTTTGTCTCAGCCACATTTGAGACAGCCTATAATGTTATGTCAAATGGCTGACAGTAAACCAGATAAATAAATAGAAATTATGATGTATACGCACACATATATGTCTATATGTGCATATATACAGGGAGAGACATACACAAGCATTTTAGTCTAGGCCACATTGTAGACCTTGTTCAATATGTGGCTCTTGAGAAGAATATATAAAAATTAATTTTAAAAAGGGAAAATGATATCTGCATTTTTCAAGACTCAATATGCTTGTGAGTAACAGTGCCTTGAAGTGAGTTTTAAATGCCTGGATCACAACTGCTGTGAAAAAGGGAAAAAAATCACAACACTAGTGGGATTCTGGGCCACCAGTGTTCCTGTGTTCCTGGAATTCCATGTTACACCTACACCTCTTTGCTAGTCCCAGGCAGGAGAGATGGATGCTGGTCAATGAGTAACTACATCCACCTTTAAGGCCCATCTGGAAATGAGCACAACTACAATATTCGCAGTACAAAGACACAGCATGGGACAGGCACAATTACCAATCTAACAACACCAGCAACGAAAAATCCAACCAAAAAAAGAGCAAAGAATGGATGGCAAGCTGTACTAACACCCTCCTTTTCCTCCCAGGGATCTCAGGCAGCCGTGGCAGTGAGTTGGTCCCTTCCCAGGGCCGCCCAGGGAGCACCAACTCTCCAGCGGATCCAAACCTGCGCTGAGGACTATGGCCACAGCAGGAGACCGGATCCTACACATGCTGAGAGTCAATGGAAACATTTTCCAGGCTAGAAATCCCACTGAGAAAGCACAGAGCTCTACATCTCATCTGTCCATGCTTCAAACTGGGCACCCAGGGCACGCTGATGCCTGTCCACTGCTGCTAAGGCAGCTACACCAGCAGCCAGACTCCTTCTTCCCCCCCATCTAATTAATATTTACAACAGTATTTCTGTTAAAAAAACCCCCAACTTAGGTGTATTAAAAAAAGTGACACGGCACCAGGGTCTAGCTTCCAAAATGTGAAGCCATATCTTAAACTTGGCTTTTCTGAAAATTTAAGGTTTAGCCTCCCCCACCTTTCCATGGGGTAATTTTGCTGATAGTAAGTAATCCGAATGTTCATTTTTTGAGAGCCAAGCAAGACTCTGAGCGTTCTTCTTGACATCTTTTCAGCCAAGACTTACAGCTGTTGGCCACTGAAGAGCTTATTTAAGGAATGGGAGGTTGTAAGTGTGCCAGCCAGATGAGAGTGCTAAGCAGGCAGGGAACAAGTAACAGGTAGAATGCCTGGACAGAAAAAATTTCCCCAGTATTATTCTCTCATGAGCAAAGACATTCATTAGCTGTACAATCTCCAAACTGATGCAGGTTCTGACAGGTTATTTTTCATTTTGCTTGACTGGTGTTTACACAAACAAATCCAAATTTCAGTTAAAACAAACAAACAAAAATGCTCATGTAAGTACTAATTTGGAAAGTAAGGTTCCACCAAGATTACATTTTCCAGCCTGACATAAGAGAAACATGAAGCAGAAATAATTACTGTCTGACACCAGGAAAAACGATGGTGATTAACTACACAGATTTAGCTTTAAAATACAGATTTCTCTGCAATACCATAGCCACATACAAGTATCCAGCTTTAAAAAGAAACTGCTAATTCAAAGGACATCAGGGAGGGGTTTTTTGAGTGAATAAATATATATTCTTTTCATCTACTTCGTGTGCAAATTTATTTAAAACACAACAAAATGACAGGCAGGTCTAAAGACTAAATACAAAAATATAGGAATGTCAAATGAACAAACTTTTTCACTCTGCAGTTTTTATTTTATTATTAGATGCTATTCCTAACTTGTTAAAATTGATCAAATAGAAGGCTGTGAATAGAGAAAAAATTAAGCCAACTAGAAAAGTGTGACTTGGATTTAATATTTTATAATTGCCAAGGGACATACTGAGATCAATGAATTTTTGCCCGAGATGAACGTCAGAAAGAGATGTACTTCAGTCTTTTAGGGAACATTGGTCTATTTAATTCTTGTGTCTGATGCATGTGAAATATGCCTGTCTTGGCCTTCTTTCGTGCCTCGGGGCCATGCTGGAGGCAGACATTACCACTTTTAATAGGCCGCCATCTGAGGAATGGCAAGGGATCCAATAACCCATCGACTCTAATGGATTTGCCTGTTTATTCACTTACACCTTTTTTTGCAGCTAATTTTAGTTTTGCATGCTGAGTTGTTTCACTTTAAATTAAATGAATAGAAACAAAGGGGAAAAGACTGTGCAGCTAATAAACCATGATTATTTTCGAAGTTCCTCACAACAGGATCCTCCATATATAAGGTGTATCACTTGAGAACAGATTCGCTGCTGTGTTTCTTCACTTGTTGTCAAAATTAACAGAGCTTCTTTTAAATTTAGTAAGACAAAAAGTAGGTTATTATAAACTCTTTCTTATAATGCACTAATGAATTGCAGCAGTATAAAGCACCCAGCTTCAAATTATTATGAGGGTCATGAGCATCTTCAAAGAAAAATACAGGTAAAGTTAATGATTGTGCAGTGTTATCACAAACAAAAACAGTATACAGTTTAATCTAGCCCTTCATGTATACTTTGAAGATCACACGTAACACTTAATGTGTTACTTATAAACCAAATGGAGTCCCTCTAGATACAGAGGAACTTTAAGTAATAAAAATTTTCACTACATTTGATCCTTGGGAAAAATATATATTACAGGCTAAACCTTATTAGGGGGATATAATCTCTATATTTGGACTGCATTAATATTTTGTTCCTCTACAGAAAAGCTCTTCTTCCCTTTCCTTGGGAGACAGCCTCTTGCATCTCGCTCTCCACAACTTGTGGGTCCTCTGCAAGAGAACAAGATGGTCTTCAACCTTCCAAGCCAAAACATTCTACGATTTATTCTGAAAGCTTCTGCTCACCCACCTCCTCTTTTTTCAGACCCACCAGTTCAGGTGCTTTGCTTTCCTCGGAAAGGCTGAAAGGAACTTACTCAGGGCCTCAGGACAAGGCTCAGCTTCAAAACAGCTTTCAGTGAGTTACAAAGAGGCCTTTTCTCCAGGTTTGGGAATGTCACCGTTCCCAGCCTCCATCAGTTAAGAGGGGACAGACAAGGGCCAGGTGTCACCTGCTGATGACAGGTCATTCACTGCAGGAGCCTTTGTGTCCCCAGCCTGGGGGAACCAGCCCCTCCGGGCTCTCAACAGCCGCCTGACAATTGCCTGCCCTGAGGAAATCACTGCCGGCTTTCTGGCAGCAAGTAATCAAATCCAGTCAGGAATCACCCTTTTTTAAAGGCACAGAAATAATACGGCTCCTACTTCCAGAAAGAACAGACCAGGCTCAGTCCCCGAGGTAACCAAAACACGGCACCGCCGGGGTCAGCACAGAAAAAACAGCTGCTGAACTGGGGCAATCCCCGGAGACGGACTTCACTGCTGCAAAAAATTCTTCTTTTCTGTAATAAAATCGCATAAAATACAGCAGCAGCTGGTCATTTGTTCCCTCTTCATGACAGAAATCTAAACATGTGACTTCTACAAAAGGTAGTAGTACTATGTGGTGAGCTTTGTTGACCACACTGCAGGAATATGGCTATGAAAAACTAACATTAAGAGCTAAAAACTTGGGAGCCAAAATGTTGGCACCCTCCAAAACTGCACTGCAGCTGCCAGGAAGAGCAGAGATGGATGCAGAGATGCACCAAGTTGTCTACAGTCAGAGGGGAGCTCGTGTACCCCTTCATGTAGAAAAACACATTTAGTTAGGGAGATCCTGCCCCTAAATAGCCATAAAATAATGTAAAAACTCTCTTTGGAGTGACACAGATTAGAACAAAAAAGGGCCTGTATCATTCAGAAGGGTCCACAGCACTATCAATTACTAATGCAGAAGGAAAACAAAGCAGCTACAAGTCTTTTTTTGTCTCTAGCTGGTTATGTTTTCCTTTAAGGGATCACATTATGAATCTGACATCTCCTTATTTTTGCCAAAAAGACTTCACCTCCTTTCATATCATTCGCTGATCTCTTACAGATTCCTTAATAACGTGGTGTGACACAGAATCAAGTCAGAGGCTTCACCAGGGCTTTTGGGCTGGATTTGGGGCTGGGTTTTTTGTCACTCGGTGGCTCACAAGACAGAAGGACGTATTTCAAAGGATGATCCACACATTATGAGAATTAGCATCTTAGCCTTGCATTAATTTTATTGTCAGTGAATCTCTTTTCTCTCAGAATTGAGACTGCAGTGGGAGACCTTTTTGCTGACAAAACTATCATCAGTATCCCCTTAAATATATAGCAAAAATTAAAATAAGGCTCGTCAAATAATTTTGAATGGCTCTACATGCTTTAGATGGCATAAACCTGTTTGAGACAAATATTTTTGGATAGTTACAAATCCAGCTTCCCTTTTAAAATGGTAACTGAGGCCTCTTATTTAAATGCACAAACACCCAAAGCAATAGGACATTTTACAAGTACACAGACAAGTTAAAATAATCTGCCTGCTTTAGATATGTTTAAGTGAATCTGTGAAACAAGAGAAGTTACACAGCAGCAGAATAATTTTTTTCCCCCAAATCGTATTTGTAGACCTGGATACTAACTCCCAGACATACTGTGGAAAGAAAAATGGGAACAACAGACTGAAGTTGGGATTGATTTACTTCATTAGCTGGGATTACAAGTTTAACTTACAAACCAGAGGTCAAAATTTCTCATTAACAAGGGGGCCATGAATCGCTGCAGGGCTTGGTTCAAGAGGAGACCACTCTTATTACTAACTACACATTTCAATCTGTCTTTGATGTTCTCCTTCTACCCTCCTCCCTTTTATTTTTTGGCAGAGGAGTTGATTTTAATTGTAGCTATACAACACAGCTCAGTTTGCCTGAGAGCCAGCCTCCACATCTGCAGTGAGTGCAGTTCTAGTGATATTGGGTGCAGTCCATAGCTTAGGGCTAATTTTAATGGCTCCCCTTTTCATACAAGGCTCAGATTGTTTTCCACGTGATTCCTGTTAATTTAGCTGCAGGAAAGGGCATCAGTTTTCCTTGCGAGTTTCTGATCCATACTTCTAAACTAGGTGAAATGTATTAAAGAAGAGAAATGATCACAAAATAAGAGATTCAATTTTCTCCTACCTCCCTAAACTGATAAAGCAAGTAGTCCCGCTATTTTAATACACAGAAGAAAAACACAAGATACAGATGGTCTTTTTCTTATGTCTGTATTTTGATAAGCCTTTAATTTAAGAAATGCTGCACAGAAGCTCTTGAAATCTCTAACAATGCTAAGGGTTAAATAAGGAATGCTCAAACGTCTGTATATCGCACATTTTCAAAATCTATAGATTCAGACTAAGATTTCACAGTACATTTCTCAAAACAAGTAAGAGTTGTGTGCATCATGGCAGCAGATGATGGAGTACACCATCAAATAATAAAATGTTTAATGCATATTTTCTATTTTTGATGAATAGAACTAAAAATGTATCTGTGAATAGTCAAATGTGGAGTATTTAAACAGCTGAAAAGTGCTCATTCTACAGGACCTACTCCAGTTTTTAAAGGAAAACGTGCCACTGATGCTGGTTAAACAGCCAGAATTTTCATATATTACGTATAGTTGAAATCATAATCAAATTTGCCTCAGCAATCAAAGTTATACTCTATACAATGGAACTGCCTTTGAGCATTGCCAAATTTAAAAACCCTGAAAAAATGGGCAGGCAATTCTTCCAAGTAAAAAACACAGATATCCTTTTAACACAAATCAAGTAGAATGGTAATATTTTTTTCATAATTCAAATGTAGAAAAACAGTTGCTAAGGGTAATTGTTACCAAAATAATTTTTCATAGATATACAGTGTCTTGCCTTTGTTTACACACATTAGTTTGACTACAAAGTCTCCAGCTTCATACCTATTTATTACTAGTAATGAAAGACAATTCTGCACATGGTAAATTCATACAGGTTTACGATATAAAACCCCAAGGCGAAAAGACAGGAACAATTAGGTGAGTAATTTTAGCTTAGGACCAATACAAATTCCTATTTATTCCAACAGACAAAAATCTCCTGTATATTATGCAGATCTGTCCCATGTTTCCTATTTTCTACTGGGCCAGCGTTCAGTTCAGATGTAACACTTGGGGGTAGCATATATTAAATCACTTTCTTTGACTTGTTTATATTAACAGTTGCTGTTAATACTCCATTTTCCAAGCTTTTCCAGTTGCCAGCTGGTGTTAAGGCATTAGAAGGTATGCTTTCAATTCACACTCAGAGCCAAGCATTAACTTTTTCTGAGGGCCAAGTCGGTCCCCTTTTGTGCAAGTCTTCTATTACTGGTTTGTAACTAATCTGCCTGCTGGAACTTCATAAAGACCCTTTGTTTGCTCCTGGAAGCGAGGCTGGGGAGCTGGAAGGTGAGGCGGGCTGGGGCAGCTCTGGTTTTCCTCGCTGGGGCTGCCCAGGTCACCTCAGTGCCACGACTGCCCTCACCTCGGCAAAATCTGCCAAAGCCTCACCAACGTCTCCTCAACACGGGGAGCAGCAGCCACCTTCAAGTTTCAACAGGGGGTTATCTTAACAACTAGACATCTTTAAAAGGTCATTACTGCAGTCTAATTTCAAACTGGCACCAAAATGAAGGGTTGTCTTTGTGTAGGATTAATTTAAAAACCTCAGGATTTGATGTCAGTGGGAAATAACCAGCGTGGGACTCATAATGCTGCCTTCTCCTGCTTCTGGCCAGCACCTAGGGCTAATTTCTTAGGAGATGAAAACTATGACAAGCCCTTCAGTTAAGCTGAAAGCAGGCAGCAGTCCAGTAACACCCACAGGCCTCAGAGGCATCCTGTGACCCCCTTAGAAAAGTCACATTCACTTTGCTCTTGAGAAAGGAAAAATAATGCTGGAGGCATTTTGTTTTAAACCATGTGAAATAAGGAAATGTGAGGATGTGAAAATGAAGTGAAAAAAGTTAGAATTCATTTCCTCCCTTTGCAATGGCTTAGAAGGAAAACTGGTTCATTTTGAAAGTGTGTGTAAAAATCTGATACATTCACCAGTAGGCAGTGACTACAAAATGCTTAAGGTAAAATATGTAAATATGTAAAATAATCTCTTGAAAACCATCTCCTTTTGTGCTTGAAAGCATTTTGTAAAAGCATCTTTATTTCTCAGTAGCATTAAGAGACAGTCAGAAAGAAAACTTGTCAAAACAAAAAACAGCAACAAAATTCAAGGTACTAGAAAAATATTTTGAAACAAATCTGCAGAGTAGTGAAAGGGAAGAAAATTAATGCGTAAGTTCCTTGGATGACTTCTGCCCTTTTAGTATTAATCTGAATAATAATAAAGGAACATGTAAATTACAGTTTCAAAATTTTAAATGGGGTTATTTTAACTATCACAGACTTAAGGCAAACCTAATCTGCCAAGTCTTCACTCTCATTTCATTCTAAAACTGTGCCTCACTTTTTTACTCCTATTACGCCTTTTAACTTAGATGGGCTTTTTATCTCCTAGCTAAGCACATCCAACCTCATTTCCTCGTTCCCATTAAAGAGGTCTACACAAACGTACATTCAATCTGTTTATTACTTGCCACAGACTGCTAATCTTGTTCCAAAATATTCTCATTAATGAAAGGTTGCACTTTGAGGACCCATTAAAATGCTCAAATTAAGAGTACCTGAATACTTAAAACTTTCATTCTTTGTCCTAAATTCTTGAGCTGTATCATGTATTATCATATTATCAACTACAGAACCAAAACCAAGTAACAGAGAATTCATTAACATTAATACAGTTTTCAAAAACTGCTTCACAAGTGAGGTCTCAATTCTGAAAAATGAACTCCAGCATTAAAATAATTTGCCTTGATTTATTTTTTTTTCCCTATTTGAAAAGAAAGCTGAGAATATATAAGGAAGGCTAACGTAAGGAACATGTAAGGAAGAAGACAGGAAACCAAGGCAGAAGATGGGGATCTTGAGTTAGTGCAACACACAGGTGATCCTTCCAGCATAAAACTACTGGGAGTTGGCTGAAAAAATTCACATGGCATCAGACTCTAACAGGGGTACGTAACTACAGAAACACCTACACTAGAAAGGAAATTGGATAAATTCCAATTATTTTGAGACATGGCAAAATTTATACAGCCCAGTTCCTTTAAAAAAAAAAAAAACACTTCAAAATTAGAAAATTTCAAACATCAATATTAATAAGTAATAAAATAAATTACTTGCAGCATTGCATCTGAGCCCCACAACCAGACTACCCCACATTCATTTATGGAGAGACATATTTACTATGTTGTAGAGAACTTCTTCCCACCACACAGAATCTCAACACAGCACTATAAGGAGTTGAAAGGAAATCTGAGAAGTTGATAATGCCAAAGAATGACATATCCAAAACCTTCATCATTCTCTTTTCCACAGTATTGTGGTTAAATGGATAAACAGTAGGAATGGCAAAATGATGGTCTCTATCTGTATGAGTGGAATCAAAACACTCAGCTTGATTTTCCTCCCTGTCATCCACTCAAAACTGTGATTTTTCAGTAAACCGAAGATGGAAAGATGCATCTTGACATGCTTTTAATATGCAGACAAAGCAGTAATCTTAGAAGGTATGAATCTGCCAAATTTTTAAGTCTGAAGTGCATGCTTGAATTAAAGTGCTTAGATAAATTGGCATTTTTTTTCTACCTAAGACAGCTATAGTTAATGGGTCAAAACATAATTTGCCTGTCCTGTTTGAGCTCAGAGACATTTGTACAAGTGTCACAATCATTCATGTGACACTTGTCTGCTTTATTATTCCATGCCAAAACCAAGCAAATGTTTACAAGATTTGTTTCTCTGAAGCATACAGAGAACATATAAGAAAAGGGAAAGGCATGAATAAGAGTAAGCAGGGAAGCTTAATAGATACCAAGAGTGCTCCTTCCCAAGCAAAGCTCTTTTTTGAATCTAAGCTTCTCCTCCCCCTGTTCTTTATATTGTCATTAAATTATTACAAGAATGTTTATAATCAGCTCAGTTATGGTCAAGTGTGCATTGGCCTGTAAATTCAGACCTCCTGCCCACTCATTCACGTCTTCACAGGCACAGAGAGAGGAGCTTCCTGACTGAAATATCCTGAGTTCATGGGCACACGGACTCCTCCTCCTCTCTTCTGCCCGACTACGTACACAGCTCTTCGGTGGCAATCACAACACAAGCGAACAGCTTCTTTGTGTAATTCCTTTATTTTTATTTCACAGCTGCTCTTTACTGAGACTTACAAGCATAACCATTGCTGGAAAAGTATAGGAAAGTTAATAATTGTTAAAGGGTTACATGAAGATAATTGTTCTGTTTCTTCGGAATTGCCAATACTGATTTTGCTGTGAGAGGGGATTATGGAAAGACATGGAACACTAGAGACGGGAAAGTACTGCTACCAAAATAATCTAACAAATGCAAATACAGCCCCCAGTATTAACAGAAGTGTTGAGTCTAAGAGTACAGACAGATGTTCGCTCCGGATCCAGCTGTGCTGATCAAGGGCTTTGTGCCCCCCAGCTGCTCCTCCCTGCCCCCCGCTGAAGTCATTATCCCGCAGATCTGCCAGCGCTCCCCAGTCACTCTGGGCAGGACCAGCCCGGGCCCAGACCCGTTCTCACTGTTCCCACTAATCCAAGTGAGGGCACTTGCAGGGACCGTCCCCGGCCCGACCCTACAGCAGTGACTCCCCAACAAGTCTCCGCTGCAGTCACTCGCACTGCGCCTGGCGTTCGGAAGCCCTACACAAAACAGGCACTGCTAAAATACCACCTCCCTCAGTAACAGAAATCAAAAGCATTCTAAAAATCACCTAAGTGAATAAAGCAATGCCTGAAACCTGATTTGTTTTTGTTGTTTTGGTTATTTTTGTTGCAACAAACACACCCATGGATTTTTCCTACTGAACTACAGACAGGACTCACAACAGTGCTGACACCTGAAAACAGCACAAACAATAATGATACAGATCTTCCATAACTTAACATGTGCACGGCACCAAAAACATCACCTTTGTCCAAATAACACTTGTAAGAGCTCACCAAGACTAAGAACTTAAACCACAAGCCAAAACATTGTTTTGTTTGGTGATTCTTGATTTTGAGGGAAGAAATTATGGCTGATGCAACATTGAAACGATCTGAGATTTTTGTTAACAAAGACAAAACTAAATATACAAATCAGATAACGTTTAGAGCTGCAAACTCCTCATCTAGATACAATACATTCCCTGTCTAGCCTGTAAAATGCATTGTAAACCAGTATTTTTTTTGTTTTAAATTTGCAAGAGAATTTTGTATCATCTTCCACTTGTTTTTGGGGATGTATTTCAAGCCACACAACACACATTTCCCAACCTTATCTATCACAAGGTGTCTACTGTTACACTACAAACATTAAAACAGTTCTTTAAATACTAATTCCAACCATATTTTCAATCGGATTTCATCCTGCTCTCATAACTTCTCTCTTGAGGTGACAAGCTAGCAGTACCTGAATTCATTACAGCCTGATTAATTATGCTGCTTTCATATACAAAGGAGAAGGAGACTTCACTCAGAAGTGGTAACCTTACACTGTACCTGTGTAGCAGTGAATCAGAATATCAATCCCAGATCCCTGCACTTCCATTTGCCTTGTGAATTCTTAGTAATTACTTCTCCCTTACATAGGTCAGCTCAACTCAACACCTCGGAAAACTAAAGGAAGATGTTCAGAACACTTCAGTTCTAGCTGACAGAACTTACACAAGTTATCAGAAATACTGCAAACTGTACCTTGTGCTCTGCACTTACCACAACCCAACTCCACTACACAACCAGCCTTTTGCTGCCCCAACTAAACACAAGCAGGAGTTTGGGGAATAAAGGTGGAAGAGAGGAGTGGAGCCAAATGCCAGAGATCTTTGGCAAGCTGAGGACTTGCCAAATTTTCATCTTCGGAGGCAATTTCCTTAAATTATCCAGAAACTGAGAACCGCCTGGCTCTTCCCTTCTCCTAAAGCAGGGCTATCACCAGAACATATGGATGGCCCAGAACACCCCATACCTAGACAGCAATACTGGTTTTGATTGCTTTCTTTTCATGCTTGTTAACATGCAAAGGCAAATTAATACAAGACAAGAATCAGGCCTATGTGTCTAAAACACACACTGCATAATTAAACTGAGAATGAAAACAAATCAAAGGTATGTATGTTCAAATAGTATTTATTGTTCCTTTACATAAAGGAACAAGGAACTTGGCAAATATTTCTTAGGAATAAAGGCCCATCTTCACAAAGGTATGGGTTATGAATAGCAATGAACAAGATAAGAGCACACAAAGCCAGCTCCAGTAAGCCACAGACAGAAGCAGAGCCAGACTGACAATGGAAGAATTCCCACCCTACCGGAGCGCTCTCCACACAACCGTTTAATGCCAACACACATCAGCATTTACACTGAAAGTGACACTTCAGAGAAGTAGTTTTAAATGCAAAGTTTGGGATATCTCTTTTTTAATATGGATAATACTCAAAGCATATTTCTCTCTACAGACTTAGGTCTCTCGTGCTTAAAGTCTGTAACATGCCTGTGTGCTCTGCTGCTAACGGCGATTTAAAGAATTTGCTGTACCTACAGAATTGTATTATGGAGATCCTAGAGGGTATGACTAAAACTTGTTGAAATTAACTTCTAAGAAAATATATAAATGTAGGTGACTGGTTAGGGTTTGGTTAAAGTGAAGAACAGGAGGTGCTCCCACATCTCTCTCTCAGAGCCAACTGCCTGTAGAAATAAATACACAGGGCTGGCTGTGGAGTCAGGTGCTTTGCAGAAAAATAATAATGCATTAAAAATGCTGCCAGACCAACAGGCTCCCCTGTGTCATTGGGAGCCACCATTGTCCTGGATGAACAAAAACTGCAGGAACATGGCTTAGACTGTCACACTCAGGCAAAAGGAGCTGGCACTGCCTGAAAACGAAATGCAGTGACAAAATGTCATCCCTCTTGTTCTTCACCTGGGGATGCCCCTGCATCACACCCATGGGCCCTCTTTTAACTAGGCAAAATCAGGCTGCAGCTAATGCATAGCAGAAGAATTTACAGTTCTAGTGGGAGGGCATCAGCTTGTAAACCCTCACCCCTAAAAAACCCCTGAAGTACAACTTATTGTAGATTCTTTAATAAATTGCATTGTTTAAATACTTAAGGCAGCTCCTCCTGTAAACTCTTGTCTTTATTCAATTTCTGTAAATAAAACTCTGATTTTTGTAACAGAGATTTAAATCCACAGAATAACAAGCAATTGGAAAACATTTTATGCAGTAATTAAAACAAGTTGTGAAATTATATTATTCATTAAATTGCTAAAACATTCTTCAGAAGAGAATGAAATGTAAATAAAAATTCAATGTGTTTATTTTTGACTATATGCTTGCCTTCTTTTCAATATTTTTCCTCAAAATTTAACCATGGAAGAATACCTTTATATGTCTGAACAACAGAGATGAAAATATGTACTTAATATTTTATCAGTTACTGTTAACTTTGCTATTAGTATAAGTGTTCAAAGATCTAAAAATACTTATTCCAAAGATATATATAAACCAGCCATAAATTAATCTTAAAAATTGCAGTAGAGCAGAAACCTCCTTCAGAGTCTTCAGATTTGGCTGGCTCAACCAATCTGCTACGGCCACTCAACCAGTTAAATACATTTCTATAATGATTTCACCATTTTAGGCTGCCTATCTGCAAGTTCTTACTGTCAACACGAATTACCTTGTGAGCTGCAATTCCCCCATCAATTGAGACAAAGTATGACTGTTGTAGTGCTCTGTTAACATGACATGCCTCTCATGGATCTGGATTCCAAACGTCAGGATGATGTGGCACAGCCAGACAGAGGTGTCCTGTGTCAGATCTGGGAGGGCAATTCACACTAAAGACTCCAGACTGGCTAGGTAAAGCATTTCCTTTGATATGCAATCTCTGGTAGGGTGTCAGTTCTGAACAACTTCCCCGTGTTAGGGTGGCTCTGCAATTGGAGTGTAAGAGGCTTAAGGAGGATTAATCTGACACAGCTTGATGCGTCTGTTTTACGTGCTGCTCATTCTAACCAGACACAGGGCAGGTAGCTTTGACTTGGAAGGGAGGGAGGCCAGGAAAAGCTTTTCAGGTGCTGCTGTTGTTGGTTTTGGTTGGTTTGTTGGTTGGTTTGTTTGGTTTTTTTTCCTGGAGAAAAGCTGTATCAGAAATTCGGTACAAATCAGAAGTTTTCAAAAAAGAGCTACTCACATATCCCAACTGAATGCTGGAGATAAAAATATGCCCGTGAATCTCTTAAAAACTCTAATTGTTGTTAAGGTTTATGTGATCACATGTTCCATTTAAAAAGCAATGAATCTCAATATACACACTAATAAAATAACTCAGAAGTAAGTTATAGATGATAGTGCCTTGTTAAAGATTTTGAAATCAGAAGACTTATGTTAAATTCATCATTTAAATAAGAAAAGCAAAAATCTAATTTTGTAGAATCTGTAGTTGGAAAAACATTTTCACAAGAAGAAACACAGCTTTGCTGTCTCCCACCCACACACTTAGTACCACTTAATAAATTTACCACAGCTCTATGTAATACGTAGAGAGTAAGGGCAGAAATAGAAAAAATTTTGTTAAAAAGTAATTGGTCTTCATCACCACCAGGATAAATTATTTACAAGGCAATATATAACCTTTAGAAGGTTTTGTGAAGCCCACAAAACCTTGTATCTCAGTAGATCTAGAATAAAAAATGCATCTGACTGCAGACCAACCAGGATTTACAGCTCAACACAGGCTGCACAAGCTGAATTATGGATTACATTACGATCTTTTATATATGGCACTGCAGAAAAGAAACCCCAACAGGTCAAACTGACTTATTAATCACTACAGCTAAAATAAATACTATATGTGAATACCATCAACTCGTGGGCCACAAACCAGATCCAGGTAGAAACTTCTGAAGACACTTGGAACACTGGAGTCTTTGGTACATATCAACAATGTCAACTAAAAAGCATTAATATGTTCATTAAGCAATCTTTAACTTCCATTAATTGGTGTAAACTGATCAGATGTCAAACTGAAATACACAGTCTACACACATCGACACATTTCATAATGTAGAGACCAGAGTCGGGATGAACAGAGTAGACTCCAGCCTGGTACCTTCAGACTTTACTCTGGATGTTCTTCATTAGGAGTTTTCTAAAATAACGTATCATTGCTCAAGTGATTTGGACAACTGAAAATTATGATCTGGGATGGAATCAAATCACCTGTTGTAATTCTCCTTGTCCTTAAGAGAAGTCACAGAACATGTCCCACTGCAGGTAAGCTCACCAAAATAAAGAACATTTCACAATACTAAGAAATAACTAATTGAAGATTCAGACTCATAGTACTTCTTGAAGTAAATAAAATAATTCTTCCTCTGGTTTCTCAATCAAGACATAAGACACTGATGCCAAATATTTCCAAAGATGCAATTTTTATTTACAATTTCTTCACAGAGACAAAACCTACCTTCTGTTTTAATTTTCTTCTTGAAGCCCTTCCATACTGGTTCTAAGTTATTTAAGGAACATTATGAAATTAAAAGAATACTTGATATCTTGATGTATGTTTTCTCCTAACATCACTGGCAAATTATTATTACTTTGACTACCTGCACAGCTGACAACAATACCAGGGAAAGTTCTTCATTGTTCTGTTCCTTAGTAAGATAAAAGCTAAGTAAGTCAACAGCAGCCTGAAATTCATCCCATCTCATTGTAGCTACACAGCTGAGGATAAAAATTTTTGATAAAAGAATTTTCTGGCGACATACATTTTACCAAAAGGCAACACACTTATGGCTGTCAGTGGTGTCTGTGGGCAGGAATTGAGCAGACTGCATTTTGTTTCCTCTTCCCTCCTTTAATTGAGCTTCAGTCTACTGAAATTGGATGCTATTCATAAAAATTACTTACAGAGATGAGAAAATTAATTTTGGCTTTGGAGACAAGCACCAGGCATGTTTTCCCAGTCCATTACATTCAGCTCATCTTTTGCTTTGTAAAGATGTTTCTTAAAGTTGTCTTTTTTTAATGGTAATAGCAAAAAAAAAAAAAAAAAAAAAAAAA
>VZRE01011743.1:354069-368743 GCA_013396775.1 Cephalopterus ornatus
AACAAATATAAAAAAGAAAACTAAGCGATTAACAAAACCTTGCTAAAGAGAGAAATGCAGGTGGCTTCTTTAATGGAGAGGGAAAAACGTATCACAGGCCAGTGATATGGCCTGGGAAAAAAATGCCCTCTGCCAACACCTCCCCTATAGATAAAGCAGGCTGCAGTGCTGCTGTCTTTTTGATCAAGAGAAGAAATCCCACACCAATGACTGTTTCCCCTGACAGACTGCTTGTCCTTTTTAATGTTACATGAGAGCACCAGCCTGAATTTCCCTCCCCTCAGAGCTAGTACCACTACCACTGATTAGAGATGCTGGTCTGCCTAAGGGCACTCCCTTCATTGGCCAAGGCTGTTTAACCTGTTGTGCTCCTTGCATTCCCTACCTTCTCCTTTGGAGATAGAAACTTCGCCTTTTCTACGGAACTTTTTGCTCCTTCTCCTAACAGAGCTTCCTCTAAATTGTTCAGTAATTGGTCCCTCATACAGAGGTTCAGCTCTTTGGCTTTGCAAGAGACTATCATGTTCAAAAAGACTGCAGAATTATCTCTTTTCTTGATAATTACAGCATGGTCCAACACTATTTTCATGCTGCTGAAGTATGGAAATCACTATCTATGATACCTTCTACTTTCTCAAACACAGCTGCAGAAAATCTCAATTCTCTTCACTCACCTCCCCATACAACACCGCTGTTCTTGATCCTTTTGTTTGCTGAGATAATTATTATACCAAGATTACTACAAACAGAATAACAAAAGCCAGTGAAAACAGGCCTACTGCACCACCTCCTTCAGAGAGCTGATCAATGGGCCCTGCTCAAAGCTCCTCAGAAAAGGGAGAGGGTGAGTTAGGTAGGGTAAGACTTCCCAAAGTGGTTCAATGTCCTAAAGTCTGACTCTTCAGGACTGGGATTCCTAGAGTTTCCATACACAAGTTTTATAACAGCTTAACTCAGTTTTAGCTAACACTGTGGAGTATGTGTGTGTTTTCAGTCATGCTTGGAAAAGTGACGTGTAGCGAACCTAGCAGTCGGTGAAACTGCCTCATGAAACCAACTCCAGATTCCTGAGAAGTGGTACCAGTTACAGAGCTATAAAGATCATAATTTTATTCAAATCAGTGTAGGCCAAAAAAGTGAGGTTTTGCTCCAATGACAGGAGGAAAAGGAGGGAAAAGAAACAATTTGACTGACAAGTCATGGAGACACACATGATAATTTTATCACTCACCACAGTCCCTCTAGACTGTAAAAAAATTTCCTTAAATTGTTGCTATTTTTTAACTTCTCTGCTCCTCTTTTTCACCGCCTTTTTGGTCGCCTATATTAAAAAAACCCAAGCCCCACCAGTGTAAAAAAGGATGCCAAGGTCGGGGAGCTGCAGTGCTGCATGATGCCCTTCCCTCCCTGCTGCACCTCCCCTGCAGGAACTGGCTGCCAGCCTGTAACTTGAAGGCAGGCAGTAACCAAGTAACTAATAAATAAGGAGTACACCACTAAAGTAAACAGTACCCTAGCTATAATTAGCTTGAACAGACAAGCTGCTGGTGGTAGATGTCTCTCCGAGTTCCCTCAGGCCCTCTCCAGCCCCCACAGAATCCCTTTAACCAGCATGCTCCTGTTTGACTCCAGGCGAAACAAAAACAAAAACCCCCTTTTTTCCTAGTCACTCACTAGAACAGAGAGTGTAACAAAAGGAACACCAAGATGAAGATCCCACTATGAGCTGATTTAACTGTATTATTTCTTTGAAAGCAAAATACTGCCCGTAATATTCAAGATACATTGGGAAACGTCATAAACCTGCATTTAACAGACACTGATAGTCCCACGGACCTCCGTAGTCAAACAGCACAGGTCTTTTCTAAAGCATGCAATATGCTGATTTCTAGAAGGAAAACTCTGGGTTTACCACAGGAAAAAAAAAAAAGAGAAAATAAAGTGTTTTCCTACATCAGAACCAGAGTAGGAAAGCTGAGTTCATGCAGTAGGAAAGACGAGGAGATTGACAGGAACACCGATGTACACAGCACTCCAACAAAAGCTTATTGCATGTAATTAATGTTCTACACGAGGCACATTACTGACTTCAAACAAACCAACCACTCTGCTTAAAGTTAAGCATGTGCACAAGTCCTTGCAGGTTTGGAGCCCAAACTCTTCACTTCTCATGAATGTGGCCAAACAGGACTCACTCTGCCATGGCTCTTCCAAGGGAAGGATGTGCAAGGCTCACAGCTCACGCCTCTTGGGAACAGCTTTTAACAAAGCTGAAAGGCTCATTTCAGCTCAAAGTTAAATATTTGAGCCCCACCTTCAATTTTATCATTGGCAAATTTTAGCCAAATTGTGGAGGAGGAATGTGGACAGTAGGAGATTGGTCAATGCATGAGAAACAAATGTGAGCTTTCATTTCCAAATGAAACAAGGGTTTGCTCAAAACACTTAAAATTTAGAAGAGATCACAGACATTAAAAATACATCATGTTCCTTGAACAGCAAAGTTGCTTGCAATAAATTTGCCTGCACCACAAACTCCTGATATTGTGTCATTTCATTATGACATTACTCATGAAACTTGTAGTAGGGACCTGGCTTTACATTTTGTGCACATGTACATATAATATGCACACACGAAACACTCACAAACTTATAAAGAAAACATTCTGACTCACATTAAAATCTTGGAAGACTCGCATATGGTAAAAGGAGACCATGAAAGGCCTGTTTTCATTTTTCTTTCTCCCACACTGAGCTCGTTTTCGATTGGGACTACTTAAAATGAAGGGATAATTTTTTAGTATACATAATAACACAGCGAGTTCTGCATGAAATGTTTATCTGTCAGGAGTTTTTTTGCTGTGGGTTTTTTTTTTTTTCCATTCAAGAACCTCTACTTTTTTATCAACAGGATTTTGTAAAAGCACATTTAATTGTAGCATAATGCATAGTGCTGGGAAGATCCCTTAAAGGGACACACAGCCTGGGGAGTGGTTTGGTTCTAAAACTGACATCAGGTAAAATAATAATAAGTTGTGTTCAGTACTTCTAGGTAGGGTGCTTACATTAAAAGTTTGAAGTTCAAGACTGTTTGCCTAAAGGCTCAGGGTAAACTAAAAACATTACCCTAATTGTCGCTCTCTGTATGATCAATACACACTTGACTTCCTATAAAAGAATCAGGCTGAAAATATCCAAAAATTTGCATCTTAAAACATTTCAAGTTCTTTAGACTCTTCCCAAACCTCAGCTTCAGTGAAGAATTTCTTAGGCAAAAAGGAAAACAAAAAATTTCCACAAAATGTACATGGCATTGAATAGGATGGAAGGGAGAAGGAAGTTCATCTATCTGATGATTCATCCGACTCCTCTAGAGAAGGATCACTTAAACAGCAAACACTGCCACTTTAAGATACAGGCATAATGTTTTCCATGTATATGTTGAAAAGTTACACCCTGAAAATTTTCTGGTCAGGTTTTAAAAATTATTTTCACTGACATCTAAAAAATGTCACAGCACCTTGGGCCTTACCTTCTAAAGTCAACGGGCAAACCCTCCAGACTTTCTCTTAGTCTTACCAGTTTTATTTAGCCAGAAGAAAGAAAAATTCTGTAATTATAAGTGTCAGAAAAACAGAGGCTGCGAAACAGATTTTATCCTTCAGTGTCTGAAAATCAGGAAGACAACCAGAGAAGACAACTGAAAATACAGAAAAAATTAACCCAAAACTAACTCCCCCAAAAAAGGAAGCTCACGTACCCTCTGTCCACACACACCCTCAAGGTAGCTGCCTATTGCAAGAGGAACACTACCTTCCCAGGAACAGCAGCAAACCTCCATTGGGACCGACAAATAATGGATGAACTATTAACAACTCCAAAGTCATGGTGCCAAGTTCTCATTTTCCATGCTAATAAGTTGCACACGCTATATTTATAAAGTATCCATAAATAAAAGGGTTGTATTTAATATTACCAGACTGCTAAAATTATTTTCTTTTCAAAAGTGCAGTAATTTTTTTTCTTTTGTAACCAAGAAGGAGGATTTCCATCCAAAAAGAATATATTAAAATAAAAGAAGCAAAACACTATTTAAGTGAGAATGCAGTAAGAAATCTTTGAAAAGCAAAGAAAGAAATGCTCTCATGGTCTCCTCCTGGGTGCTAGATCAACATCAGGCAGCCAGGTGGGATCAACTACCACTTCCATCTCCAAATGAAGTAAAAATCAAATTTGTCTTGGCCAATAAGGAAAAATGATTAATATCATTGCACCTCTGTCAGAATATTTTGTGTTACATAGATCAAAGGAACATACACACAGAATGCAAACCTGTTCTACGAGTAAAAAAGAATGTTTTTCCTGGCACAGAGCCACTTGTTGTTTTCTTGCATTGCTGCCTGGCTTCTTCCTCCAGTCAGCTGAGATCCATGCAAAAACGTCCTCCTGCCTCCTGGCTCACTGTCTGTATTCCTGCCTGTCTGCAACAGGCACGGAAGTGTATTTCTGCACATTCACTCCAAATTACAATTATTAATCATCAAACACAGCATTAGCCAGCATCTTTAATGCCTTCCTACTTTTTAATGCCAAGTCTGTGAGATGCATTAGAGTCATCTTTACAAGTCTTGTTTCACAAAATAAAATCAGAATTCTAAAAAAACCAGTCTGTGTTCATCATGGGCTAAAACATGTTTGAAATTAAATTTCTAAAAATGAAATTTTTAGAAATGAAATTTCATCACTGGGGCAATTGATTCTTAAAATGAAATCTCATTTATTTAAGAAAAATGTGTGCAATTGCTAATTAGGATAACATCTATAGAGTGTTTCAAAAGACTGATTTTCAAATAGCTATTAACATGTTTCTTGTGAACTATTTTAATATTTACACAGTTTTGAAAACAGGAAGTAAAACAAGCCACAGAAGTTAAAGCTAAACTTGAGATTTTCAAAGATTCATCAGGTAGTATGCATGTAATTCCATGAAAAAAAAAAAAAGAAGTAAGGACAGACTCCTTTCTTCTGCCTCCTTGAAAATCCAAACCCATACATTGAACTGATTGTTTTGGGATACCTCAAATGAAATCATAACTGTCAGCAGCAGTGACATCCTACACCAACACAGAGAGAACCACTGCATTTTATCATGCAGTGATACACGGAGCAAAGAGTGCTTGAAAAGGCAACGATACAATAAATCATAAAAATTCCTCCTGTTCTGCTCTTAGTCTACAGGCTTTAAAAGCACGAAAAGCAAACTTTAACTTCTCGAACCATAAATGCTTGCAAAAGGTGTTCTGGTCTATTGTATCTGCTTTCATATAACTCAGGCTTAAGCAGCGTAAAGGATCTTTAGATTCCAGTGCTTTCTAAACATATCTTGACCATTTTAAACAAGAATTAATTTATCAAGAGCCAACTATATAGCAGGAAGACCAAGCTGAGACTTGAGCTGTTGGAGAAGTTGTTCCAAGCATCTTTGAAAGTGGATGCCATAAAATTAACTTTTGTTCCAGAAAGGGGAGGGAACAGCCTGAAGATTTGCTCAGAGAATGGCAATCCCACTGAGTGGTGTTTTTCCCCCAAACAAAATTCACTGGTTCTGGTTCTTTGGGATCTGTCAGAAGCAGTTACCCCTCATATATTGGCTGATGAATGACCTTCTAAATGTGTGTGATATTCGCTGAGCAGATACTTTGCAGAGAAACCAACACACAACCCTCTGTAACAAAGACTTCTGCAGGACACACTGTACATCTCCCTTTGTTTAAAAGGGCAAGAAAGGAAGGAAACCAAGCCAGGTTTTCCAAGACACTGCTCATGTCTGACCCATTCCAAAGAACAAATTACCCAGTATCCTGATTCTTCTTAATATTGTTAAAATATTGACAACCAACTTGAGGAAATAATTGCTGAAATGTCTGTGGATAACCCAAGATGAAGTGAGAATGTCAGCTCTAATGGTGCAAACAAATTAGTCATGTTCAATAATGGCTAACTAAAAAGAGACTGCAGTCAAAAGTACTTTTTCCCAACTGTGTCACAGTGCTTCTCAAATAGTCATGAATCCATCCTTACATTTTCACTTAGAAATCAGGAGTTACTAATGGTATAAAGACCTGACAGACAGGATTATTAAGTAAAGTCACTTATGCCTTCACTGGGAAACCCGTGGTATAACACAGATTTACAAGTCTTAAACTGGAATCTTAATCATGTTTTATACAAAACCTAAACACGAAAACAGCTTTAAAATACTCGAATTAAACCATCTTAAAGATTAATTTAATTAAAAAACGTGGTGCCTTGTACCTGAAATACATTTCACAGTCACTTCAGTAATTAGCTTTTCTCCACACAAAACATCACTGTTTTAACTGTAGTTTTGGGACTTTCCAGGTCTGCAAGACTAATATAATGGCTGGAATATACTGGGTGAGCAAACACAGAGAGGATCAGATCTCCCTTGAGCACTGGCCCAACATATGGTCCTGCACATTTTGAAAGATGGTGTTTGGGATAGTTTGCTGCATATTCTTAAGATGACTGCTCTTCTGCTGTGAGAAAGAGGGTTTTTTTCTTATCCCTAAAATGACTGTCTTCAATAAGTGGTGATTCACTGAACTAGCCCTGAAGCTGCCTTTGGAAGCTCAGTATTCAAAAACCATCTGTGCCAGCAAGTACCAGGAGAGGGCTTTCACTTGATATTTAAACAAATTATACCCTCAGATATTTCAAACATATACTCTGTATTTATGTATTTTGGGGTACTAGCCATAGGTCTCAATGAAAAAGCAAATTATTATTGTTGTTCTTATTATTATTATTAAATACAGCAAAATATTTGCATTAAACTTCTACACTTTAATTCCATAATAAAAAATGAGGGTCTTGGAAATACGCAAATTCTGCATTCATGCCACCTTAGCACTACCCAGATATTTAACTTGTAAAAGCTACCTGACCTAGTCTTGGGATGGTTAATCCTTTTCTTAAAGCTCTAACTCTCACAATTATGTGAAAATACCTATTTCATAAACAAAACCAAATTTGAATCTTAACTCTTAAAAGGCTTACAATTCAAGAAAAAAAACATTGAAAATGTGACCTGAATAGATTTGAAATCAAACGAAAAGCAACTCAGGTAAACAAAAGCAACTGAAAACTTCCTATATTTAATCTGACATTAAAGGTGCCTAAGGATGCTCACTAAAGAGCTGAAGTGGCTGCTGTCTTTTATACTGTAACCTGTACATGTGACCCCCTGCCCTCCCTCTGCCTCCGCTGCAGCAGTACCACGTGTGTCCATGCACATGGCTCAGGACTGCCAGATACCTAACTTGATAATCATGCATTCAATTCCAAGAAACTGTAACTTTTTCCAAAAAATTTTGTCTGCTGTTATTAAATGAATGAGAAGTCCCTAAAAAATTCTGCAAATGCAATATTTTCAACTCTGCAAGGCAGAGAAGCGGAATCCTTCCAAAGGTATCTCGTTTCTCTTTACCCCTTCTCTTTTGCCTCTTGATCTAAACCATATTATAATAATAAGCAGGCTGAATTACTGATGAGCTGCTGCTGCTACAGAGGCAGCTGTGTTTCCAGCAGATCATCTAAAATATGGGAAGACAAGAAAGGCACTAAAAAGGAAGCGAATGAAGTGCAGGTGATTTCACTGTCTCAGTCTTGCTGTAAGTTCCTTTCCAGTGCTCGCTGGGCTCTAGGCCAACTACTTCAACAAGCTAAGCAGGAACTATTCACTTTTTATTGTTGTTAGGTTAGTCTTCTTCCTATTTATCACATGGAAATGGGTTAGCTCAGGGTACAAGAGCAAGAGCCAATCAAAGGGAAGGGGCAGGAAGGCACTGCCAGGGATTGGGATGGGGATCACACTCAGATTGGCTCAGGCTACTGACAGTCTGCAACTGGTCACACATGGGGTGGCAGGAACATCCAGCCCCTGCTCATCCACTTTTCCAGAAAATATTTTTTCCCGTTTTTTGGAAAGGCATTTTTATATGGTGGCATGTAGAAGAAAATAAATTTTTAAAAAAGCATGTAAGAATAACCTCACTCCAAAACCACCGATTTCCCATGTCCCCAAGTAAAAGTAATCAAAAAAAAGTTAGCTGTGCTAGTACAGCAGAGACAAAGGATGGGCCTGGTCTTATGATAATCCTCCCATCCAAAAATAAAGTCTATTTAGCTATGGCTTGAAAATGAGCAAGTCCAAATGAGCAGTGGCAACGTGAGACAGAGAACAAGTTTAAAGAAAACACTCTCGACCAAAGTGTTGGTGGAAAATATTGGCAATTATGAGTAAAAGCTTTTTCACATTTATAAAAGCTGTAGAAGAGATTTCTCTCTATACAACAATACTTGAACACAGAAACACTAAGCTTTTCCATCAGCTTTTTCTCTTAAACAGAATATCCATCAGCAGTCTCTAAATTGACCTCCTGCTCAGATCAAAAGGGTATCATTAAAAAGATCCGATTTCCAAAGAGGAATTGTGAGCTGGCATTTCTGTTAAAACAAGAAGCTGGACTGAAACCCAACACTTCTCATTGAAAAATGGCCAATGCAACTAAGTAAAATATCAAACAAGAGTTAGTTCAGAAAGGGAAAAAAAGGTACCATGCCAGGGTGGGATGATCTGTAAATTATTTCTTTTTGGATCAGCAAATGTGCAATGTCTCAGCTGCAACAAATGCAGACATGTAAGTAAAAAGAGATTAATGAGGAGATCAGCAACTTCAATTCAAAAACTGGGTATTTTGACTCAAAAAAAAAAAAAAAAAACCAGGCCAAGGAAGCTCTGGCCGTCAGACCTCACAAGCAGAGATTATCAGTAGCAAGGCCTTTAAGCAGCTTAGAAACTGCTTAAAGAAATCAGTGTCATAGACCACAGTGGAGGTCAGAGAGCTGAAGGTGGATGTCACTACCACAGAACAGCCTCATAACAATTTTTATAATCTCCAGAAATCCAAAGAAGAGATATTGGACAATCTTAGACAAACAGTACAAAGTTTCACTACCACTTACAGTAAAACATCTTGGAGGAGTTGAGTTTATTTCTGCATAGCAGCCCTAAAAATAAGCTCAGAAGAATAACAGAAAGGGAGTTTCTAGCAGCCAACTTGTGTGACACAGCTTCTAACAGCACTTTAGGTCCTGTTCCCCAGAAAAGATGTTGAATAATGCAGATACAGCATCCAAGGCCTTGAAATCAGCTTGCAGCCAGGCATCTTTGTGAGCTGGCCAGGATGGTTAGAAGCTGGGAGAAGCGGGATGGGAGCAATTCCCTCTGAACTGACACACAATTCATGGCTCCAGGAAATCCATGTATTGGCAAAAACTTCAAGGATGATTTGCCAATTGAACAATACAGTTGTTTAGCAAAATTTGGGCTAGGTGAGCAGCAAAAGGAAGCAAAAATCTCCAGAAGCCTTTGAAATTTGCCACAGACCTTTATCTTTCCTTGAAGCATTGTACCAGGAGATAAGGAGCTTCTAGGGAGAGAGGGAAGCTGTTCATCAATAACCCATTCAGGCAGAGAGCTCTGAATAAAATGTTGTACTGAAGGTGACCACAGTTTTGTCCATCAAAGTGTAAAAGCTTACAAAAGGGTCATTTTTTTAAAAAGAGCCAATAGACAATAAAAATCAAATTCTGATACTTGGGAGAAAATATTCCCTTGGTCAAGTGAGGACAAGGAAGGTACACTTGGTAAAATCTGAAAGGATCCATGTATTATTAGAAGGTTCCAATTATTTTTAAATGAGTGAAAGACAAAGCTATCACTGTCCAGTTGAGCTTCTAATAAAGGTTCTTCTGGCCTGTTGGTGTGAGATTTCTTACAGGTGCATATGGAGAACAAGATTTTTTACCAAACATATGACAAGGAGGGAGACTGAAAGGAAGGGAATAACAAGACAACACAAAACACAGGAAGCTCCCTTAGTCTGAGACTAATTTTACCAGAAACAGGAGAACTTCCTACATATCTGGAGTCCCAAGTCAAGTTTAGAATGTAAACAAGATCCACTTCTGTTCCTAGCTCAGCT
The DNA here is from genome assembly GCA_013396775.1 of Cephalopterus ornatus. Taxonomy (NCBI): domain Eukaryota; kingdom Metazoa; phylum Chordata; class Aves; order Passeriformes; family Cotingidae; genus Cephalopterus; species Cephalopterus ornatus. The sequence continues at coordinate 364,140 of VZRE01011743.1, forward strand.
AATTCCCTAGCACTAATCTTAGCTCATGAAAAGAGAGAAGTCAGATAAAAGCTATCCAAAATGGGAAACAAAAAGGCCTTTGGAAATGCCTGGCATTTAGACAGTCAAATGTCTGAGCCAAAACTGTTAGTTTAGTTATTCAAAACAAAATGTTTGCCTTTTCCTCAGAACAGGCATATAATAGGGAGAACTCCTCTGACTCCACTGTGTAGGCAGAGCAGGAACTAAAGCACCCAACTCCTCTGTGCTGAGCTACACAGGGCTCTCACCAGCTACCCAAGGTACTGCAGCGCTGTCACCAAGTCCTCCACCTTGGTTAACACACAGCAGGCTTTGGATGGCCTTGCATTCCATTGTGCAGCACATCTAAGGCACCAGGAGAATCGTGCTAACAAATCTGATTCTACTCCTCGAGCACGGTATTCTCATTAAAACTTCATACAGATGAGCGTGATCATAAGCTTATCTTTGCAGGGGTGGGGGACAACCTGTAAGAAGTTTTGACACATATTTGTCACAAACTCACACTTACTAGTATTACTATGAGCTCTTGGTTCCAACTGTAAGTCTACAGTTATATTTTTCTGGATACTTCATGCCCTACTCTTTTGTTTGTTTTTTTTTCTCTTCAGATTATGCAGAGCAGAAAACAAGTACAAAGGCAGTGAGTAGTTTAAGACCTACACTTCACAATCAACTCTTTTAAAAATATTCTTTAATTGTTTGCTGAAAGTTAATACTTGAAAATACAACTAAGAGAAGATGGCATTTTAACTGTGGCAACATAAACTGGACTCACGGTCCTTCTAATTGAGAAATGTGCCTTTTGAAGTTACACTGTTTACTGAAAACATCAGGATGTGGCAACTCTAGCTGTTCCTACAAGGTTTAGAAGTAATAATCTCTCTCCCTCTATACAGTCACATACCTCCCCTCCTATAGAGAGCAGTCCAGGTGTATCCAGCTTCCGTTTCTTGCGGGGACCGATCGCTGCCAGTGCCGTGAGATTGGCATCCCTCTGCCTCATCTGTGCCAGTTCTTGTTGCTGCATCTGGTAGAGAGAGAAACAACTCATTTAGTTTTTATTCTGTTGTCACTTCAAAACATTATTTTCAGACCTGTAAGCGTGAGGTGGAAGTCACTCATGAGCAATCCCTGACAGCACCTTGCTCTTCCCAGCCTTGCCATAGAGGAGTAATGAAGATGCAGAAGTTCTCACGACTTTTCACAGGATTTCTGCTTCCAAATACCTCAACTGTTTTTGGAAACTCCATCCTTCTCATTAAAAACTGCCTTAGCAAGTACTACATACTAACTACACATCTCCAGTTTAAGATTGACATGAAGAATGTAAATGCCCATTCAAATATTGCAAAATTTTTTTATTATCTCATATTTATTTTGAATGTCTCAAATACTCAATATTTTCTTTAAAAAAAAAATCTAAATTAATAAAACCCCTCTATCTAAACAGTAGCTGAAGGTAATACTGACACAAAACCTCTACAACCCAAATTTACAACTGCTTTCTGGGATTAAGCTTTAGGTAAGAAGACATTTGACTAGTTTGAAGCTAAGAATTAAACAACCTGCCACCTGCATTATGTAACAAAGTAGCGTGCTACAGAAAATAAGAGAAAATACTAGGGCCAGCACAAGAGAGGCAAGATTGGATCTTCACTATAAACTGTATAATCCTTTCAGAGAGTTAATCCCAAGTGTCAGAGTCCCGTGAACACTATTACTTTAATAAATATTCTGATCCTCAATACTACACAAGAGTAATTGATTAGGTAACGCAGTATATTATTTTAATTAGATAAAAGCATTCATGGCTCTCAGCAACAATTCTTATTCATTTCAAAACTTCGGGTTTGCAAAACCCCTCAATAAATTGTGAGGAGGTGTTTGCTTTCTAATTCCACTGATGTCATCCTTGTTCCTGCTTCAGCAGCAACACACAGAACAACACCTTCAGAAATTCAGTGCTGGTAATAAAACATTGTATGATACAGGCACAATTCTTCATTAAAATAAAACTGAACTGACAAGCATAGATAGAAGTGTCTCAGCCATCACCTACATGTGACCTGCACATACAAGCAGAGCCTGAACGATCTTGGCTGATACTAAAAGCAAAGAAGGTTTAAGCAAAAAAGTGCCAGTGTCGGGTATTTTTCTCCATTCACCTCTGCCCAGAAAAAACACATCCACCTCATGCCTCCCATTTAGTGCAGGTTTCAGATTTATTCATTTAGCAATGCAACACACTTGTGACCAAGCATTATGAACAGCTTTGGCCACAGGCTCCCCAGGGAGGGCTTTAACTCAGGTTGCTGGCGGAGGCCCATCCCACCCCTACCACGATGCCAAGGGCAGCACATGCCCAGAGCCCGAGGAGGGATCGCAGGTGAACCGGACAGCACCTGAGGAGCAGCACCAAGGAATTCAGTCAGCAAGTCAGCTGCATCAGGGCCCAAACCCGAACACAGCGCTCAAGGGTGGCCTCAGCAGGGCCCAGCACAGGGACGGTCACTGCCCTGGTCACTATTTCTGATACAAGCCAGGATGCCCTTGGCCACATGGGCACACCTGGGCTCATGTTCAGCAGCTGTCAACAAACACCCCCAGGAGCTTTTCTGAGCTGCAGTCAATGGCTGATGCCCACATGGAGACTGGTGACAAGTGGTGACCTCAGGGGTCGGGATTGGGACCGGCACATTGTCACGTTTGTTGATGATGTGGACAGTGGGATCGATGCACCCTCTCCAAGTGTGCTGACAACACCAAGCTGTGCGGTGCAGTCACACACTGGAGTGGAGGGATGCCATCCCGAGGGTCCCTGACAGGCCTGAGAGCTGGGCCCCTGCAAACCCTGTGAAGTTCAAGACCAAGTGCAAGGCCCTGCATCTGGGTTGGGGCAATCCCAAGTGAAAACACAGGCTGGGTGGAGAACAGACTGAGGAGAAAGCCTTGGGGGTTTGGTGTGTTAGAAGTTTGACACGACCCGGCCGTGTGCACTGGCAGCCCAGAAAGCCATCCCTGTCCTGGGCTCATCCCACAGCGTGGGCAGCAGCTGAGGAAGGGGATTCTTTCCCTCTACACCATTCTGGTGAGACCCACCTGCAGTGCTGCCTCCAGCCCCGGGCCGCCAACACAAGAAGGATGTGGAGCCACTGGAGCCAGTCCAGAGGAGGCCACGCAGAGAGCTGGAGCTACGAGGAAAGGCTGACAGAATTGGGAGAGGCTGAGAGAATTGGGAAAGGCTGAGAGCCTGAAGATGAGAAGGCTCTGGGGAGACCTCACTGCGGCCTTCCAGTACTTAAAGGGGTCTTACAAGCTGGAGAAGGACTTTTTATGAGGGCATGTAGTGACAGCACAAGGGGAAATGGCTTCAAACAGAGTGGATTTGGATTAGATGCAAGGAAGAAATTGTTCCCTGTGAGGGTGGGGAGGCCCTGGCACAGGTTGCCTGAAGCTGTGGCTGCCCCATCCCTGGAAGTGTCCAAGGCCAGGTTGGACGGGGCTTGGAGCAACCTGGGCTAGTGGAAGGTGTCCCTGCGCAAGGCAGGGGGGTGGAATTAGATGATGTTTAAGGTTCCTTCCAACCCAAACCATTCTATGTTTTCAGATTCTTCAGAAAAAGTGAATTCAGTAATTAAAAGTTTGAAACCTCATTTTTCACATTTTTATGCTATATATTTTGCAACTTCAGTTATTACCATAAGTCCAGCTTAACATTATCTAAAAATACATATCGCATCTAGAGGAGAAAAGAATTTCCTAAATACAAAAAAGAAATGCAGAAAAATATCTAAATAATAGTGCAAAGGTCTATACATACTTCTCTTTGCCAACTCATATTAGGTTTTTAGCTCAAATATCTTTGGCTCTCTTCCAGATTAAATGCCAGTTAGACAGACCTGCCCGCTTACCCTTTCAAGGTAGATAGCAACAGTGGTGAGCTCTAATCATTTACAAAGGTCATGATCGGAAGCCAGCCCGTAAGCAGTCATTTAAAATTCGATTGATCCCTATTTGTAGTCAGGGAAAGAAAATGGACATTTCAGCTGTATTGTAATTATGAGGCTTCAAGGCAACTGTAAATAGATGTGCAAATCCAGATACTGGCAAATACCTTAGAGAAGAAATTATTACTATAGCATAACATATATCCAGGAAAGGTTGAAGATAAAACTGCATATAAAAAAAGATCAATCATCTTTTTGCTAATTTGCCATGCTTGCCAGCCTATAAGGGTTATCACAATTATCAGAAGTCTGATGAATATTTAAGAGAGGGCCAACTGGCTCAGAGTGATCTCAGAAGAAGTTGTCAAGCTTTGCAGAATAAGAAATTTTGCACTGGAGTAAGTATTCGTTTCCTGGGAGGTGCAGGTCAGAAATGCAGTCTAATAGATAAGTGGTATCATGCAAAGGTTATATGAATATTATATGAGTATCTTATCCAAAGTCACCATTTTCAAACCCACAGGAGCTCATACTTACTTGGCCCGCTGTACTACCTGTACTGCACTACACCATGATTGTTTCAACATGGAATATAAGCACAGTGCCTTCTTTTTTTTTTTTTTTTTTCTTTTT
>VZRE01011743.1:368839-465038 GCA_013396775.1 Cephalopterus ornatus
TTTTTTTTTTTTTTTTTTCCACATGCAAAACATGCCTTTTTCTCTAAATTCCCCATAGTGGGATAAATCCTGCCCTCCTTGAAACCTGCAGTGTCTGGTGCTGCTCTCCCAAGGAAACAGGCAATAGCTTCAAGAGTCTGCAGGAGGGTTTGCACTCGTGTATTCCTCAGGTTCTCCGTCCTTTCTTTTTTAACCAGTGAGAAGAGCTAAAGATAGCTCTATATATCACATACCAATTTTTGACAAATGCACAAGATTTTCCACTACCTATAATTCAGCACCTGACAGGAAATCTGAGAACAACAGCAAGAGCAAGAGCTGGGCTCTGTTCTACATCACTGGGTGAATACTGGGAAGACCTCTTCCTTCACCTCCCTGTGCCTCTCACCCCACGTCACCCAGCTTGTCTGTTCATGCTATAAGCTCTCCAGACAAGGAGCCTCCTCTACTACGTGCCTTACTTATAATCAAGCCCCAGTGGGATGAATAGACATTAATTCAATACAAATAAGGAATATGCTGCCAGGTACAAAAGCTCCAGACAGAAACACCATACAGTTTCTGGTACTGGTTTTACAGTACACACCATGGTAAATGCAGCAGGAAAGAACCACCTTATGTAAACCTTCATGAATGCTGATCAAAACATTTCTGATACATCAAACATGTGTATCATCAGTGAGATCACAGCATCCTGATGTTTTATAAGATAAGGACTGAAGTGCTGAAATACTTGATAAATACTCTATTGCATAAATTCTCATCAATCTTTTAAAAATTATTACTGGTGGGGTTTTTGGGTTTTTTTAAAGCTTACCCAAAGGCAGAGGATCATAAAATTACATTTAAAAATAATCAAAAGAACTATGATCCTGATACTGGTTACCAACAGAGGCCTTCCTCTTGCAGTGGTTACTGTACTCCAGCTGACTTAGGAGAACATCTCTGCAAACTCACTATTAACTGTGAATTTGTTCACAATAAAACATCTTTGCAGTTTATGGATACTTATTAGCAAGACATTTGACAAGATTCCTGGATTTTATTTAATACCCCAGAGCAGACTGACCACCATTGTTGGCTTCTTCATACCCCCATTCCAGCTTTATCTTCTCTCCATCTCCAAGTGACATACTGTTTTTTCATAGCCTACATCAGATTATCTGCATCAATCTCTTTCCTACTCATTATCTGTTTCTTCATCAAAAAAATTATCCTCAATCGTAATTTTTGTTTAAAATAAAATAAAAAAAAAAAGCAGCAGTATCTTGGCTTTGGTTCAAAAGAGGAGACACTGTACCTTGTCCACCAGATGCCAAATGCACAGCCCTGGCCTGTGGAGGCTCTTCTCCCCAGTGTCCTCTGGAGCCACACTCTCTGTGTCAAGTGGAAATGACTTTGCAGCCAATTTTGCACACCTGGTTCCACAGTAATCACCCTCTGAACTCTCAGCACTAAGAATAATGTGAATTAAATGCAGCCACTTTCAGTGTTCTGAAATGACTCTTAAAAGTACCTGAAAAACTAAAGCTACTTAAGCTTCTTACTTTATACAATCAATCATATTTTAAAGTAACAAAGCAGACTCTTATTACAATATAGTTTATCTTCTAACTCAGCCAGTTACTCATTTCTGGATATTTAAACAAATGAAACACCTGTTGCTACCTATACATCCTGATAAAATAACTTCCTGTTAATTAACATTACTTAGCAGAAATTAATCTAAGTCACTACATCAACCAACAAGATGCAATCGTTTGATAGCTGCATTCATTCACACTCTCATTTTCATACTGGACTTCAGATGCAAAATCATTCTTTAACTTGCCTTCATCACAATATGGATATACTTATCAATAACATTAAAATTTCTGCCCTCTGGGAAGAAAGCAATGCTTCAATTCAGAACCACACTAACCAACAACAATAAACTTTTTTGAAAGTAAAAATATTTACCTAAAATACAAATATTTCAATATACTATACAAGAAAAAATGTTTATAAATTAGATGATGTTCCTTGCTCCTTATCCAATCCAAATGTATTTTTAGCATGCCATTTACTTACTGAGAGGTATCTCATTTAAAAAGTACAGCATAAGAAGGAAACATCATTTGGACAATGAAATTTTCTTCTTTGAGATGGTGGCACAGCATTAAAACCACAGAAAGAACACCACTTCACTGCTTTCATAAAGTAGAGCTAAAAACTGTGGTTCTAAAATGTGAGTTTGTTTTCTTTTTCTTTACATCATTATTTGTTATGACACATTTAGGAATTTTAGAAAGAAGTGCCACAAGCCATATGCCACAAGGAAGACAGCCATATGTCTGTCGAAAGTATCAACATTAGATCTTAAAATTTAGATTTAATAATTTCAAAAAACCAAGAATGCAACTTATTCGTCAGGAAAAACGTAGGCAAATGGAAATTAGCTTTGTCTAAAGCAGAGATGGAGATGAGATATGGGCATGAGCTGTAGCAGCCAAGGACTGCACTAAGAGAAATCTCCTTCAGCATGATTAGAAAGTGAGAGGACGACTGGAACTCTTAAAAATTCAAGTCTACGTACAAATACCTTGAAAAATAAAAGGGAGAAGAGGGAGTGGCATCACATGAGAGAGAAAGGTCAAGGAGGTGTTTCTCTACCTACGGGCAGAATTCAGGGATGTTTTTTGGCCTGGAAGGAAAATAACCCAGTGACAGAGGCACAGAGATGATTATAAAGATAAAGAAGAAAGAGCTTAAGGAAGAAGTCATGTATGTTTAAATACTGCCAAAATAAGATTTGATAAGAGAATAGAAGCTGCAATGTAGAAGTTTCTGTAGTCACAGAGTCAAGTCAGCCCACAAAGAACTAGATTTTGCCTACTTACAATTGCCAACATGTTCAGAAATACCACCTAAGAAACGAGGACTGAGAAGAGGCCACCAGCACCACAGAAGCTATAAATAACTGCAGCCAAGAATGAAGACAGGCAGCACTGAACCCCAAACAGAAAACTGGCAACGGAGGGTGCTAAATGGCAGAAATGTTTGATGAAAGCAAGATCATATAAACAATGATTGAAGCACTGGTTTCTAGCCAATAGGCATCAGTGGAGATCCCTCCTAATTCTGTTTGCAATGGATGGCTTAATTCCTGATAACAGGGTCATATGCTGGGAAAAGCTTGTCTTAATTGATGGGTCTGCAACATGTATCTATCAGTCTCAGACAGTGATTACACCCCCCGGAAAAACATCTTTTTTGCTGAGGAGTGCCTGAAATGCGGAACCATTACACATGTCCTAAGATGCCCACAACAGAAGGTGCAATTAAAAAATGAAACTCATTAAAAATGCTGGCAGTAACCTCAACAAGTCCAGGACAATGATCAAGAAGGATTGGTGCATCAGTGAACTTTCAGAGAGCCTTGAGAAGTGCCTCATGTCTGCAGACACCGATGCTGGGCTCCCCCCTCTCTCTGTGGCACTTGAAAGGTCAGCACAACTCCACAGCCACAGCTACTGCTGGTAAGAAACCGGCCCAAAGAGTTCAGAAGAGGCACTACAACAATGCAACACCAGGGGAGTTTTACCTGTGTAACAGCAAATCTTACACTGAATACATTCTGTGAGACTTTTAAACATTCACAGCTCTGACAAAATCTATCTCCTTTTCTTCAATACAGAGCTGGAGCTGCTTCTTCACAACTGTTCTCCAACACCTCAATAAAAGCTCCAATCATGATTTGCAATGGTACTACATCTATTTGAACTAGATCAAGATTTTACTTTACTGCAAAAGGCATTTGTCTTTTGGGTTTGGTATTGTTGGCTTTTCTCTTTTTTTTCTTTCCCACACACTTTTAAAAGCATTTGAAAATGATTGCATAGTATTAGGAAAAAAACTACCCTGGGCAAAGACTAAGCTGGGAAGGTTTGAGCCTCGAGATGACTGTTTCTCAAAAAAATGAGCATCTCAGCACAGTTCTGGAATCTTAACTGGAGTACTTCAGACCAAGTGTCCTTCCTGCAATAGACTTCTGTGTTTATTACATCTCATTTCACTATGTTTTAGAAGTTTACTCAAATTTTCCATTTAAACATGCCCTATCTACTTTCAATGTGTCAAACTCTGATACAGAAAATGCCAGGTGCATCCTGCCTTTCATTTTTATTTTTCCCTGAAAGAAAAAGCCTTAATAGCAATTTTCTCCAGTCACGTACATTATTTAGTTAAATGAGATTTTTTAAATAATTATCAGTAAAACTACATTTTTATCTCCTCACTAGTCTAGACCACACACTGTCTGAACTGATTATACACATATATATATGATACAGGTTTAATTTTCTTGGAAGTATCCTTAATAGCTTACTCACAACTTATAAAAATGATAAGCATGAAGAATTTTAAGATTTGATTTTAAAAAGTCTTGTAATTTTTTATCATACTAGGTTGCATTTTTTGATTTTCCAAATACAATGAACCATTTTGGTTTAACTTAAACCCATTTATTTCTGCAACTGTCTAATCATCTCTTCAGCTACATATTCCAATCTAGAGTGACACAAAGTATAATAAATACTTTTAGGAAGGTATCCCTCAAACACTTCTGAAAGAGTCATACAACAAGGGATTTTTTTTTTTGATTCCAGTAACTTTAATGATTACATTTCTTCATTCCTCAAAATCTGTTGCTGGAGCTCCACTACATTTTGTTTGGTTTTGGTTATACTATTCCTGAAACAAACAACTTATCTCCAGTAGCACCAGTTCCAGCCTCTCATATACTAAACTGAAGACACTCTATTTTGAGCCTTGATATTTGTTGGGTCCTGTAATAGTGTTTGGCAGATTTACGAAGCCAAATACAGACCATTAGAGCAAAGGGTTTCTGAGGCACAGACAACTGGGCAGGATCAGCATTACCAGAGCTGGCAACTGATTGAAATGTCAGTAACTTAATTGTAGTGAGATCAGAAAATTCTGAAAAAAATCCCCAAGATCTGTTATTTTATTACTATCAATCCATGTTATTTCTGAGCAAAGATGGACAATTACAAAAACAAACAATTACAAAAAACAAACAATTACAAAAAATGGACAATTACAAGCCTTCTCAAGCTGTTCTTCAAAGCAAACAACACATATTGCACAAACATGATTGGTAAGAGTACCAGTCAAAAGCTTGATGGTGTCCTCAAGCTCCTCAGCTCAGGTGCATGTAACAGAACACCCTGACTACGGGGGCAGGGGATAGATTAAGATCTTTTCCCTTTGTTAATCTAAGTGGAGGTTTCCCATCCTTCCCAGATTTCCAGGGTGTTCTCCCTTTCCCTTGAGGTGAGACGCTGTGAGGACTCAAACCGAGGCTTTAATGAAGATGAGGGAATATAAAATGCAGTGACACCTGTATGAAGGTCAGTCATGTCCAGAGTTACAGACTAAGGTAATAAAGAGCTCTGGCTTTAGTTCGGGGCATCTGACAAACACTGGGATAACGGGAGCTAACTCAAGTAAGGGAAGAGAGCTTTGCCTTTTTAAAATCATGCACTGGGCAACACGAGGGCCAGATGACCCTCACGAGGCAGCCCCCAGCAGTTCCCCACGCCTGCAGCTGGCACAGTGACTCCCAGAGGCTGCTGAGCTAAGCCTCGCACTGGGACGTGACTCAGCTGCTCTGTTTGTCAGCTGGTGAAGTACCCCTAGAATAAACACTTTTGAAAATACCCTTTAAAGAATCTTTAGTGGTGTCTGAGTAATACAACAGCTATTTGGATGGTGAGGACTCTCCATGGCCACTACAACTCTGTGTTAGTATCTGGAACTCTGAGCAGGAATTTTATCTTCTCCGTGCATCATGAGTGTTGATAGCAGAGCATGGCCTTTTTACCTTTAATTTCTGTTCCATCCCTGGCACACACTTGTAAATTGAAATAATTAAGAACCAGTGCAGCAGAACTGTACCAAAAAGATGAAGTCCTTGGTTAGTCTGTCAGTGGAGTCAGCTGCAGACTGAGGCACACTCAGCTTCATGGCAGTGAAGAGCAACAGTATTTCAGACCATAAGATCTCAAGTCAGCCTGAAACATTTTCTCAATTTTCTTTTTCAAAATACGTATTTCTATTTTTTGGTAAAATTTCTGTGGCTGTATGCCATTAGTACAAGACTTCAGAATAGCAGAAATTTTAAGTGCGTTTAAAACAGTAGTTAATCAGAAATTCTACCAAGAGGCTTTAACTAGAATATTCCAAAAGAAAATGCCCAGATTTTGATACCAGTCCGCTAGCATTCTTATGGGAAATTTGCATCTTGAAACTGCCAGCCTCATTTGAGGAAATGAGGCAAATGTAGCAATCTACTAAAAATCATTTGGCTGTAATAAGTAATTTTAATCAAATAGTTAGAGAGAATGGCATTGGAGTTAATGTCTGAAGTGTCACAAACAGATGGGGAATGTGTAGTGTAGCGACTGGTTGTGCACTTTTAACGCAATATCCTTCTCTGCAGCCTGGATTGTGGTTTGATCAAGTCTAAGTGACATGACAAAAACAAATTTAATTTATTCTGAAACTATATTCAACTAAAGAACACACACTACAGCAAGTATGCTGCTCTGTTCAGAAGTGAGATTTGAGGCAGAGCAAAACTCCAGGAACAAAAATAGCCACACACCCACCACCTTCTTCCCCTTAAAAGTTGTGGGGGCAGTGCTGGGGGTTCACTTGTGAAATGGAAGTTCCACTGGGGATGCAAAACAAGCTTGAAATTTAAATAATCTACATCTTTTCTATTTTAGATTTAACTATAGCAAAACCCTACTGCTCATTCCTCCTGCAGATCAAGGGAACAACACACCACGGTGTGGGGACAAAATATTTCAAGCAATTTCTCAGACACTGACAAGTAGTAAATTAGGGGATCTTGTAAGTACAATACAGTAGTCTTCCCCTTCTATTGATCACATATAATTTACATCTTACAAAGATGTGAATTCTTGCATTCTCACTCCACAAGGAAAATCTCAATGATTTATTCATTTCAAATAAAAAATAGAAGGTAGATGAGAAGAATTACTTCACAGGCTGTAGCTTTCTCAGGGCACTAGTGCTAGGCTCTTCTTTCGCACTGCCCGAAGGGCCTTTGTGTGCAAGTCCCTCTAATTAACAAGGTGAATCATGCAGCAGTTCCCTAATTAGTGAACATGACAAGCCAATGGAAACAAGCAGACAGACCTGGCGTACAGATATGGTCAACAAAAGGCACAGCAACACACCATTAAAAAATGCCTATTTCATGTAAATAAAATAAAAAAGTAAGAGAACTACCATAATACTTAATTCTCCTTTTCATGTTTTATGCTTATTCCTCATTTATTGCAGATATAAATAACGACAGTAAATCAAGGTTTTCAGCTGCAAGTCACACCACCTTTCCAAAATCAAAGACTAGTTATCCTACGTGAATAAGCATCTGCTTAAGGGGCATTATTTGTTTTCTCTCTTGTTTTTCTGCTTTAAAGAACTGCAGTTACATTAAGCTTAGCACTTTAGCAATCCCTTAATTAATTCTATTCAAAATTATTTTTTCTTGAAATCCTTTTTCACCAACAGATGAATGGAGTGCAATAGTTGCACTCTTATCGCACTATAAAAAATGCCTACATTCCCAATATGTCATAATTTTTACCTTTTGTATAAGGATAAATAAATAATAAAAGTGAATAATCAAAGAATCAGATTTGCATTAAAAAGGAAATGAGATGATCTAAAATGTACCTCCTTACATTAATCTTTTCAAGTAAAATATTTTTAGTCTTTCGCTCTCCCTTCTGCTTTTCCCACAAACACTCTCCCCATCTCCAAAACAACACAGGGGGGTTAATTAATCTTCAATGTATTGCAAACTGAAGCTTTGATTTAGATCTTTATGATCCTTCAACGCATTACCAGTCTAAAATGTGTGTCACCATCAGCAGAATATCATTCCTCACAAAAAAAATTCCACTATATTCTTTGCTCTCTATTCCTCAGCTCATTATAATAAGTGAGAAGAACTCCAGATTATTCCCTCATTACAGGCTCCTCTTCCTCAGAAGCTTGAAAAAGAAATAAATTTGACTTTCCTGTTCGAATTGGGTAAAATTTCCTTATGTTCTAAATATTGTTTAATGTTTAGATGTTCAAAATATTAATGTCGAAAAACCCCATACTTTTCTGACCAGTCCAGTTTTAAATATATGGGGTTAAAATACTGGCCCCTAAGTAATAAGGGTTCTACACGCCTTTAGAGGTTCTTTTTTTGGCTATAAATTTGAAGAATATTCAACAATGTTCTACTATAGAACTGATTAACCGCTCCAAAGCAGTTTTAAATTCACAATAGACAGTTCTCAGGGATCACAAGCAGAGGGCTGGAATCACTACAAGCTATTTGCTGTGTTCATCCCCTCCTTCACAGGCTGTGTGCACTTCTCCAGCATCCCTCAGATCCCACCCTGCACACCCATTCCTAGGACGGTGCTGCACAGCTTTAAACGGGGGCTGGAAGGATCCTCTTTTAACATGAAGGCCCGATGGATAATCTGCTAACAACTGAACTATGATCTGCCATATGCACGCGGGAAGTGTTCAGCAAACAACCTGTCACAAACGTTTACTGTTCCTGAACCCACTCACCAACAGCCTGATAAAATGAACCACAAACTCAGGCACACGTTTATTATCAAAGACAGCTGTAATTAAACCTGAAACTACCGCAAAGAGAAAACATTAAAAACCTTTACGTTCCTATTTGCATCTTAAATAACATAATCGAAGTGAGAAGACTGGAAATAAATGCTAAGTATGCAAACCCAGAAATTAATGCAAAATCACAAAATTTAGAGGTGATTTTCAAATAAATGGTATATACACGAACACAGGTTATTTTATATGTACAATTACAAAAATATTTTCCATGTCAGTAAAAATGTTAAGTGCGGCTGATAACAATAAATCATAATTGTCCACAGGAGTTGTTTTGATAGGAGATTATATCTAATACCAGAGGGACAAATTCTGTTTGTTTAGAACATTGCTACTGATGTCAGTGGAGTTATTCCAGAGTTGCAACGGTATGACAGAAGGATTCAATTATAACATTTTAAATGTGAGGGGGACACATTCAAAAAATGACAGGAGCAAAACCGCACTAAGAAGCACAAATAGGAATCCTCACCATGGAACAGTCAGATCATTCTCACATTTGCTGCCCAGCCCAGCACGTCCTTACATTCCTCAGGCAGACATCTCCTTATCCATCGCATCCAGGGCGTTTGTTTTTCATATTTCAGTACTTACAGAAATAATTTCCACACAGCTACATGGACAGATGAGCATTTTTTAACTGAGGAATTATTTTTAAAGCCTAGGGGTATTTATGAAACGTACATTTATGAATTTTGTTCTTTTGTATAGCTGAGCAGATCACAGAAGTCACCATATACTGCAATGTTAACAGAAGCATCCGTTGACAAATTAAAGAAATAGATGCATTTCAGATAACATAACAATGTACAGGATGTTTACATATGCATGATAATACCTCTGTATCCAAAACATCAAATAAATATGGATTTATTACTGAAACCCAGCACCTTCTCCTGAGCACCATGACTGCACCTAAAACACACAAAAGTTTAGCTCTGAAGTATATTTTATCTCTATGTAAATTACCAAGATTAAACCTTGACAAAACTGGGATAAACCACTGGTCTCAGAAAACTGTGCCAGTCTCTCATGACCTCAAGTTACCTTTCTCCTCTGAGAAGTGTCTGGAAAAATTCAGAGCATTGTTCGACTTCTGCACCCTAAAATAAGGTATAAGTTTTCCATCTGAAATTTAATTAGAGAAGTTTACAGGGTTAGCTACTGTAGCTGCCTATCCTTTAGATATTCTCCATGCAACCTGGAGGTCTCTAACACCCTATCTTGTGGTCACCTAGATCACTAAAAAGGCAAAATAGCAAAAAGATGCAAACAACTTATATTCTTAGAGGGAGGAAAAAAGCCATCCTGTATCTTTGTTTTCTGACATACCCTAATAACACAACAGATTCCCTGAACATATTGCTTAAGAACGAAAGGCTGGCAAATGCTGATGGCAGACCATTATTAAAAGAGGGAACAATTTTGCTGAATACTGAATTTACTGTTTCTCAAAACAGGAAGCTGAAAGCATTTTACTTAATCAGGAGCATTTACAGCGAAGCAACAATGTATATTCAATAGCATTCTGAATCATTACCTGTCCTAGGAAGGCATGGCAGATATCCTGTACATCCTACAGGTACCCTACATGGGGACCCCATCCCACTTGTCCAGAGCTGGCACATGTCCATTACAGACACAGAGTGCTGGGCTGCCTTAAGACTAAGTGCTCCTCATGAAAACATCTATCAAATTTCTCCAGAATTTAAACAGAATTCTGAAAATAAATAGATAAAATGATCCCATTTCTCATAAAAATGTGCTCTCTTCTCCCCAATTTCACCTCCAGTATGTTTCTAGTACAGTGAACACTCTCCTCCTCTCCTGCCGGCCTGAGCACAATTAACACCTGAGTTTAGTTTTTATGCTCTAATTTCCCATTTTGTCTATCTGACACTTTCCTAAAGCTGACTTGGATTATCCAACACGTTTGCCAGATAGATTTTTTTTTTTTATTACTACTACCTTTTAGGAAATTAGTAGATTTTCAAGCACCTTACCATGTGAACACGGCTTTTGGGCACTAAGAGAAATCTTCAGAACCTACATGGTGTTATTTGTATTTTAAGAATATAAATGTCTGTTCTGAATATAAACAGATCTACAACTTATGAAGGGAAGCGACACAGTGGTATAAGAATATACTCTGTTCTTCATGGCTGTGCAGAGTCAACAAACACATGAACTGTAATTGCATCACACTGATTTTCAATTTGCTCCCCTTCAACCCCACCAGATACTGAGATAGCAGTTTCGAGGAAGCTGTAACACCTCAGTGTACAGACACTTATCAGCACAAATATATATAACACACCTTCCCATTCCAGAAAATCAGAGATCTCTGACCATTTCCATGGAAAACTAGAAGTTAGCCATCAATTCAGCAACAATTTTTAACACTAAATGAAAACACAACTCTTACAAATCATTACTCAACTGCCTAATAACATTAAAAATGCACTAATACCTTTCAAGTGTTTACATTTTAGAGATAATTACATCTACCTTTAATAAACACATACTTGAGGGAAAAACAATCATCCAGTCCTACACTGTGAATGGCAATAATATGTTTTATTTTTTTAAAAGATTACTATTACTGAAAGGTAACTACTTTTTCAGGGTATGTTGAGCACCTCATTATTCAACTAAGACGATGTAACTACTCTTTCACAGGCTGACACAGTATTTTTTAATGACAAGACTATACTAAAAATAGGAAATAGATGCTAACACACCTTTCATGACCTCTGCATGTTACTGACTTGCCACCTGGCTTGTAGTTTAGAGAAGAGTATGCACATAACCTAGTTACAGTCAGAAATGTTGAGTAGTTGGTAAATCAAAGCAGACACTTTTTACCCTACTGTTAATGGCATTAAATACTCCTTAAAAACACAGCCACAATTAAGTACCTGAAAATGACAACAAAGCTCAAGTTCACATTACTCCACAAAACATCCGCACATGCCTAAGTACATAAACATTAGTTGCCACAGCCCAGCACAGACAGGAGGTGCTGACAAGCCTTGTAGGAAAATTTTAGCATACTTTTACAGAGCAGATTTACAGAATCAGATCTTTGCTTCTGATTATACAGTCTGCTAAATAAAACATTCTTCAAGAGATCTGTGAAAACTGAAGTCCTGTGTATCACATGCATATCTCACATGTATGCAGGTATCACATGCATACATTTCAACTCTCTCAAATACGGGCTGGCAAGGAAGTTTTAAATTACTCTTTTAAAAATTTTACTACTACATTCCAACTTCAGGTTTAATTGTGCTCCCATGAACTCTTTCATCTTCCACTAACAGGCTAGAAACAGATCCCAGATTTTACAAAAAGCAGCGTCTTCTACGAAATGTACATGTTTCAAACAAGGTCCTGCCATTGTGAGATGACAGAACATGGGCGTACCCTCCCAGGGAAATACCGGGCCAGGAAGGGGCTGTGGGAGCTCGGGGAGGGTCTGTGAGTGGGTCTCACACAAAGGACACGAGGCAGGGCTGTGGGAAGTGTGGGAGGACTGTGAGTGGGTCTCACACGAAGGACACGAGGCAGGGCTGTGGGAGCTCAGAGAGGATTGTGAGTGGGTCTCACACAAGGACAGAGGCAGGGCTGTGGGAAGTGTGGGAGGACTGTGAGTGGGTCTCACACGAAGGACACGAGGCAGGGCTGTGGGAGCTCAGAGAGGATTGTGAGTGGGTCTCACACAAGGACAGAGGCAGGGCTGTGGGAAGTGTGGGAGGACTGTGAGTGGTCTCACACAAAGGGCAGAGGCAGGGCTGTGGGAGCTCAGAGAGGACTGTGAGTGGGTCTCACACAAAGGACAGAGGCAGGGCTGTGGGAGCTGTGGGAGGACTGTGAGTGGGTCTCACACAAAGGACACGAGGCAGGGCTGTGGGAGGTGTGGGAGGAGTGTGAGTGGGGCTCACACAAANNNNAAAGGACACGAGGCAGGGCTGTGGGAGGTGTGGGAGGACTGTGAGTGGGTCTCGCACAAAGGACAGAGGCAGGGCTCTGAGCTCGGAGCCGGGAGCAGCGATCGCTGCCGGGCGCGGAGCAGCCCCAGCCGGGGTGGGCAGGGGAACACAGGATTCTGTAGGTGCCTCGGCCCCCCCGGGTCCCGCATGTGACGGAGCGCCCGGAGGAGCTGGGGGCAGATGAAAGCTGGCAGCTGTGCGCTGCCTCGGGCGCCCGGGGCTGCCAAACAGGGCTTACAAACATGTTGGCTCAGCGGCAGAACTAAAGCTCTCATTCAGGTTTATTTTGGAGTAAGAAAGCAACGCGCACAGAGGGGATGGGGGAAAACTTGCCCTGCAGGCTGAAGCCTAAGTACACCTTGACCTCTCCTTGCAAGCTGCTCTAGAGCAGAGCAGGCTCGACTAAAGGACCAAAGCATCTAAATAATAATTAAGATTGTTGTCCAAGCAACCTCCTCGGTTTCTGACAAGCAGACGCAGCTGACATTTGCTGCCCTCTACTTATTAAATAGGCAATCATATTCTAAAGTCTAGAGTGCTGTTATTTTGCCAGATTAGCAGGGAAATAAATCTGTTGCAGTGTTCACATAAAACAGTTATGTGATTTTTCCACATTCATAGCTTGCTCCAAATGAAACTGTTTTTTTTCTTTTTTTCCCCTGACAGTGACAGGGTGACAAATGGTGTTTAACAAGGTTGTTTCTACCTGAGGAAGACCCATATTTAGACAGAATACCACCGAGGCAAAAGGAGAACTGGAAATTCAGCCTTGACATCTTCCTTGCACAAATTGATCTGATATATATATCTCTATAAGTGTACATATTTATATAATTAGATTTAAAAAAATCTTTTGGAAAAGGAAGTACTATAGCATTCATTCTTCGCTGCCCCTCCTGCAGCCTCTGGATGCAACCATCAGTACTCAGGACAGGCAAAATCAAACTACCCTTATCACAAATCTCACACCACAAAGATCTCTCCACCAAGCTTGGTTATCCAGGCATCCAAAAGGGATTAGAAATAGGGGGCTGCCACTCTCCACTTGTTCAGCAGTGCTTCAGAATCAGAAAGCAGTAGTACTGGTTATTCCTACAGATAGGGAAGGAAAACTGCAGGAGAAAACTGAAGGTCTGAAAATTCCACTGTTACTTTACTGTTACCATCTTCAAAAAATTTATTTTACATGAGAACATTCCTGCTGGAGTATTTTGGTGAAATTCAGAAAAGTGAAGTCTCCATCAGATTCACAAATTCTTCACAAAAAGCTTCCACCATTCTAAATTCAAGTTCTGGACATTCACATTTAAGTAGTCCTGATGCTTCATAATGAGAGATTACTTGTTACAACAACCTTGTATAGCCAGGGCTCCATCAGGGTGCATGTGCTCTCTGTTTCTCCTTCCCTGCCACCTTTTTTGCTTCTTAAAGAAATGAAATCCATTAGGTAGAGCAGAATTTGTAACAGGTATTGCTCTTTTGGAACTATTCAAACACAACCCAAATATATTTCACATCAGAATTAAACTCTAATTTGAAAATGAGTCTTGAGTCTTCCTCACTAGATTTACTTGAAAATTAGAGTACACAATCACTTGAAATTTTGTTGAGAAATGTGAGAAAACAAGAATCACAAAGGAAAAGTCAACTTTTACAAGTGTATAAAACTCTGTTGCTTCATGCCCCAGATTCTCAGAGCACCACATAGGAACCTTTTGGTAGCAAAGTAAGACAATTGCTGTATTTGATTTGCATGCATGCTGCTAAAGTCTCAAACAGCAGATTGTATTAGGACAAATACATTTGTCATACAGAACCTAAGGAAATTACACTGCTGCTGTGTTAATTTGAAGGCTGATACCTTTCAAATACTGACTCAGTGAGACATCAGCTAAACAAGGAACAATGCTTGAGTAGACAGCTTTGCTTTCTTGTTCCTGTCTCTTGTCACACTCACAGACTCATGGAATGGTTTGTGCCGGAAGGGAACTTAAAACTCATCTTGTTCCACCCCCTGCCATGGGCAGGGACACCTTCCACTAGCCCAGGTTGCTCCAAGCCCCGTCCAACCTGGCCTTGGACACTTCCAGGGATGGGGCAGCCACAGCCTCTCTGGGCAACCTGTGCCAGGGCCTCACCACCCTCACAGCCAAGAATTCCTTCCCAATATCCCATCTGACCCTGCCCTCTGGCAGTGCAAAGCCATTTCTCCTTGTCCTGTCACTCCAGGCCTTGTCCAAAGTCCATCTCCAGCTTTCCTGGAGCCTCTTTAGGCACTGGAAGAGGCTCTGAGGTCTCCCTGGAGCCTTCTCTTCTCCAGGCTTGCTCCAAGCCCTGTCCAGCCTGGCCTTGGACACTTCCAGGGATGGGGCAGCCACAGCTTCTCTGGGCAACCTGTGCCAGGGCCTCCCCACCCTCATAGGGAACAATTTTTTCCTAATATCTAATCTAAACCCACGCTCTGTCAGTGTGAAGCCATTGCCCCCTGTCCTGTCCCTCCAGGCCCTTGTCAAGAGTCTCTCTCCATCTCTCTTTAGGCTCCCCTCAGGCCCTGCAAGGCCACAATTAGGTCACCCCGGAGCCTTCTCTCCTCCAGGCTGAACAATCCCACACTGACCTGTCCCATTTTGTTTTACAGAAGCCCCCTCTCCAAACTATGCAACCTCATTTTTCCTGCTTATAAACACCTCCCATATAAAGACACAGATGTGGCAGGGGCCTTTGTGAGGTTCACAGCACATCAATGCAATACTAACGATCCTTCTCACACAATGCATTCACAGCAGTCTAAACAAAGTTCTAAGAATTCCTTTTTTTAGACAGCAAGCATAAAAAAACATTAAAGGAGTCTTCTTACTTTATATTATAAAGATGTATCAACTACAAAAGTAGTTTTTTACTTAAGAAAGGCCGCGTGTTTGGCTCATCTATCAGTAAAACAGCATTTCCCTTTCAGAATGCTAAACCCAACAGTTACAATCAGTCATGAAAAATAAGCATACGTGTTAACTAAACAAGAGCTAGGAAGTATGTGTATGCTGAAATAATGCATCACCATGGAATACCACCAACTTGACTTTGTAGAAGGAAATTATTATGTTGGACAAGATTGGATTTAATTTAGATTTCTGGTAGACTAATGAGGTAAGCTTGGGTCAGGTTTGGGTTACAGAAAAGACCAAAAAAACCTCAGCCCTTGACTCAGATCTAATTAATATACATTTTTACCTAAGCAGGAATAAAACAATTTGACTTAGCTAGAAGATGCTATGGCCATTCCCCTGACCCCCTGGCATTTTTCTGTCAATTATCCAGCTTCTGACTCTCTGTACAGCAAGGGGAACACCACACTTCATCTTCAGCCAGACAACTTCTGCTCTAAGCTCAGGAAAACACGTTGGAATTGTCATCAGCTTCAATTTTACAAAGAGATATGCAAGAAGTTCTGCTGAACAGTAAGGCTACTATTGACCAAAGTTCTTCAGGAGTTGTAGAATTCAGGGCAGGGCAGAACCTTATCCTTGGAAACACAGGAAATCTTGAAGATCTACACACCAAGATCCATGTGCAGTAAACTTGTCACTGATTATAGATGACCTTGTTTCTTCAGTAGCAGGATTTGCATATGCAATTATAATGCCACTCCTCTCCTGTCCTTCCAATAAGTTTTATAATCAACTTCAGTCACCAGAATTTGTGACTGTGACTATAATATACCTGTACATCTAAAGTAATATCTACTGAAAAGGAAAAAAACACAGCTAATATGAGCAGAAAGCTTGAGAATGCAGCAGGATTTTCAGGAGACTATTTTGACTGATAACAGACAGGACCACTCCTCTCTGAGGTGTTTATACTAAGTTTAATACTAATATTTGAGGTCATTGCGACAACTTTATAACTTCAGAAAAACCTTGTACTCTAAAGCCAAAGCCAGGGCAGTGTTGCATGGGCTTGAACAGGACCAGAATGGTCCAAGTGGTTTTCTGGGTACAAACAAGAGACCTGTGGTACAGGGAGAGTGTAAACAAAGTGACCCCGTTACCTAACTTTCTACATGTATTGACAAAAATGTTTGCATTCCTTCTGCATCACAGCTACAGCACTGTAACCTGATGCAGAAAACTATTCATGAAATAACTCCCTTCTGAGGAGTCGTTGCCTAAACATTGCATCATCATTACTTCAGGTATCACATTCCCAGCTTTTCCTTCTTTCCACTTACTGACCCTCAGATGGGTTAGAGAGCTAAGTGGAAATTTCATTTAAATTTATTTCTGCTCAAGTGCTCCATTTCTCAGTGGACTGTTCTATAAGAAACCTTTTAAAGATAAGATTGTTGCTTTTGAATCAATATTTTTATGTCAGGCATGATAAAATAGAGAACTTACTTAGATTTCTCATCATGAGACACTGCATTACTAGTACAATTTTTAAGGACTTGGGTTTTGCTAAAAAGGTGAAAATGAATGAACTTGCAAAAAAAAAAAAAACCAAAATCCTTTTCATTTGCTTTTCATTTTCAGTAATTATGAAAACAGGATAACTGCAGTAAACTAACATTTAAATATTTTAAAAGAAGCCACTTCTACTGAGTTGATAAATAAATATTAGTGTGGTGACAAGAAATTATTTAGAGTAAAATTGTTTTCATATTGTAATCGCCAAGTATTCTATCTCGGAGTTTCAGTAATTCTGCTACAGGTTACGTTTTTCTGAGGGATTTAAAATCTCTAAGGCAATGTTAGAGCCACGGAAGATATACATCATATCATGTACATATTTCATTATTTTTAAGAGAAAGATCCTATAGCTTCTTATAGAACCCATCTGCTAACAGTCCACATGTTTTTCTGCATATAACTCAGAAAACGATATTGTTTAAAGTCTAAACCTCAGCCTGTTGTTCCAGAGGGCACTGCAGCCATGGGGATGGCAGCCCCCAAGCACTGTGGTTACCACAAGGGCAGGAAGGAAAAAACCTGTCTCTGCTCAGCTTACACAAACCTGAGCACTCCCAAGGCTCCTGGCCAGTGGAACACTCCCAACAGCAACCCCCCTAAATGCACATCCCTGTTAAAGGACCTTGTCCATCCCCAGGAGGATGGGCTGCCCCTGCTGACAACGGTATGCAAAGGGCTGTCTCCTCCCTTCCCCAAAATCCTAAGGCTTCCACAGTACCTACAGCAACAGGTCTGAGACTTCCCTTGCATGGTTAACGAGTCCTCGGAGGGCAGATCCAACGGAGTGTTATCTCAGCTGATCTAGGCCCTGGATACATGCCCAGACATTTATGGTGTCTGGTTTAAGTTTTTATTATTATGCAATATTCTCGGTTGGTGATGACACAAAGATTTTAACCAAGTTAATGTTTCAGGATCAAGCTCAGCTACTCGACTTTAAATTAAAACATTTTTAGCCAACAGACCCTGAATATGTAGAAAAATATCCCTGACAGAAAGGGTGTTTAGGATCTAACCTTCTCTGCCTTTCCTTTAAAACATTTTTATTATTAATTACTAGGTGCTGACTCAGTTTTTCCTAATCTTGATCTATTCCTGCTATCAGTCATATGGCCTGTTTTATGTTCTATTTAATGAAGCCTTTTAATGGAAATTAGAGAACTCATAATTTCTTTAACTTACGTTTGTGACTACATAAATCAGTGTATTTCCTAAAACCCGACTTTAAAAGCTTTAATCACTGCTCACAAATGATGCTATTTCTTACATTAAGTTGTACATTTCAAATATCTCAGAATTTGTTACAAAGAGATGCAACAAGTAACAGCTGAAGAGCAGCACTTCTCTCTGAAAGGGTCTCAATGGAAAATGCTTTTCCCTAGTTTATTAAATAGGTTTACCATTAAAACAATCATATGCTGTCCACTGACAAAAGGCTGCATCAATTTAAAAGCCTGAAAGTAAAGGGAGAATTTTGAGCCATAACCCCCTCCCCCACAGGCACATTCTCTTGCTTTGACTCAAGTCCACTTGAAACAGGTTAATATTAAAGCAAAATAAGCCACTGAAGCTGGAATCAGAGTGGGTTTGCACTGGCTTAACTAAAACAGTGCTGGGGTATGAATGAAACCTCACTGTTATCTGGTCCCTCCAGTAAGACCATATGTAATGGACCTTATGGTCCATTTGGGTAAGTATTTAAATGCAGTTTAAACTTGATTTATACCAACTTGGTTTAAATAATATGCAGAGTGGTTTGAAGATTGGCTAATAAATGAGCAAGATGGAGTTACAGAAAAAAACACTAACGATCTTCACTTTACAGGTCATTTGTAAAATGTGTTCAAAAGATCCCACTGTACATTGTCTTCATGACACTAATAAGCAAGAAGGGAACTTCTTACTGGTAGATGTTCTGTGAAGGAAATTGAACTAAGTTTGTTTTTCTTTTTAAATTAGGAAATAAACCAGAGCGTTACTGAATGAAGACTCCAAAATATCCATAAAGGAGAATGTTTTGGAACAAATACTCTTTGCTAGTC
The DNA here is from genome assembly GCA_013396775.1 of Cephalopterus ornatus. NCBI lineage: Eukaryota > Metazoa > Chordata > Aves > Passeriformes > Cotingidae > Cephalopterus > Cephalopterus ornatus. The sequence continues at coordinate 388,076 of VZRE01011743.1, forward strand.
TTCTTTCTTTCCTCTTCATCCTGTTATCCTTTTATAGGTACCTTCATTTTGCATTCATAGGCAATGTTTTCTAGAGTCCTTTCAATGTTTCAAGGAGTTTTTTCCTAAAAGATTTAGAAGACTTTCTTAAAAAACTTTAAATTACTTCTTTTGGTATTTCACTTTCTCCCTCTGATTTTTGTCAGTAGTGTCACTGTTTAAACTGATGAAAGTCTGAAACACTGTCCACTTTCAGAACATACTAATGAAATTATCAGCTGTTTTGCTGGGATGAAAAAACAAACTATCTGACAATTATATCATTAAACAAGTAACACAGGCTAGAAGTGCTGCAGGTTTCTTGGATGCCCTCTTTGTGCTTTTTAAAACACTATCTAAAAGTCACTTTACTATTGTCCAGAAGAATATCTGAGCAACAAACGTCTTCAGGCAATACTCCAGACACAGAAATCATGGCAACACAGCTTCAAATCCAGCTTATTATCAAAGCTGACAGTATTATATTCATCAGTTTATACAAAACCTGGAAGAAACCCAATTTCTCCCTGAGTTATGGGTCATATGCACATTTAAGAGTAGCCCAGCTGACAGTGAAGTTTTGAAATTTTCACATTTTTGTAAGCGTTGATTCAAAGCTTGTAATTTCAAATGACAAAGCCATGCCAAAGACAGTTTTTATAATCAACCTTTTATACTATAAAATGGGTTATATTTTATTTTGGCAGTGCTGATATAATTTAAGACATCAGCATAAATCCAGTATCCAATGCAGAAAAAAAAAATGAATAATATTAAAACAAAATCTTGCCACTACCACACCCCACTCCCCTTTGCAAAAGAAAGTGTTTTTACTAAATAAATTTTAATATTACAAGAGAAAGTCTCTAAACCAGTTGAAGAAAGAGGTTCAGAAACCTGATTACTAAAAAGAGAGACATGCTTATATTTCTTATGGTTTCAAACATGTAGAATGAAATTCAACTTCAGAGAGAGGCACAGTGCCAGCAAATTATACACTTTTATTAGAAGGGTGGGAAGGAAGGCAGGGCTGGTGTACAAAAGAACAGGGTGCAGCACTCAAAGGGAAAAGCCAGTGCTCCTCCTGCATTGACTCAAATCAGAGAATCCCAGAATACGCCGGGCTGGAAGGGACCCCCAAGGATCATCCAGTCCAACTCCTGGCCCTGCACAGGCCCAGCCCCAGGAGTCACCCCCTGTGCCCCAGAGGATCATCCAAACCCTCCTGGAGCTCTGGCAGCCTTGGGGCTGTGCCCACTGCCCTGGGGAGCCTGGTCAGTGCCCAACCAGCCTCTGGGGGAAGAACCTTGTCCTGAGATCCAACCTGCCCCTGCCCTGACACAGCTCCAGGCCATTCCCTGGGTGCTGTCCCTGGTCCCCCCAGAGCAGAGCTCAGTCCTGCCCCTCCTCTGCCCCTGCCCAGGCAGTTGGAACTGCAAATGTTATCGTTCCCAGGAACAGCACTGCTTGAAAAATCACACACCGGTGCGATCCAAGCATTTTTAAATAGGTTACCACCAAAATATTTGCTCTCTCTTTCCTACCAGCCCCGCCGTGGCCGCTCGGAGTGCATTCCACACGCTGCCGGTCCCCGGCAGCACAGCCTCGCTCCCTCTAGCGGGAGCCGCCCGGCTCCTTGGGGACAGCCGAAGTCCCGGGCAGGGCACGATGCTGCAGCTCCACCCCAGCACTGCCCGGAGCGCACAGCCTTGGCACAGCCGGGAGGGAGGGAACCTCTGCCGCACTCCGACCGCTGCAACTGCGGGGCTTGGGCCCTGTTGTTCACTCTCGCTTCCTCAAGTTTCCAGTGGCCAAAAAAGAATTGCCACGAAAGCAAATTCTGTGGCAGCAATGCATTTAATTCCAGCCCACTTGATCTTCCAGCAGCTTTGGTTCTCAGCTCAACAGCAAGTTTTGCCTGCCATTAATTATCTGATTCTTCCTTTGCATATACCAGCTACATAAAAAACCCAAGTAGTATTAAAATCCAGTCTCTTTTCCTGCCAAATAACTTGATTACTCTATTTCATTTCAATACTTGCTTGACAAATCCAGCTCTGGAAACACTAAGGCCTGGTCTAATGTTTACAAGAATTCACTTCAGCAAATCTTACTATAAAATCACAAAATGAAATAAAGAAATAAAACTCGGTCATGAATCCGGATTTATTTTACTGCTATATATATAAAATCTGTATAGCTAACGGGACCACAGAACACTGCCAAGGGAACACAAAACAGGAAGAACAGGTCAATATAAAACTTACTTTTTTCTAGCTTCTAATGCATAATTATTACCTGTTAATGTATATATCCAAGGAAGTTGGCTAAAAACCCAGCATCAGTTTGCTCAAGTTACTTTCAACTGACAGATATTTTAGCCTTTCTAACTGATTTAAGTTACAACCCAATCCTCAACCATGAGATGCCTTAAGCAAAGGACAGTCACTCCAATTTAAAGCAAATCAAGGTGCTCAGTAGTTCACAAATGATTATTCTTAGAGTAATACATCACAACTTGATCTGAAATTATTTGATAATTTTTAGATTATTGTAATTTAGACAGATGAGTAAATATTCCACTGAATCACACGGTAGAGGAACTGACTGGCAATTACCTTATTTGAAAGAACGTTACCAGAACAAAATTGTTAAGTAGCACATTTCTAAGAAAGTGACATTTTACAAAAAAGACAAAGGCACACATTTTCCACCAAAATCTAGAGCTGCTGTCATCAACAACCCAACAAAAGCTACAGCTACCTAAAATGGAAATGAAAATGTAATGTATGGAAATATTCTCTTATAAAATCTCCTTAGGCTTCACATGTATTAATGTATTAGTTTGCAAACATTAAGATCAAAGGCAAAGCAACAAATACATCCTAAAAAGTTTTTAGTCAGATTTTTATTAACGATATACAAGTAGCAAGGCATAAAAAATTAATATGTTCAAGCCTTGAAATGTCAAGTGTAATGATCTCTAGCTCTGCTTACCTCCTTTGCTTTTTGTTTCAGTCTAGCTTGCTCTGGGTCTTCTTGCCTTGAGCGACTCTACATGTTAAAAAAAAATGGGGAAAAAAGGTTAACAGATGGTTTAAGAACCCCTCATCTGTTGCAGTAAGTTAAAAAATAGCAAAGAAATAGGAACAGGACACAAAGTATCAAACGTGGGACACTTCAATTGTCAGAGAAGCAATTTCAAACCCATAAGCCTCATCCAAAAGACTGTTAAGTGTTCAGTTGTAAATAAGATCTACCCTAGATTTAAGTTTAAAATAAACCAACCCAAACCTCAAAAAACCCCATGTTTCTGTCAATGCTAAAGTTTCCATACAGGTTTAGATTTCAATTATTTCATACAAACAAATTCAAGCATCCATGAGTGGAACTGACACCATTTCCACTATCTGAACTTTTTTATTTAAGTCCTTACGGTCATTATTTTAAAACTTACTGTTTGCAACTCAGCTTTTAATTAGAGAATGTGGAGAAAACAGTTGTAAAGTCACACTCCCAAAAGGTAAATCTTCATAATAAAGATGCTACTACCCGCTATGAGCTTACTGTGAGTACAGCACAGGAACACACACAGGTCAAACCCATTCCTGCACTACTGATGTTAATGTTGTCATTTTTAAAACTGGATATATATTGCTAAATGGTAACCTCTGTATTTTCCTTCAAAACCAGGAACAACAGCTCTAAAAACCCATTAAGAATAATTGTTTAATTGCAAAAACAACCCATAGCAGTGCATTTCTTTAGATACAGACTGTTTTAGAACCAGATGTTAAAACCATTCAATTCTTACTTGTGCTCACTGAGCACTGGAAATGATGGAATTCAAAACTCAAGAGGCAGATAATGCAGGCATTATACTTTTATAATTGCCTGTTAGGTCAGCATTCAGCAAAGGCTGCATAAAAAGTTGCAAGAAGCTGCAACAGAACTTGTGACATCCACGGAAAACTGTTGTTCCTGACACCTGAGAGATGCAGTAGTTTTATTTCAGTATTTCTTCAAGATTTAAAGTGATACCATTAACACAACTCCTAAAGGAATATCTATGCCCTCTCCTATCTATCTTTCTCTGATTTTTGCTCTGGTGAAGACAGGCATGAAACCTGGAAGAATATTAGTTTGCAAACTTACGTATGCTCAGATTTTTTCCTGGTGTTTGAATTTCTCATACCATATTCTGTTCAGAATTTAAAAATCCATTAAGAAAACCAAAGGGAGATTGGTTTAAGAGCCTACCCTTAAAAGAGTCACATAGCATCCTTGAGACACCTGCAGAGCGCCCTGGCTATGACTTGGCAGACAGGGCAACAACGGCACCAAATTCTCTACCCTTTCTCCTGTTAGTTTTTGTTGGTTTGTGTTGTTTTGGTTTGGGTTTTTTTAACCAGGATTATTTTTTCTCAGCTAATGTAGCACACATATAAAACACAGTGATGATAAAGCAATGGTCAATTTAACAATAATGAGATTTTTAGATGATGTGCTTCACACTCTCCCACTGTGCACATCAGCTCCACCTTCCAACACCACCTACACCAACCAACACCTTCCAACACCGACACCTTTTGTGCCTGTTGCCCCCCCAGCCTGTTTGACAGGGGAGTGTCTGCAGCAAAGGAAGGACAAATTAAAACCTGAGATCGCCAACGACCAAGTCAGACTCTCGTGTTGTAGCTGTGCCAACCAAGAAAGAACCTCCTCCCTAACCCAGACTGAGATACCTTCTAATGCTGTGGCCAAACAGAAGTGTAGATAATCTGACCTAGTTAATGTTCAAAGGACAAAAAGGTGAAATAGGTGGATCTACCAGAGAGCTGGGGCTCTATTCAGCACAGCAATTACTAAAAACTTGATTAGATTTATAGCTATTAGGTTAAAAACCAAATTAACAAACCCCCATTCAGCGAGCTGCTTCTCTAGGAGATGGGCTCAGGTATTTCTGAACTGAGCTCAACTAGTCCTTGCTCTGTGGTTCTGCAGTGACAGTTCAATCACTGTGAGCCTCAGTTTCTCCAGTATGATGTATGGAAAAGCACATTTAGCCCTTTCATGGGTTTTGATGATAAATTTATAAATGTACAGTGAACTTCTATTGCATCCTGAGTCTCAGAGTGCAAGCAGTACAGAAACACAAAGTGTTGTTATACCACTGTATGAAGCTGAAACATTTGCCAAATGCAAAGCACAAGTTAAAAGCACATCAGCTTAAGGAGAAAGCAGAGTGTCCTGGGAGAATCCAGCTGAGACTTCTAATATTGTTGCCAACTTTCTACAAGGAAGTGATAGAACCCTGGAAAACACACCAGATCTGCATTGTGTTTGGGGACATTGTAAGAAAAATTAAAGGAATAGATGCAAAGTAACACTGCAATTTCCTAGACTCTGTAAGTGAAGAAAAAACTCTGAAACTGCTACAGAGTAAAAATGGAACACATTTAAGAGCTGGGGCTTTCCTCTTCACCCCTCAAAAACTGATCAAATAAAATTAGATCTGGAGTTCAGGATATTCTCAACAAGCAAAAGCAGATGATCTGCTCTGTGTAAACCTCCAGCTTGGTCACAGTAAATATATAATGAAAATTACTGCAGAGGTGCGAACAGGTACTTAGCTCCTGAACGATACTATATACAGCGTTTTATTTCAATAATGAAGATCTAAAATACCAGGTGAAGTTACATATATAACCCCAGACCGAAGGTGAAGGTAGAACTACTTTTACATTTAGAATCATGCCATGATTTTCTAGTTATTCCTTGAATCCACACCAAACAGCCTTTCCAAAGAGCTCAGGCTAGCTCTCGTTTCAAACAAGCAGAATTCCAACTTTACATTGCATGTGCCATTAGTACTAAAAAACCTGAAGAATTTAACTGCAATTATTTTCTTTTTGTGTTCAGATAAATTTTAACAGTTTTTAAAAAAACAGATTTTTCAAACTAAAATACGTTCCTGCTGCCTACCATGTCAGTAACCTTCAGAAATAAAATCAGCATATGGAGGCTAACATGTGTTACAGGGCAAGTATAAACATCAAGTATTTCATTAGTTCTTCACTTTACCATCTAATGTAAATTATGAAATGCTTCTTCAACGCTGATGCAACACAGATTAAAGCAAAAGAAAATGTCAAGCTTAACAGAGGTGCCTAGATAAGCTTTAAAAATGTCACTGGATTCCCTTTACACTCCATTCCACACGTGAACGTCTTTTCCCTTCCTCTGAAGAGTCTGAGCAATTTTGCTGCTGCTCAGCTCTTGCAGTGCTTGTCTGCATGGCACCATTTTTATTAAGCAATTATTTTAGGATTTTACACTTACTTCTGTCAAGCTACTGACTAATCATTCCCAGCTTTTTTTTAATTGCAGTTTAACTTTTTCTTCAAAGTCATTCATATTTTGGGGCTTCTCTTCCTTTCTCCTTTCCCCTCTAACATCCAAATCTGAATATGCAGCATCTCACCTGTTCTGCGAAACATGCTTTTCCAAAATCTTTTAATGCACCAATGTCTCCTTCCTCTGAAGCTTTGGAAACATGCACTAATCACAGAACCCATCAAATCAAATACTTTCAAAGAGTTTGATAAACTCCTTTGCCTTCCCCTCCCTGTTCACCATGCCTAGATCTGTAAATAAAGCAAGCTGCATTTACGTAATGTATTTTCCTGTTGATGAATAAACACCTTTAGAAGCAAGCTGGCTTCCCATAGTAATTTCAGAGAAACCTAGGACTGATCCTAACCAGATAACATACTTTTTAAATACATTAAATGCTGTCTCCTACTGAGAACCTATTCAAACCAGGTTTGTTAACGTTTCTCTCAAACACAAGCTAATTTTATTAGACCAGACAGCCTGATATTTTAATTGTGAAGAATGAAAGTGCTTTGTGTTAGAGCACTTGCTATCCTGTTTATCTGAAACCTGCATAGATCACATTAGGTCTGTGGAAATACTGGAGAGTAACTGTATGAAAAGCAGCATATTTTAATGTGTGTATTCAAAGCACAACAGAAATAAGGGAGTTCGTTTACATGTTACCAAACTCCCTAATGTTCCAAACCTCAGCTTTTCCCCTTGCTTATATTAAGGAAGGAGGCCACACAAACTGACAATTACACATGTAACAGTGTAGTTTTAAGGGGATTTTGGATTTCACAGAATTGCCTTAAATTAGAAAGCAACAGTATTTTTAAAATAATAAGCCCATGTAATACTTATATACAGGCACCAATTACTTTTAAAATTGGAGGACACTCTCTATGTGTGCAGATGGACAGACTAATATTACTTTGATGTATGCAATTATCAAAATTATTCAATGTTTTCTTGTGATTAGTAATACCAAAGTTGGACTGTTGTTAAACTTTTGTCCCACTAACAAAAAAAAAAGTTTTCTATTAGATTTGTAAGAATTTTGAATTCTCAGCTTGTTCCACCTGTGTTAGGAAATGTCTCACAGTGTCTCTCCTGCATTTAGCTACACCCAATCCCAGTTAAGGCACTTGCAGCTCAACTGTCCCTTCCCAATACCTACACTGGAGTCTTTAATGCTTCAACTTCATCTTTTTTCATTAAATAAAGTCAAGAGTCACAACTGCAGGTGCTGTGCTATTGAGAGCCACCGCTGTGCCAACAGTTTCAATTTGAAACCTATTTTTTTCCCCATTGATGACATTAGAACTTCACCCACGGCTGTACCAGCTTATAACTTTCACTTCTAATTAAAGAAATTAAATCGGCAACATGAAACACTTTGCTTTCACATTAGCTTTGTTAATAAAAAGTGGAAGTTAAAAGCATCATAGCTGAGGGTGAAACGCTACTCAATGTTACGGCCACACTGAGGTGGAATGCAAGAGCTCAGGCCTGAGAAATGATTTATATTGAAATCATTAAAATTGCAGTAACAAATTCCTAAAAATTCAGAAAATTATCTCAGCATTTGCTCTCCTCTCATCAGAAGGGGGTTCCAAGTCCATCTCACAGGAGGCTGCTCTCTGAAGAGAGGGGAAGGATTAAATTGGCATGACAGCTGAACTCATCCCTGACTCACAGAGCAGCCCCTTCCAACCCCACAGGACGTGTGTAAGGGAATCTGCATCGCCAAATTTCAGTGAGCTCTCCAATAAAAAAGCCCTTCAGCCCAGAGTACTATAAAAATCACTATCATCCATAAATTCTAATTAACTTTGTGAACAACTCTAAACATAATTTTCCATTTACTTAGGTAATTTTCTTTTTACAGAACAGATCTTATTCTTGTGATAGTCGTATTTAAGATCCAAAAACTTGACAGGCTTGTGCTACTAACACAGAACACTCAAAATAACAGACTAATAGACTGTATATATTGGAAATTAAATTTCAAAATTAATTTTATAATAAAATAAATATGCATTTGGCCAGTTTGAGTGGATGAATTAACACAGTAATTTTAACATGATCCACTTCATTATAGATTATAACACACAAGCATGATTCATTCATGTTCTGAAAACCAGGACAACCCCAAGCTGTGTATCTTCACTGCATAAAGCACCACTCTCTAAAAGAAAACCCAACAAAAACAAATAAAATCAAACAAACAACAACAAATCAGCTACAACCTCCTACTCCTCCTGCCGCCAGAAATATTTCCGTTACTAGACTAGAACCAGAACTTCCTTCAACTTGACAGACAGCACCTGCATTTCCCAGGTTTTGGAACTAGCTCTGAAAGCAGTTTTTACTATATAAGAACACAGACTAACTATATCAGACCTGTGCTTTGTTGGGTTTGGGTTGTTGTTTTTTTTTTTTTTAGAAAGTCCACACAACGCACACCATGTCAAATGTAAATTCCTCAAGTGATTTTAGCCTGGCTTTTGACCTTTCCGCGGCTCTTTCCTCAGCTCTTCCTGCTCTTTCCTGCAGCAGTCCCCACAGACCGAGGCAGGAGATGTCTGGCCCTGCACACTGCTGGCAACAACAGCCAGCGGGGCCTGACCGGGACAACAAACAAGGGCCAGCAGCTGAGTCTCCCAAATATTTCCTTTAGAGAGACTGTGCTCTAGGTGTGTTCACATATCAGATGGACCCTCCTCGTGCCTTTTGCACGTGTCTCAGGAAGGAACCCAAAAGTTCTGCTGACCAAGGCAGCTGCAGCGTCTCCCTGTAGGGCTTCTGCACGGGACACCTCACAGGAGCCGAGCGTGGGACACGGGAGCTCCTCCGGCAGCAGGAGGTGACTGGATCTCACAGCCTGGGCACCAAGATGTCTTTAAACACTTCTACAATAAAAAGAATCACTGGGAATATATTAGAGAAATGCTTTGGGCCACATGGGCTAGGCTGGTATGGGGATGCTGTGGGACATGATGCAGGACCCCTGAGGTGCGAGAGATCATTCCAGCTCCTAAAACAGCATAGTTGTGGTTTCAATTTTTAGGTTTTTAATTTAAAAGAAATTACATGTTGCATTGCTACTAGAGCAGAGTATGATTTTTGCCTTTCCTGTCAAGTCTGTGTTCCCCCAGAATCTCTCACTGCAATGAGAAGATCGTTATGCTTCTAAGTTGTGATATGAAGTTTCTGTTTCTTGAGTATTTCTCAGGCATGGGACATAAGATTTTGTAACATTCTCTCATTTAACAAGCTAAATAATACTGCTATTTAGTTACTTGTGAGCTTCACAATTAATTTTAACTTACATAGTGACTTTTCTCAGAATGCCAAAAATTGTATTTTTTGAAACCTTTTTTTTTTTCCTTCTATCTCCCCACCGGTTTTGTTCTCTCATTCTCCCAAAAACAGTTCCTGAAGCAAACCCAACCCCATCTGGGTGCTTACAAATTCTGCAAGCATATCCTACTGTAACAACTGAAATTGTGGCTGCAGATCAACCACAACACTCCTGTCAAATATTTTCCTTTCTCCTCCTAAGGAGACCAACCCACCACCCAAAACAACAAAAACCTGCAAACCTGACACTTTCTTTGACCATCATTTGCATTTTTTTTATCCCTTACTGAACTCTTACACAAAATTACCTAATTGGCTTCAAGGCTTCCCAAAGACTTTTGCTGCCTCCCCTTTGATTTCAATCTATTCCTTCATTTTTCATTATCTTCTCCATTGATTATTCTGTGATTAAGTTGATTATTTAATACCATCCACTTCACTGCCTGAAACATTTCCTTCACTATCTTACTCTTTGTCAAAACCTGTACTTTGGCTGTTAACAAGGCTCCAAACTACATAATTAAAAAAGAATTTTCACTGTGCACATTCAACCTGTTTATGCTCTTCCACAAGAGACAGCAGACGAGGTACAACTGGCAGGAAGTTTTGACATTTTCATTAAAATTATTCTGCTGAGTAACTTTAAAAACACGTTGCAAAACAGTATGTCAAAACACAAGATAAAAGATCACTCTGTTTGTCTAAAAGGCCCATTAAGAAGCTGCAGTTAAAAATAAAAATAAGTGTGATTTTTAGATTTAAGCATTTGTAGCAAAAAAAAACCCCAAACAGCAATTTCATTCTAAAACCCGAAGTTTTCTGTCCTTTAAAGACAACACTATAAAAGTGACAAAGGTGCTGTGGTTGGGGAAACAACACATTTGCATGTGGATATTTCAGTCTCCAGAGTCAGTGTCACCATTACCCCTTTGCAGACACAATCACTGTTGATCAGGGCAGATTTTAACTGTGCCACTACAGTTACTGCATCCTCTCCAAAAGGACTGAGATATCCTCAGGCAAGTTCATAGAGGACCATAAAAAAAACCCCAAATCCACGGGAAGGAATTAGTATGTAGGAATTCAGAATAAAGACCTCAACAGAAATCACTGTTCATGGACAGGTGCTTTTGCATTTCAGCAGCACCACAGATCCTAAGGAAATAATGAAAAATCTGTTATTTAGAATAAAAAATTGTAATCTGACCATATTTTTGCCAAACTATGTCCTATGTAAGTCTTGCAAATAGGTTGTCAATCCACTGGAATAGAATGGGGAGCACCAGTTGAACTCTCCACAAAGTTCAGTTCCAAAGTGGCATTTACCCTTAAATCACAGTATCTCACAAGCACCTCCCCAGGGGTTCACAACATCTTCAACTTCCCTCTCTAAACATCAATATTGATAAATCAGCACTGCTCTTCCACAGCTACTCTGTGGTTTGGTTTTCCAATACCTTCCTGGATTTTTCTAGTACACCATGTGTTCATGCCAAGCTGCCTCCTACGACTCCCTGCTTCTGAAGTTGATTTGTACCTTCATACTTTTCATTAAGGCAATTTTTTCCAATCAATTAGGGGACTCTTTTACATTTGTTTGTTGCAGAATTCTTCAATTAGCTCTTTCTGTAATCTATAGGAATCAAACTTGATGATCACGTATTCATTTCCTAAATTTTAACTTGACAGGAGTTTATATCACCCAAGACTAAAACAACAACAACAACAAAAACACAAACAAAACCCCAAAACAAAAACAAACAAACACAAACAAACAACCCCAACCCAAACCACAGAATATCAATTCATGAAGGAATTCAGGTTGGAAGGAACAACGGGAGGTCATCTAACCCAATCTCAGGTCAACCTGCTTTGTGGAGTCAGGGGAACATTTTTGAACATTAAGGACTATAAGCTACTGCATTTTTCTCCATGTCCATTAAAAAAAGCAACCAAAACAAACAACAAGCAGCAGGATACACAGAAAACATGATTCATCAAGACGCAGTCACTGAATGGAGCAAACAGGATAAAAAAATAAACGGCATTTCTTTATTTCTAATAAATAATAACTGAGAGTGAAAGCAGCAAATCTATTTTCATCAAAACATTTAAAGGGTGTCTAATGTTATGGGAAAATTTGTGCAATATTTACAATGTGAGCACTTATAAATTAAGAGAATAATCTTTTCAGCACATAAAATAAAAAATTCAATGAAAATTCAAATACAATTAGAAATGCGATAACTAAGGGATAAACTTATTTGCAGTTTGATGTGATATATATAAATAAATTTACAGTTATAAGCAGGAGATTTATCTATACCTATGTGCTCTTGAAACAATGTTATCTGAGTTTGTTCTATTGCATGTATGAAAATTGAGTTTCTGGAATTGAAGTTACAAAGGAGCAAGTCCAGAAGAACTGACAGTTCACTGAAGTCAGGCACAGATCAATCATATAATGCCGTTACAGAGAGGTGAGTGGAACACAAATTAGGATTAAAAAATGAAAAAACCCATTTAAAAACAAAGTCTAGAAACTTAAGAAGTAAAAAGCCTCAAAAAAAAAATCCCAAAGAATTTACTGAATTGTGTTTAAATACCAGAAGTGAAGGGTATGATTTTCAAGTGGCACAGAAACCCTGGCATCTCTTAAATTTCAAAGGCAATTGTAAAAATTATTTCACAGAGTCACTTTGAAAACTTTAGCCACTGTCTCCTGTATTCCCAAGAACTCATAAGTCCAGAGCTGCATCCTCAAAACACAGAAGCACTCCAGTCAGGTAAGTCTGGAGTCATCGCAGGTCAGAGCTTGACTGAAGGAGTTAAAGGTGTGAAGGCTCAACAGTATTTTTGTTGTAAGAAACAAAATGTGTTTAGGAAACAGATCTCACGAAATTAAATAATTGTTTAAAGACTACGAATGGTTAAGTAGTTAAAAAAATAGAGTAAAACTGATACCTTGGCAGCCTTTAGCAAGATTTCCCTCTCTTGTTCATCTTTCCTTTGCTTTTCCAAACGCTCCAGCTGTTCAAAGAACTTTAACTGTGCTCGGACGTCTGTAGCTTGTTCGTACCACTCATCATCCTGCAACACAGGCACAGTGTTTTATAAAAACTGGCTTTTGTATCCAGACTATGCGTTTCAAGACTGAAGGTGTTCTACATTAAAATCTTTCCACTATATGAACAACAAAAAGAACATTTCTATTTTTTAAGCTCAGGGAAATAAGCCAGCCTATGGTTCATAACACAGCTAGAATCTGATTATTTTATTAATATCTAAGCAAATCAAAAAACCAGATTGATTTATCAGCACCAGAGACATCAAACAGTTTAAAAAAACCCAAAAAACAACAGACTTACTGATGAAAAACCTCTAAAATGTTAAAGTTTATTACTGAATAATCCCAGACGTAGTTTATAACCAGGCTTATAACCTAAAATTCCTGTATCTGTACTCATCTTGAACTAGTAACAGACTTTATCAAGATGCAGTATTATAAAAGCTTTAGAGCTAAAAATTCAATTGAAAATAAGCCTCCAATGACAATTAAAACTGAAGTTTATTACATCTAAGAGCACGTAAGCTTTTCCAATACCCAACAACCAGAAGAGTTTGTGACACGAGCCACGTGGGAACACTTAGAACGTCAGTCAGAAAAATAAGTGATCCCCATTACTTCCATCCCATTTATCTACTTAATGTTTTCTTTTTTGACTGCAATGCTATGAAATCAAGGAAGACCATTAACCAAGAGAAATACAAAATGCAATGACAATGCTACAGTTTAATCAGAGACAACACTCATTTTTTCCTAAGAATGTGTTAAGATATTATTTTAAATGCATCTTTGGCTTAAGATGGACTTAAGTGAATTGTTTTCTCCTGAGACACTGTCCTAGAGAGAACAAAGAAGGGATTTAACTCTGCTGATGCTGACAAAGAATACTGGAAAGAAACAAGGAGATTTTGCTTTTAATCCAACATAGTAGAATATATCCATCAATTGCAATGAAAGATTTAAGTGTAGGTAATAATCCATTATTTTTGTAATACATTTTCTATCACAATAATGTTGACTGTAGTCAGAGATGCCAAAGGTGATTATTTCTGCAAATATCACAGGGAATTAGTCCAACTGTGACTCAGGTTTGGGAAGTAGGTGGGCAAAGATGCAGTCCAAAGATGTTTAACCAGGCTTCCACTCCAGGAAAACAAAACAGCACACCACAAAACCAAGGAAAAAACTAACCCAGAGCTACTCAGTGTATGTATACACTAAAGAAATCCAAACACAGTTTAGACAACATATGACCAGTTATTGCCATCTTGCTTTTACACCAGTTTAACAACTATTAGCATCTTACTTCTATTGAAAAAGGTGTTTCAAACATATCAATAAAGATGTTGGATTAATTTGAATTTCAACCTGGTTTGCAGATTCTTATTTAAATTTCCCCCCTGGTTTAAGATACCAAAATTGTTTCAGTTTTCTTCAGCAACACAACCACTAACAAAAGAATTAGAGTAGCATTTTACCTTTAAATGCTCTTTTTAAAGAGAAAATCATGAGAAGAATTTAGAACTGAATTCTTTAGTTGCTTGTTTAAGACACATTAGTAGCTTTTGCAAAATACTAATACTACTCACAGCCAAGGACATGTAAAGTTACTACAGATTCTGAAATATCAAAGCAATTTTGATCCAATGAACAGATACCTTGGTCAAAAAAGGAGCTATCAAGAATCAACAGCCCATGAGCAGAAATGGCTCAGCAGATGCTCCATGTCAGACACTTTAGCACAGAAAGACAAAACAATTCACGCACAAATTCTGTCGCACAGGAGGAAGACTGAGCTGACAACAGATCTACCATCCCACCTCTTTCTGTTTGCTGAGGTGGTCAAACCCGCAACTAGGACAAGCTTTGCACCCAGAATGAACCAAAACCTCTCCGTGTGCCAAGAAAAACCAGCACCACACCTCTCTGTAAAATGTAACACCTCTGTTTGCACACTTACTTTGTACGATTCCATCCGGTGCTGGGTTATCACTGTCACTTTTTCTATCACTGTCCTCAATCTGTTCTGTGTTGCATGGGAAATAAAAGTAACGACCTCAGCTGGCACATCAGTAATTCCTAGTTTTTTAGCTAAAGTAAAGAAAACAAAAAACAGAATTAGCTTAACCCCCCACAAAAGAAACCCCAAAGTTCTAAAGGGCTTTAAGTCACAACTTCATTTTCCTGAACAGAAAAATCCATGACTGTGTATTTACGTGGCTTTGGTGACACGTTCAGGATCCCTTGAAAAGGATGCGACTGTACTTTAAAAGTTCGAAAGAGAAATCAGAGAATTTCTTTCACACATGAAAGCACTTAAGAACTTTGCTCAAGTTTATCCTAGTATATTACAAGAAAGCATAACAGAATATGAGATAATCTGAGTTCTCAGTTGTTCTACACAAGAAAAAGCAATTTCTTTGTTTTCAGAAGCATTACTGGAAACAAGTTTCAGTGTCCATGAGGTGAGGCTGCAGCCCAAAGCACACTGTTCCATCCTTTAGCATACACTATTGGCATAGTACTGACAACAGAAATTCTTTAGGGAAAAAATCCCTATTAATTGAACATGAAGAAGTAAAGTCATATTAAAAAGTTATTTAGAAACACCAGCTGTCCCCCAAACACATATTCATAGCTACTTGGACATTTGATACTTCATGCTGAG
Source organism: Cephalopterus ornatus (assembly GCA_013396775.1). Taxonomy (NCBI): domain Eukaryota; kingdom Metazoa; phylum Chordata; class Aves; order Passeriformes; family Cotingidae; genus Cephalopterus; species Cephalopterus ornatus. Next base: position 403,573 of record VZRE01011743.1, read on the forward strand.
TTTATAAGGAAAGCAAACAGTCTGCAGTCCAATGTACTGATATATTTTAAAAACACCTAAACTACAGAAAGAATTATATAGGTAACACTTAAGGATTCCCAAATTCATCAAAATAATTACTAAGTATTAGATATAAAATTGTAGATACACGAATACACACACTAATCTAAGCTAAGTCCTACCAAGGCATATATATGAGCTGTCTCAGTGGGACAGTTTTCTGTATAGAAAACTCCCTGTGTGCACACAGAGGTATATATATTTCATACAGGAAAATACTAGTAGCTGCATTTTGTGTGGATCCTTAGAGATGACCCACCCATAAAAGAAGAAAAAAGCTGATTATACCGAGTCAGTTTTCCACTGAATGAGCACAAAACTTCTCAGAGCGCTTTGGCTGGGACACGTAACGGGGATGCAAACCACCACAGGACGTTTGTTTGAGACTGTTTTGGAAAGTGCGACTTGCAGGAGGAATCCTTGTTTGTGGAGGGGCTCCCGGGCGAACACAAACCTGAGAGGCTTGTTTGTTTGGCGAGGCGTTCCTACCTCTGCCCGGCCAAACTCCAGGGCAAGGAACCATCACACGCCTAAAAACGAGGTGGAGGAAGTGAGCGCTGGTGTGTTCACATCACCCCGCGTGGGACGGGAGCCATGTGTTCACATCACCCCACGTGTGGTGGGAGAGGTGTGTTCCCGGTGGGTGCTCAGTTCCATCCCTGTGTGTGGTGGGAGAGGTGTGTTCCTGGTGGGTGCTCAGTTCCATCCCTGTGTGTGATGGGAGCGGTGTGTTCCCAGCTGGGTGCTCAGTTCCATCCCTGTGTGTGGTGGGAGAGGTGTGTTCCCAGTGGGTGCTGAGTTCCATCCCTGTGTGTGGTGGGAGCGGTTTGTTCCCGGTGGGTGCTCAGTTCCGTCCCTGTGTGTGATGGGAGCCAAGCTGGCAGTGCTCAGCAGCACCACCGGCTCCTGCCAGCGCCCGCTCCATCACCGGGAGCAGTCCCTTCCTGCGTCTCCATCACTGAGATCAGCCTTCCCTTGGCTCCTGCCCCGCCAGGAGCGGCCCCCTCCAGCAGCACATCACCGGGACCGGTCCCTTCCCGCAGCTCCAGCACCGGGACTGGCCCCTTCCCACGGCTCCTGCCGAGCCCATTGCAGTGCTGCTGTACCACGGCTCCGCTGCCGCATCTCCCATGGCACAATTCTCCTTGTTTTTTTAATGATTCTTTGAAGTCCTTACCTCTTCAACTGAGTGAAGCCATCACCGGCTCCATATCGCACACGTTACCTTAAGGACTGCAGCACGATGTACAATATATGCTTTTTAACTGATTTTTGCCTTATCGTGGAAAAAACTAAATTAAACCTTTCTTGGTACCCAATTTGTGGTGTGTAATAGAGCTGGAACCCCGCTCAGGCTGCTGAGAGCGGAACATGTAATAGAAAGCAGACACACACATTAAATCCCAGCGCTGCAAGTGCCACCCAGGCAAATGAAGTCCTTGAAGTCAGGAGGACGATTCCCATGGGCAGGAGCGATTCCTCCGAGTTAGATTGGCACTATCAAGGCCTATTTGAGCATGCACCATTTTATTATGCAAACATGTGTAAGCAAAGCCATCAATCAAAAAACCCTAGTCTGAAGGATAAAATGCAAGAAAGAAGGGAAATTCAATTAACTAGTATCCAGAAATGAGGTTTGAGATGGAAAATTCTGCCAAGTATTCTAGGTAAAGGTATGAGTGAGTAACTGGTAAAATTCTTTGAATTTCAGTGGTATAACTACAGCTATCCAACTTCCCTGAAAAGACACACACTCCTTTCCTAATAAAGAACTGTCACCATCTGGTTTTTTCATATTAAAGGTTTTCACCATTTTAAAGACTTTTATTCTAAGTAAATTCAACAACTAGATGGCTTGTCTTGTCCATTTAACTCTTCAGAAATCCATCCATAACCAACAGACCATTCTGAGATGCCTGGTTCCTTCAGATTCTTGTCCTTTGTCCTCTTCATCAGCCTCTGCAATATTCCAGTAACTTTCTTCTCCTGAAGTCCCTCAACACAGTATTCTCAAGTCCAGAAAACTATCTGGAGGCCATGGAGTCCCTCAGGAATCTGTCCTGGGACTAAGCCTTTTTAAAAGCTATCTCAGTGACCTCAGGGGTGAGACATGAAGCATCCTCCCCAAAGATGGCACCACACTGGGGTGCAGAGGGAAAGGAACCTCATGAAACTCATGCAGGATGAGTGCGGAGCACCGGGGATGGACTCACTCTCTGGAACGAGGGCAGCTGGGGACTGCCTGCCTAGCAGGGCAGCAGCACTGGTGGGAAGCAGGAAGAGCCTGGAGGCCAGCAGGACGTCCAGGATCCAGCAGTGCACCCTGGCAGTGATGAACATGAGCAGCACAGTGGGCTATGGTGGATCAACGGGAACCAACACATCAAGGGAAGCAATTATTCCTCCTCACCCAGCCCACATCCAGAATACTGCGATTTTGGGTCACCTGGTACAAGAAAAACTTGAAAAAACTTGAGTTCAAGGAAAAGTCAGCAAGATGGTTATGGAGTTGGAGCTAACAACCTGTAAGAGGAGAACCTGAAGGTTCATCCTGGAGAAAGAAGGCTTAGGGTGGACTTTTGCAAAGATGGAGTCAGACTCTTTAGTGAGGTTGCCTGGAAGAAGAATGAGAAATAAACTCATAAACTGAAACAGCTGTTTCTGACTGGATATAGGGAAGAATTCTTTTATGAAGGCAATTAAGTATTGGAACACTTTGCACAAAATAGTTGTAGACTCTTCCACCTCCCAGGATTTTAAGACTCAGCCAGATAATGCCCTAAACAACCTCATCTGAATTTAATGTTGACCCAGGTTTGAGCAAGAAACTGGACCAAATGACCACTCCAGTTATCTTCCAGTCTGAGTGATTCAATGATCCCTGTCCTGCTTATGTCCTTCTGTATTCCCTATTACAGCACAATACCCTGAGATCCCTCACACATGTAGGATCACCGCCTGGCACATCTCCCGGTGCAGTTTGCTGGCTGGGCACCCTGAGGACAGCCTGTCCCACAGTACTCACTGGCAGCCAACCAGGCAAACAGCAAAGAAAGGGAAAAAAACCCGCTGATTTCCCCCTCAACTCAGACACACAGAGGGGGTCTCCAGCTCCTGATTTATCAATGGACTCAAAAGTGACCTGAAGGGGAAGAAGAAAGGCAAATGGACTATTCAATCACTTAAGGCTAGAATTCTTTGGAAAACAGGATAAGGAAAAAAGAATACCAATTTTCCCCCAAATGAATTAGCATCGAGAAAGCAGACTACAAAAAGATAAATTTTTAAGAAGTCAGCTTGTCATGCACAACATTCATCATGTGTGGAAGCATTATCACGTCTTCCCTGCTCTAAATTACACTAGTTAAAGCCCTGTTAGCATAGGATGTGAGAAGCAGGGTGCATTCCAGAGCTCTATACTACACGGAGATTTGGCATGCTGCTGAAATACTTGGATTATACTTGCGGCAAGGGTGGGAAAACTACCAATTTCATCTACACTTGGAAACTGTGGCCTAGTTATACTTTCATACACAGCTGTTCACACCACTGACCTAAGAGAGGTTGTGATACCACTGCTTAGAGATTGTCTTGTTCTGCTTTCTGCTACTCAGAAAAAATGCCAAATAGAAACTGAATCTATACAAAGGGCTCAAAACTGTTAATTTTCGTATGTTTCTGTATTAAATGCTTAGTATTATTTTTCCTCACTGCCACATCTCCTGAGTTTCATCCATTCTCATTTATAAAAAGTATACTGGAATTCTATCAAAGGAAAATAATGCTGATCTCTAAATAGGAAACTCCTGACATATTCTTCTAGTCTGCATAATTCCTCTTCCCAGTTTTAACACGAAAAGGCTTCTCTTCCCTTTTCAAGATTCCTTGAAGTGATAATGATCTGGGAACAGAAATATGATCTGTATTTTTAAGAAATGTGTATATACACATATATATTCTATAATACTAAACATAGTTAATTGTACTGCAAAACACAGATATCCTCACTATTATTCATCTTTCTGATCAAGTCACTGGACAGTGGCTTCATCTACAAATATTTTTATTTAGGCTCTAATATTCTGAATTGCACCATCTGATCATTGCACTAAGTCTTTACAATATATACACTTATATATGAGCAGAAACCAAAAATCCAAAGAGAAAATTAAGACTAAACAACAAAAACAAAATGAACTTACTTCTATCAATAGACTGCCTTCCCCTTTTTCTTTAAAAAAGTTGAACTTCTTTCTGATTTTTAGGTGATCATCTCAATGTGCTTCAAGTTTGATGACGTGGCAATCTTTACTTGCAGTCTTGTGACCAAAACCATCATGATATGTGTAATTGGAATAGAGTTGTTTACTTTTAAATAACACATTTGTTAAATTTAGACATTTTGGATAACAAGTATATGCTTCAAGTCTCTAAAATTACTTTAGCAACGTAATTTTGAACTTTTCCTGGAGCTATGATAAAAACATCATCAAGGTTAACACCAAATAAGGAGCTGGAGCAAAGCAATGCTCCGAGCTATAATTTTAACCCATCTCCACTTGAATTTGAGTTTTGATATTTTTAAAGACACAACTAAGGTCATATTTTTTATTCAAGTGCTCTTGCCAGATCTCTTTACATCAGAACTGTAAAGGACCATCAAGAATTGATGGCGGGACTTGCTTGCAACACACCCTCAGAGGCATCAGAGGCTACCAAAGCAGTCAGTTGAGTCACACTACCCTATATAGGAAATAGGAGGGACAAATTAATACCCCCAAAGTCCAAATTTTGAATCTGCCAAGCATTACAGAACAACACAATAAGGTCTGACTACATGTTAATTCTTAATTACGTGTTTGGAAGCTTTAATAGAAAACCCTGGTTCAATCAGAATTTAGTAAAGATCTACACTATATGAGACAGCATGCAAGAAGTGTGTTAGAATATTTTGTTACAAATAAACAATATTATATTTAAAAGTTTGAGATATTGCAATAGAGTTTCTATAAAGTCAGAACTTGTATATAAATTCCAAAAACCTTGAGGGAAAAAATATTCAGCAATATTATTCTGATATTGGCATGTGTGTCAGTAGCACAAGATTGTTTTTTACAAACATAAAAGCACCTAAACCTTGTAATTGAAAACTTTTCAGGTCCCAAGAAGTGAAAAGTCTGCTGTTATCTGCTTAGCTATCTGAAAGGTACTGGCTTTGCTGCACTTTAAAAGTTTAATTATATTTTATTGATCAAAAACTGAAACAAATCATAAGGAGAGAACTGCCCTATTTGAGAAGCAGAAGAAAAATACTGTCTTTGCAGATAGACTTTCAAAGAATCAAGAAGTTACTTTAATAATTTATACTTTAAGAGGACTGACAGGATTGAGATCAAACATAAAAAAAAATTATTTGTAAAACATCAGGTCTGACTCTGATTATTGATGTGATAAATTATTGAGTGACTGAATAAAATCTTTCTGCGTTTACACTTAAAACAGAAAAACCTTGAAGAACTGGCTTTAAACAGTTAAACAGCATCTATTTTGGGCTTGAGTTTGTCTTGTCCTTCAACAGAAACATGGGGGGGTGCATAATTAGTGTCTATCTGCCCTAGCCACAGGTCAGCCAGAAATGCAGAAAGCATTCACTCCTGTCATCCTAACACCAGCAGCAGCTTCTTAAACTTTAAATTCTGTGCATGAAATACTGCCCCACAATGAAACTGGAACCAGCCTCCTCAGGTCCAGGCCCCTTCTGCCATTACAGCTGGTTTGTGTACCGCAAACTAGAAACAAAAGTTCATCCCCCTTGGATCTGAGACATTGTTTAAGCTTTTATTTAACCCCATTCAACAGCATCAGCTCTAGAATAATGCAGCAAAGCAGCATCTGGCCATACCTACCCACTGCCCTCATCCCCACAGCTTACAACGTACAGGAACTCAGGAAACTATGAGCTGAAAAGATTGGGGTGAAGGGGAGAGCAGACAAGCTTTGTCTGATACTACTGAATTCATAACTCTAAACTGAGCAGCCCTATCAGGCTGACTGAACACAAAGGGGAAACAACTCTAATCTAAGGACCCTCGACACCCCGAAAAGCAGAAGTAGCAATTATTGATGTTACTTCTCCCAACCTCATCACGTGGAACTTAAGAACAGAGTATATCTTCCACAGAGCAGTGTTCTCTACCTACAAAGCAATCCATCAACACTGCATTCCTGGTGCTAAAAGGGGAAAACTCAACCCTAAATATTAAGCTAGGGATTGAACACGGGAAAGGAAAAAACTGAGGAGGTTGTTTGGGCACAGAATACCCCAGGGTTGTGTTGGGTAGCCACACTTTTACTACTAAAAACTTCAGGCAGAGCTTGTTATACAGAGTGATAGTGCAAACAGCAACTCCTAGTTCTGATGATTGAGATTAGAGATTCCTAGGGGTGTGAGATAACCTAGGGATCCCAGGCAAAAGAAACAGTATGGAAATATTAGCTGTAATTTTCTGGTTTCAGTCCCTTAAATAAAAGCTTCACTTTAGGTCTTTCTTATTAACTAAATGCATAATAACTTAATCAGTGTTGACTCGTACTGTTAAGCTGTCTGGTGCTGGAAGACAGGACAAAGAAAGGAGAGGCCATAAAACTTTAGTTGCTGTCTTCACAGCAGCACCTCTGAGGAACCTGTGACCTGGGGCGTGTTTGGGGGAGCCACAGGGGAGGGAGTGTTTCCTGCCAAACAAGAGAGAACCTGTGCCAAGTGCTTTGAGATCTGCTACAGGATTCCCTGGAGCAGGTACAAACCAGCACCCCCTCTGTGAGGGCCAAGATTATATCCCACAGCTCCAAACAGCTGAAAGCAGTGGGAAAGAATCCTAAACCAACATCTGATACTGCTCAACGCTACCCTTCCAGTTCACCTCCACAGGGAATAACTGACTGCATTAAAGACAATGACTTTTATCACCTCGTAATTGTTATTTACAAAAAAATGGAAGATCCTACACTAATTACTTCAGTAAGTTTTTTTGTAATAAAACATTCCTCCTCTCACAGGGTAAGAATTATCTCATGAGCCAACTTCTGGATAAAAGTGGACAATCTCCTTGAGAACTCCCAACTTGCTGAGTCCCTTTTGTCCCTTTGTCCCTTGCTTCTTCAGAGCTACCCACCTTGAGATGATTGCCTAGGAAGCATTTTGTAAAACTGAGAAACTGATGAAACATCAGTTATTTTTTTAAAATAATTTAATAAATTCCAAACTTGCAGATTAAAATTCACAGCCATTTTCAGTGCAAGACACAGCAGGAAAAATGATAACCGGCCATACAATTGCAATGTAGCCTAAAAGAACAAAAATGCTGAATAAACACTACACAATTTTTAACATTCTCTTCTCCTCCTGCTCCCTCCAAAGTAAATGCCAACCAAACTATTTTAGCAAAGTACGATTCAACTAAGACTCTTAAGCTCTGTAATGTGAATGCACTGGTACAAAACCACTCGAAGTGTGTTTTGGGCACTATAGTGGATTTAACTCATTCAGTACAAACTACACTATAATAGTTTATATACTTGTACAACAAGTTAAGTAAAGCTACACTGGATAATATAGCCCACCATCCTTTCCCTAACACCAGTAGTGGGAAATGCTGCCAGAAGACCATTTGAAAAAACAAAAAAAAAAAAAGGTGTGTGTAGTGCTAACTGTGCACTAAAATACAGCCTCAGTCTGTCCTAAGTTAGAGCATCTTATCTGTCTCTCTATTAGGTCAAGATGGAATGTTTTTCACATTAATTTTTCAAACAATCTTTTGAATCGGAAACATCCTAAAACAAAGAGTTCCACAACTTAACTATCCACCTGGCAAAAGCAACCTTTTTGCTTGTTTTGAACTTTTACCTTCTAATTTTGTTTAAGACCTCTTATTCTTGTCAAGGGAAAACCAGAAAAATAGCTCCATTCTAGAGGGTCATATCAGTGTAAATATTTTAACACAACAGAGCCAGAGAAATAGTTGCTTCCATGCTAAATCCAGGTGTAACCCCGGCCAAAATGTCTGATTGTATTTTCTGTGCTGATTCAAAACTTTTATAAGCATGTCAGTAGGATTTGGGGCAGGACAAAAAAAAGTCAAGTGGAGAAAGAATTTCTCAAGAATTCTTATTTAACCCTACCTATACAATGAATGTTTTTTGATGAAAGTCATATAAAATGGACCAAAAAAAAGTCTTTGCTTCTCTAAGAAGTCTCAACCAGTGGGTAAGTCTGGGAACTCACACATAATTCATACTTTATGGCAAAAAGAAAAAAACTACTTTGAGAAGAGGCCTGTCCTAAAGTATATATAACCAGACAATCCAGTTTCCAAACTTCTGTATCTAAGCTAGATAATCAAACAGCTGAAAGGTAGCTATTAATCATCCCTACAGAGCCTTTCTTATTCCCCTGGGTGGTTTGTCTCTACCAGAACCAAGGCAGTCACCAAACAACATCGTGCCCAGGTATGTGGAGGCTTGGAAAAGGGAAGGAGTTGCCACAAATCATGGGAGCACATCCATATAAACAGTGCATCTGGGAGAAGGGAACACTTGGCATTCAGACAGCAAGGAAGCCTTACAGCCTGATCAGACAGGACAGAAAGAATGTAAACTCTGAAGAAACAGAAGTTACTACAAACTAATCTGTTTCCTGTTTTCTTCTGCAACTAGGCTGTATGTTTCCTAATTTCTTTTAGAAGAAGTCAAAATCTCAATGCGTTAAAGGAAGACAATATCCTTAATTTTTATGTAAAATTCTTTCCCTTTAAATAATTCGCCTTTAAGACCATCTTTGTGCCATTTGATGTGTATATTCTAAGAGAAGGGAGGATGCTGGAGTTATTAAAAGGGAATCACTGAAGGTCAAAGAGTCTTTGAGAACTACATCCAGATCCACATCCTACCCTATAATCCCAGTAACTTGTGCTGCAGCAACTGAACAGTGTGAGCAAAATGCACAAGACAGGAGGGGATGAGAACCAAAATAGGGGCAGGTCTCAACAAGTCAAATTACAACACACAGATCACAGGTATATGATTCTTTTTTCCTTCATCCTAGTTCTCCCAAAACAAAAAATACAACATAATAACCATGTCCAAAGACATTCAGGAACATTCAAGAATAAACACAGAGTGACTGCAGAGAACTGGAAAATATGTTCACTATTTTTATGAGTTTTTATGACTTTATTTTTATGAATAATAGTACATGCCCCAATGCACTTTTGTGCATTGATTCACTACACAGTCAAATCAAAAGAGATTGTTACAAGGACCAGATCAGGAAGAACTAATATGGCAATGACACCAATAGGATTTCTTAAGAAAACAACAGAGAAGTTGTTAGTTGGGGATTTATCCCCTGTCTGTTTTTATGCAGACTAGAAAAATGTGCTTTTTAAGCCAAGCTCAAGATACTAAACAGGACCTCAGACTTAAACACAAGAGGTCCATGATTGTGACAGTACATCAGGTGAGACAGAGATGGGGACAGGGATGGTTGTCAGAATGTCAGAGGTGACAAACACAGATGTCAGCATCCTATAGCACAGTCCTCACAGTAACAGAACACACTCTCCACCACATCCACGGCATTAAATGGAGTACCAACTCCAAGGATTTGCCTATATGCTTCTGTTCTTTTAAATGAAATTCTGAAAACAATGCAGCCATTTGGGCAGGTTTTTTCCCTGGAGAAACCATCTCTCTGACACTCTAATCTGCACAGGTGCCACTGTTGTCACTCCAAGTCTGATGCCAGGCAGACTAGCTAAACATGAGGAACTTCTTAAGGAGGTGAGATGGGCACATCAGACAGAGGATATGCACAAACCCCAGGAAATGATAAAGGATACCAGAAGGGTAGACTGAAGATCATAACCTGAACTTCAAAATGTCAGCACCTTCATCTGTGTACACCCAGGATGAGGAGAAAAATTGCCAAGACGCTGTGCCACACTCATTAATACCAACCAGTGCATCACCAGATCATCCAACACTACAGCATTTATCCATAGTCACTTAACTTTGTCAAAATAGCTTTAGTTTAAGATAGTTTATATTAAAGTTGCACTTCTACATCGTTGTGCAAGAACAGGTGGTGGTGCCTCATCTGGCACAACATCAAGTTGCAGTTACTGCCTTGAAAACAAATACCCTTCAGTCACCAGCAGAATGTCTTTGTACCAGTTCAACATTTGGCTCTTAGTTAACACTAGGAACTGTAAAACTGGTTAAATCACAGATCAACCCTCTCTGTATCATAACCACTGCAAAAAATGTCAAGTTGCCAAGGACTTATAGTAGAATCAGGACTTGTTTGCAGGAGACTCAGCAACACGAAGGAGGCTCTAACAAATGCAATCCAAACCCAGGGGAGAAGGAAAGACTAAAGGGAAGTTTATGAAGTTTCTCATTAATTTTAAGAAATGAAAACACTACAACCTTAGTATGAGCAGCAGGATTGCCAAATAAACATAATGAACAATCATTTCAACATATTTTAAAAAATATTACCTTTTACTTTTTCCCCCTTAAACGATCCTTGAAGATGCTGCTCACTGATCAATGACTTCCTCCTCCACAAAGATGTTCCAACATGTGTTGAGCTTTGGGACATGAGCACCACCTCTAGAGCATGGAGTTTGCCTACAGGGATAATGTAAGTCAGCTTTATTGCAATATTGAATGGTTCTCTAAGGTTTTCTTTTTATTGTTCTTATTTTACATCCAATATTTATTACCAGAAATCTCTTTATGAGATAGACTTCATAAATGAATCTCCACAGAATGATGATCTTAATTTTACTCTCCTTTGCAGAGACCAAGAAATTTAAGGCCATTCAATTCTCAGATACAAACTTATTCTGAAGCTGGGTGACATATTTTGGTAGGCCCTGAAGGTCAGAACTGCCTTCCAGAAATAGCAAAGACCTTTTAAAGATAGCTCTTTCACTATATTCATAAAACAGAACGAAAAACTGGTGAAAACAAAATTATTATGGTGAAAACAAAACTTGAATTCTCCAAATGTTTCTAAAAGCAAGTAGTGTGGTCATGCTCTCAGTTCAACTGGAGCAAAACCTTTGAAAATGATGCCTGAATAAACAGTATCATTTTCTTCATAAATAACCACAGTTTAAACATAGCTAAATTAACCATATTTGAGAAATTACTGCTTGATGAAATAACATCAGTTCTGACACCTACAGGTGATACTGCTAAAATCATAACTCAAGATTCTGTAATGTTGCAGAACCAATAAGATTAATAAAAAGAAAACCTTGGAAGTGCACAAAAAATATTGAACAGAAGCTGCCCTACCTTTCACAGAAAGGCAGACTCCAAGCTCTCAGGTGGTACTGAAGTTACCATTCCAACACATGTTGGGACATCTTGTAAAACAGGAAGTCTAATCATGGACCTATTAAAGAAAGAACAACAATAGGGTTTAACATTCTGCTGAAGTACTTACTGGTTATGTTTATTTGGCAACACTGCTGCTGATACTAAGATGGGAAGGTATTCCCACCTTTTTGAAAAGGAAATAATAAATGTAAATAACATATAATTGTCTTATAATATTGTAACATTAGCAATTGATTAAGTTGGAATATAAAACCAAATTCTCTATTGAACATGTACAATAAACTCCAATCTCAACACAAATTATAATGACTGTGGACATTGATTATAACACCGGGAGCAGTGCACACCTTCTAATCTAAATACAATTTCTAGCAACTTGCTTGTTTTATACTAATGAGAAAAGCCCTAACTCAGAACTACTCCAGGTGTCAGAAGGTAGATACATCTCCACACCTGCCACATCTCTGCAGTGACAGACTTCAGTTTGCAGGAACTAGAGAAAGTCAGTGCAGCTCGCATGCACAGTAACCTGCAATTTGGACTGTACAATACCTAACATGACTTTTTTCCCTGAGAAAAAAACAAGTAGAATGACAGAAAACTCCACTTTAGGTACAGTTTAAGTGGACTAAGCGTGTCATTAGGATGACTTCAAAATGCTAAGCTTATACACAGGTGCATGTTGGAGCAATACCCAAACACAGTCAAGAGTTACATCCACAGGCAGTCAAGGAGCTCATCCTGACAGAAAGATGCTGATGGAAAAAAATGGGATTAAAACGAATATTTCAGTTTGAAGACAAATCAAATCATGGATAAAAAGCTAAAAGTCAGCAATGAGAACAACTAAGTCACAACAACAGAAAGTGCAGTGAAAACACAGAATTACACTGCCAGGCAATCAGAGAGCTCAGAATTTCAGACCCCACAAGCACTGCAATGAAAGCAGCTATAAAAGCCCTCTAAAGTACAGCAATCAGAGAAATAAGCACACTTTAATGTCAGAGCTGCTCTGTATATGAAAGAGCAACCACAAACAGGGCAGCCTCATCTCACTGGAACACGAATACAAGTGTTGACAAACAAACAAACCCATGAAAGGGGGATGACAGAACTAGTAACAAATGCTTTAAGTAGAGGCTCTGAAATCTCCTGGCCTGGTTGCACCAAAGGTACCCCAATAGGCTTTAACATGGTTTAGCAATATAAAATGCCTTCCAGAGTATTTACATTATTTATTTAAAAGATATACATATGCATACAACTGCTGCCAGTGTGATGCCACACTGTAGATCCAATACACTCCAGAACACAGAAAACACAGATAAGCTATTTCTGTATGTTTTAACATGCAGTTTTATAGCAGACATGCAACTCAAGTGTGGCTGAAACAAAGAAAGAATCAAGGCAGGACAATGATCAATATTTCATCAGACAGAAATAAAAAATACTTCACATGTAAAAGAACAAAAAGGTAAATCTATAAATTATGTTGAGCTAACCCTAGAACTGTTACATTGATAGAGACAGTGGCTTAATTCTACCAAGCCAAGCTTCTCTGAACTGTTTTAAGGAACACTGTAGGCCTCTTAACTACTGAACTAGGAGACTTTGGATTCATCGGCCCATTTTCAAGCTTCATAATAACTGGCATGCACCACTGTGTGTGTTCTAGCCTAAAAATCTATTTGTACGGAGCAAGAGAATCCAGTTCTAAGTCTGTGGTAGGAAATACTGCAGATGTATGCTATGTTATCAAGATAATACACTTTTTCCAAAGGAAATTTATAACAATGCTAGATAACAAACATAAAGACCATATTTTGTAAAAATCACGCTACAGAAAATTTGATTTCTTAATGCAGATGTAAAATACTCCAAATGAATGTGAAATAAAAATATCACTGATGATTCTCCAATGAATTTTTATCACATTTAAGTTAAAATAACTTGAAGATAAAGGATGGACAGTTAAAATGTTTTCAATATGACCAAACCAGTCCCACATTTCTCAGAATGCCACATTTGTGATTATTCTATTCAGCCAGTGCTCTGTAACAACAAAACTGGAGTAGAAAAAGTGGGTGAAGAACACTGAAAATGAAGAGGAAAAGAGAAAGAAACAATCTAAGTCAAAGAATACAGCATGCCAAACTTCTGCTTCATTAGTATTGCATTAGGACAGTTAATTTATGGTTAATTTACTTCATGTAAGTTGTGAGTTTTAGGGATACTCAATAAAATCAAAATGGCATCATCTGTGGAAGAATCAGTCAGAATTAAAAGGTGTGGGAGTTAGCAAGCTGCTGCAGATTCTAAGCCTGTGAGAACAACAAGCTCTGTTGACAACTAAATATAAAGCAAAGATTTTTGGAACCCCGAGTGAAGGTTCTAGAGACCCCAACCCTCAGTCAAAAGACCTTCCAGAAAAGTACATGACAGAGCTGTTCCCTTTTGCCATAGATTTAGTTATCAGGCATTATAAAAAGGATCATCTGTTATCCCACTCTTTGCTATGTCCCACTACCTTTCACTAATATTTAATATCAAATGCAGTGCAGCCCAGTTCTGATCTGTGCTCAGAAACAATACTGTAATCAGGTAATTCCTGAGCCAAGGATTTCACAAGATGGTTACAAACTAGAGAAAACTGTCACACTTCAAACAATCTGCTTTATTGAGCGTTGCCCCATTTGGTAAACAGTGAAAACTCAGTGTCAAAAACTAGCTTCTAAAACCTAATACAGCATTCTTATAGGTTAAGAATGAACAAAAGTGAAACAATTAAAAATTATTAAGGTTACTTTTCTCATTTCATTCCCACAAAACCATACGGAAAAGCCAGGATTTGTCAGCATTGTTTATTTGTCAGGGTCTAATCAGCTTGTTTGCCCTCCAAAGAAACACCACTCATACTACCAACAAGGTTAAAGACCTAGAAAGGTTTAAGAGTTTGCATGCACATGCATGATGAATATCAACCTCTGCCTCTCAACTTCCCCAAAAGAGGAACAAAAGCCTTACAACCCTTTTTGCATATGTTTCATTGTGCTGTGCTGTCATGTAGAAAGATCAGGGTTTAAAGTTTTATGATCCTGAATGGAATAGCAAAAGAAATACATTATCTGCTGAGAAATACCCACTCTTGATTTTGCATCAAAGAATTTAAACAGTCACAGCCCTGCCTTCCTACAGGAACAAATGATTACCAGCCCAAAATGACTAGATACAAAATTGGATAACGAAGCATGTGGGAAGTGGATGAATATCTTTGCATGCATTACCTTTCAGTTACTTCTTCCGTTTAGAAGGATCAATATTAGTCACTCAGATTTAAAATAAACTTTGGATGATAACAGTGCCAAGTTAAAGCAGAGATAAGAACATACAATATATTAAGAAACCTCTTTCACTATAACTTTGAGGCATCTGGCTGGTGGTTACTGCCAAAGTCTGAAGAGCATCTGCTCTCACTTTAGCAGTTTATATTCCAACTCTGGTGAATGGAAGCACAATCTCTAAAACAGCCTTTGGGGAACACTACTGAGCTGCTCGACAGAGCTCTTACTCAGAAAAGAGAGGAAGAGATTAATATTACAGAAAACTTGAAAGATTTGGCTTCTGAGAAAGGAGAGAAGAACATTTTCCTAATACTGTACACACCACAAATCTCTCTTTTACTCAAACATTAAAAACCTGCCCTAAAACTGAAGTGATTAAATATGGATAGATCCAAAGGTAGAAAATAACATCTGTTTAAGTTATATTCAGGTAAAAGTAAGAAGAAACACTGCGTTTTGTCGCATTTGTCAACGGGCATAATGAAAACAGAAGAATGAGAGCTCCCATAACACACGTTTTCCTAATGTGCTTGAGAAGGTCACAGGAGCTTTGCTTAGTCCTGGTGTGTCCAGGCACAGCAACATATGGCAAGACTGAGCTTTTCGTGGACTTACAATGTTGTTATTTTAAGTGCCCAGTAGCACAAACTACTAAATTTGTGTGTGGTCCTAAGCAAACAACAAATCTGGCCACACACAGTGAAAACCAAGCTTCTAAAACTTCAAAATCAGCTGAAGAAATTCTCTCCTTGAGAGCCATAGATCCCAGATAGTAGCCACTTGTGAAGCCCACAGCCACTTTCAAAACTATAAAAGGCTTCATGTAAAGCCAAAATAAAGCTCTAAAAGTGGCTGCAGGAGATCACTAGGAGTGGCCGCTCTTCTGGATTCACTGCTTTTGAGAAGTAAATCCCTGCAGCTGCTTTTAAAAGCTTTGAAAGTTTCATTTCAATTATCAAAGCCAATAAAACTTCAAAAACAGCCATAGGGATTTGTTCCTCAGAGAAGCAAACCCCAAAAGGCAATGATGAATAGTGTGATGGGTTCTGTGGCTCTTGAAGTATGTACAGATTCCTGTAAGTCCTGCACTTGTAATTACAGCTTCATGTTGTGCAGCAATTGTTACACCCAGACAGCTCATTAAGGCTTATGTGGCAAATTCATTACTGATTTCCCCCTTTTTTTTTTTTTTAACAGTTTTATGTCCGTTCCCTTTCTGTTTTCTTACACCTGTATCAACTTCTGTGTGAAGATCCCTCTCACCAGTTTCTCAAACACTTTCCATGGAGCCCTTGCTGGCTCCCAGCCTCAGCTCCTTCCCCAGACCACAGCACACAATGCCATCATCACATCACCCCACTGATAACTGCAGCAAAGCAACTCCCTTCTCTGAAGGGGAACTTAAAAGGGAAGTACAAGAGCGAAGGCTGACAATAAGTCAATGAAGAACTTGCCTGCAACTGCAATATAAAAAGGTTCCCGTTAATTCAATGAACATGAACACAAATACCACTTCAGAAGCAACCACATGACTTCAAAAAAATAACTGTGCTGATTTGCAACAAGATTTTGGTCTTATCTTTAAAACTGTGAGAAACAGATCCCTAAAACTTTGTGATGTAAGCACAGGTCTGATAAAAATATATGATTTACACTGATAAACAATTTGAGCTTAGTATCTGATGACACTGAGGGCACTGAAAACATTACCAAAATTATGTTGAAAAATACACACTTAGGTACTAGAACATACAGAGTATATTAATGAAGTATGTCATACAAAATGCATTCTAAGCATACATCCAAACCTTAAAACATCACTGAATTTGAAGAGTTACTCTACTAAATTTTTTAACTTCCATTTTCAAATGACAGAAATAAATAAATACACCTTTACACCTTTTTGCCATGATAAATACATACAGCTTTTTGAAAAAATGCCGTAAGAAAAATCACCATGAACTTAAGTAGATGCAGGTGTTAAGAACTGAATAAATGGTTTGTATGGGGCAAGAAAATCTTGACAGGAAACTTCAACATTCTGTTAAATGTTATTCACAGGTGTCCTCTGTGACCTGTACTACTTACTTTACCTCCCTGTTTCAATCTTCTCATGTGCAAAACATGAAGGAGGACTGTGAGAAATAATTAATGTTTGCAAAGAGCTTTGAGATCCTTGGATATAAAAAACATGGGAAAGCACGAAGTTTAAAAGCACCAGCATGCTATTTATTTTTTTTTTCCCCCAACTTGAGGTAAGTTACTTTTATCAGAAAAACCTTGAAAGTTCAGCAATACAAGACTGTGTAATCAAATGCTTAAAAACACCCTTAAGTGCTGAGCATCTTGTGTTACTCAGAACCACAGAACTCTGAGGGAAACACTACCAGAAGGAAAGATGTGCTGCTCACCCGTTTCAAGTATGCGTTTGTGGAGAGGTATAGCAGCGAGGAAGGGTTCATCTTTACAGGACTGGATCTGGCTTCCAACCAAGTCAGAGTTGGTGGCCATGATTCGGGCACTTTCTTCATTAAGATTAACACCAGCCATAGAGGCAACATCATTGATGTCATCGTCATCTCTGCAACAAAACAAAAAAAAAGCCAAAAAAAGAGGTAATTCTGCATATGATACATTCACTTTGTGGACCATCTGCTGCTCCAAAAGTAGTGATCACATCATGGGCCCAGGGGCTGGGCCAACTTCAGGCACAACCACCAGTGCCTCCATTTTCACAGGATATATTCTAGATTCAGAGATCACTAAAGTATTTCTCTGACTGTATCAGGAAAACTTAAGAAGTGGGACAATTTGACTGTTAACAGCAGGTGTGACAGAGGGGTCTTCATCTAAGAGTCAGTGGTATCAGTGAAACCAGGATGGTCAGGAAACTCAAGGCGATGATCACCACTAATGACAAAGCATCCTGCTATTCTCTTTATAATGAAAACCAGGAGTAAGATGGCAAAACAAATACCTTCCCATGAGAAATTAAAAGCAAAAACATGGATTTATAATCCTGCACTGTTCCACAAGTTCCTACCAAAATGGGCACCAATGCATTTTCAGGAATAGCCCGGAAAGATTCTGTGACCATGAAGAGTTCACTCGTAAGCCTGGGTTCCAAGCGTGTTTGCGCATGTGATGGTGTTTTCTCTGGCAACACACAAAAATCAGCTGAATGTGTCAACAAGTTTTAGAAAAATGAGCTGCATTTGAGAAGAGGATAGCACTTCCCATGCCATTTTTGGCCCTGAATATCCTTCCCAACAGCTTGAGAAAGTACCAATAAATTTGAGTTTCCACACCTGTATCTCCCAAGCATCTTTCACCTCCTCCCTCCACGAGGTATGACTCAGAGCTGTGGAAACAGCCATCTGTATTCAGCACATTCAGTTCTGGGGCTATTACTGACACAAACACTGTATTTCAACATATTCTACAAGTGATTACACAACCTTTGAGAATATATATATGGAAAAGTCCAGACTCCTACTACTGTATACTCCTACTACTGTATAAAGTAAACAAACAAAAGCTTAATTTAAAATATTTTTTTTAAAATTACATAGATATTGCCCTATGCACCCTCGAATACTTTGTCACTTGTAAAAAGCTTAACATCTACAGGAAAAACCAAAAGCTGTGAGTAAGAATAAAAAGAGGGAAATCCAGAAATCCATAATCTAGGTTCTCCCTGTCCTCCCATACTTTCTCTGTTTTCTGCACTAGAGCAGCCAAGTTTGGTGGAAGACTTCTGTGGTTTGTCAGATACTGGTTTTGTTTTCTTCTGTGGAAGAAGTCAAGAATGGATTTTTGATGGTGCGAATGTGCAGAAATGTGCTAAACACTTGAGGGAGGAAATGGAAAATTTTACAGTGATTGTCAGAAAAATGCTACACAAATGAGATTCTACTATTGTCCATCAGTGTTAAGCACTTGATTTCTTCTCTTAAAGTGAAATTCCAGAGAACAGTGTTGCACAATCATAGAATGGGGCTGGGTTGGAAGGAACCTTAAAGCTCATTTAGTCCCTCCCCCTGCCATGGGCAGGGACACCTTCCACTATCCCAGGTTGCTCCAAGCCCCGTCCAACCTGGCCTTGGACACGTCCAGCGACGGGGAGTCCACAACCTCTCTGGGAAACCTGTGCCAGGGCCTCACCACCCTCACAGGGAAGGATTTCTTCCCAATATCCCATCTAACTCTGCCCTCTGTCAGTTTGAAGCCGTTCCCTCTTGTCCTTTCTCTCCAGGCTCCCTCTCCATCTTTCTTGTAGCTCCTTCAGGCACTGCGAGGCCGCAATTCGGTCACCCCAAAGCTTCTCTTCTCCAGGCTGAACAATCCCAATTTTCCCAGCCTGTCCTCCCAGCAGAGCTGCTCCACCCCTCTGACCGTGTTCTCTTTCACACGTGCCATGGCACGTCCGCGGTGCTCACACGGGGGTCCCAGGGCCACCACGAGGAATGGTGGCTCCACGTGGAATGTCCCACTCCTCGCTCCAGCCGCGTCCGGCCAGCCCCGGGACTGCCCCAGCACACCAACTCGGCCACAGAACAACTAACTAACAGCCCAATGCCCAGTGACCACTTCAGAAGTCTATAACCCTAGAAAGGAAAATGTGGGGTTAAAAACCTCAGTGCTTGAACTAGAGCGAGAATGACCCAGGACTTACGAGGCCCAAATCCAACAGGCCTCAAACCACGGCAAAACCAAACTCCTATCCCGGTAGTTATCAGAACACAAACTCTGAACTACGTAAAACAGAGGAAGCTTCTGGAAAACAGACTTGAATCCAGAATTTCAAAATAAAAGAATTTAAAAAAAAAAAAAGCCAAGACAGCAGTCTGAACTTGAAGAACACAATTTTTAAAAGAATTTATACTTATCTCTCCTTTTATTTATTAGATTAATAAAGTATAGTCAATCTTTTACCTTCCTCCTGCTCAGCAGTTTAGCTACTCCAATTTTTATTTAAAACCTGCAACAACATTAGAAATAAGCAAATATTTTTTGAAATAAAAAACAGACCATGAATTTGGGCACAAACCAAGATTCCAATGAAATTATCAAAACCAGTGCAATAGCACTTACAAAGACCATGACTGGAACTCCTGGACAGAATCATTTCCTTCCATCCTTGAAACCTACTATCTGTGAAGACATCCTTCTGTTTTTGCATTACATGGAAGACAGGTAAGGAATGTTTTAATCATAGCTGGGACTACTGATTTTTTTCAGTCTGACAAGAAAAACTTTTTTACTTTGAGGAACCTCATCATGAAAATGAGCTTTGGTTTGGATACTGAAACACACACATTTCTATATAAAGAGGGCTGGCATTCTCACCAAACAATTTGCTATAAAAGTGAACTTTTAAGCCCAATGAGTGAGTTTTCAGAAGTCATTCTGTGGAACAAAGATGCCATCCAGTGGTCGTCTGGACTGATGAGTACTGTCTATGTTTCCCTCTCCATCGAAGCACAGTATTTAACAATTTCATGTTTCTTGGCATATATTATTTTGCCTGTACTAGTTCTACTGTTTCAGTAAATATTTCTGGTTTTGACTGAATAAAATTCTGGTTTTGACTGAATTAAATTCTGAGTCTCACGGGGTAAATGTAACATTCCAACACGTATGATATTTTTAAGAAGGCAGCATGGGTTCTCCAGCTCCCTCCAAACCCAAACTCCATCTTAAAGTAGTCCAAGAGTCCAACTCTTCCTCCTATATTCAACCTCATGTAACACCTCTCCCTTTCCTCTTCATTAAAAACACTCATGCAATTACAAAATAAAAAAAAAGATCTTATTTGAAAATAAGCAAGAAAACCTGAAGTATTCACAGCTCTCTGTAAAATGTTTCAAAGACTTTGTTTAAACTAAGACAAGCCATTATAAAAATCTGGTAACATTTCCTTTATGAACAAATCTTAAATGCATGATCCCACACTGTTCTTTTCTTTTCTTACTCTGAGTCCATGCTGTCCCAAAACTGAACTGCTCCCAAATAGGCCAGAAGAGTATATAAAGCAACTGAGACAACATCATACTATTGATTCCCCTCTCTCTTAAAAGGAAAATTGCATATTGTTAGGACAAAGTCCCTACACATGTGAAAGCCTCTGAGAAAGGCTACAAATCCACAGACCACACAATCAGAGATCAACAACAACAATAGGTGACTTGAAATTACTGTAACAGCCACTATATAATATATTTTATAATGGTATAAATCCTATTTACACATTAATTACAATGCTTATTCCAACTTTAAAGCTTTAATTTGAAATTTCTCCCTAATACTGCTTTGTCACACAATTCATTTATGGTCTATGTGGAATCTTCTCAGTGATAAGCAAAAGGGATGACAGAACATACCACATTTTTCTTTATTTTGGTCAGCATTTTTCTTTATTTTGAAATATATGGAAAAAACACACAGTCACCTTACAGCTTGAAATATTTATTTGGAAAAACAAAGAGACGTATAGGGTAAGGTTTTGTCACATACCATTTTGAGATGAAAACTTTGAAGTTATCCATTTAACATCTACATTAGATTTCTATCACTCCTTTAAAGGGCAAGTTGCCTTGCACGTTACTAGATGTAACATCATGCATTTTGAGGCATTTTGTCCAAGCTGTGTTATTAAACTTTTCTTTTTAAAAACAAAAATAAAGTACTAGACAACAGATTATTTTGGATAGGCAAAGAAGGTCTGAAAACAAATTTTTTATTCCCAGGTAGACTCTTCCTTAAAGTGTAGCCAGTCAGAAGAATGAAATACAGATACTAAGATCAGCTTCAAATGTTCCCAGCAACTTCACAGATCTATCTCTGGGAAACAAAAAAAGCCCATCACATTGGCTGTACAAAACCTAACATTGACAGGCCCCAAGAGATGGAACTTCAAAATACCATTTCAGACAAAGAAAGGCAGCTGTGAAAAGGAAGGAACATCTGGCTGACTGACAAACCGAGCAGGTCACCAGCACACTTGGGGAATGATCTCCCAGTTCACTCCTGCCTTCCTTGACCTGCAGTGCCAGAGTGTCAGTGCGGTCAGCAGCGGTGGGATAACACAGGAGTCCAAAAACGCCACTCCATCCTTGGAGATCTGCAGAGCTGGACCAGTACCCAGCCTGACCAAACCTGCTCCGAGCCTGGAGCTGGACCAGACGATCTCCTAAGGGCCCTTCCAAATGAAATTATTCTGCTCCAATCCAAGGGACAAATGTTTCCACTAGTTCTTTATACTGGCCACTCAACTATGGGTAGGAATTACTTGAGGGGCTGCTGCTTTCACCTTCATCAGTGGAAGACTTTGCCGGTGGGAGCTCTGGGGTCACCAGATGAGGTGAGGAGGTACCCAGCAGCTGTTGACAAAAACAAAGGCCCACAAGACTTCAGTGGGACTCCTGCTTCTCCCAGCTACAGAAACCTCTGTCTGGGCTGTTATGATACAAATCTAACTCTGGATCTCTGCTTGCAAAACAAACCAGAAAAATTACTAAAGACGGAACTCAAATTTCCATCCTTAGGTATTAACACAGTTGAAAAGGCAATCGACTGGATGGTTTGCAGTTCCCTCCAAAAAATTCAGCAACAATAAATTTTAATATAAAAAAAGGTTGACATAAAACTCCACAAGTAAAACTTCACATTGCAGAAGAAGTCTTGGGTTGAAGACTCTGTATCACAGAACAGCTTCTGTAATGCCCAGTGAACTCATGTAAGCAGTCTTACAGTTCATTAATAGTGCTGAAATTAAAGGCCAAGCTATAATTTGGAAAATTCTTAATTGCTACATCTTTTATGTTATTCCATCTTATATCTCACACAGTCCAGAATTAAAAAAAAAAAAAAAAAAAGAAAATAACAAAGTTCAAAATTTCTGTTTCTAGTGACCAACACTTCACTCACAAAAGTGAAAAGCTCAAAGAAGTTATTTTAAAGAAGGCAGAATGTAAAATAATGAAACAAATATGCAATAATAAAACACTAAGGGCAAAATAAATTTATACATAACACAACTATTTTTCAAAATTCTTGCTTTGCTTTAGATGCCAGTTTGCCTTCTGGCTAAAAACACATTCTTCACACACGCTGGGAATGTTGAGGAAAACTAGTCAGCATTCAGAGGATTAATACAGATTTCCAGCTCTGTGCCTTTAGGCTTAATAGTCAGACATCTATTTGTCCTCAGGAGAGGTTAGGGGTTGAAATGCAAATATGCAAACAACTGAATTCTTTGTTAAGATATCAAGAAAAAGCTTGATCTTTGCTGCTGTTTTAATAAATCCTTGCAAATTTTATGGACTTATTTAAATGCAGCTTTGTGTCTTACTATTTTGAAGGAGAAAACAATGCAAGGAAACAAACACATTCATTCTGACTAAAATTTGTTCTCTAGAGGAAAAATGACATACACCCTTGACAGCTTATTTACCAAACTCACTAAAGATTTATTGATTTATCAATCAGTGCCTTGAGCATTTGCTTCTCCCCAAGGGAAAATTAACAATTCCAGCTAACCTAATATATTCTATGTATAAACTAAGTGAATGCAAGAATCAATCCTGGCACAGTTTACAACACCCAGTTAAAAAAATGCTGTCCCTTTTGGTGTATGTAAAATTGAAAGCTATACTAACAAAGAATAAATGCTCATGTTGCTTACAAACATAAAAAATACTTATTAAGACAGTACAATTGAACTCAACAGACATTTTAATTCATTTAAATACTCAGTGGGAGGCAAAAGCATTGGAAAATAAAAAATTGAATGATTTTGCTTCTGGATTAATACTAAGTACTACCACTATTAGTTGCAATACTGACATGCCTCAAAGCAGAGGTATTTCAAGGAGCTACAAATTCTCTTCTACTTCACCTGCAAAAGCATAAGCCTGAAAATTAATTAGTGGTTTGATAATGTCAGGGCAACACAAGAATGCCGGAAGATGAAAATTAAAATCTAGGAGTATTTTGTCATTTAATACGAAAGTGAATCGTTTTAACACACAAATAAAATGTACACAACTAAGATGCTGTTAGGAAAAGCAAAATGCAGCAAACGTAAGATTGGCTTTTCACTGAAAAAAAAAAAGGTAAAAATACCCAAAATACATATTTAAATAAAAATCTGCAGTACTAAAGAGTTGGTGTAGCAGCTCAGTGCATCAGTGTCAAACCTCTGCAGCACCTGGGGACTCAGAACAGCCCCTGAGTAAGCACGTGAAGAACAGACACAGCAGTGCCTTCTCTTGAAAACCAAGACCAACATTTCCCCCACACAGTAACCCTCCCCCAAACCTCCATTCACACACAACAACTCACTCCCAAACCCATGCAGGATTTGCCCTGTGCTGGTGAGGGGCAGCTGCAACCTGGCTGCAGAAGCTTTTGGACAGGAAGCCTTGTCATCACAGCCAGGATCTTCCCAGCAAGACACATTCCATAGGAACAGCTGAATCCAACACATAAAACCAACCACGTATTCTTTTAAATCTTCATGCACATAATTCAATTTAGCAGAAGTTTTATTATAATCACAGAATTTAAGGCTTTGCTAAACATTAAACTGTGCTTTTAGAGAAAAATCCTCAAATATGTCACGATCCCCTCCCTTTTCTTAAAATAGAATTAAGTATGAAAATTGCCATCCAATCCCGGAGAGAAAAGGCAGGAATTATTGTAAAAGGCTGCCCTCTGGTGTTACAGCAATTCCAAATTCTATCTTCTATTTAAGATCCCCCCCAACCACCCCGTTGCATTTTTTTATTATTATTTTTTCTTTTTTTACCTGAAAGAACCACCTCCAGGGTCATTCAGCTTGTTTTTCTGATTTGCAGAGACCTGAACACCAAAGCCCCCAGGACTTTTACTGGCTTGTATTGTTGGTGCCTTCCCTACTGTGCCTGAAAAACACCAAGCAATGTTATTATGAGCTGTCTTAGACAATTTACATCAAAGAACCTTCTGTCCAGGAACTAAATTTAACTGTCTGTAAATTGCAAACAAAGGAAGTTATTATTTTTAAAGATTACATGCTGAAGAAGAACAATTTAAAATACAAAATTTATATTAACATTACAGTTTGTTCAATATTTACAGAACAGTGAAGATTCCAAAACTGAAAACCACTGGCCATAACTGGCTATAATATTTGC
Source organism: Cephalopterus ornatus (assembly GCA_013396775.1). Lineage (NCBI taxonomy): Eukaryota > Metazoa > Chordata > Aves > Passeriformes > Cotingidae > Cephalopterus > Cephalopterus ornatus. The sequence goes on from VZRE01011743.1 coordinate 428,561, forward strand.
AATGGCTATAAGTGTGCCTGGAATTGCCAGTAAACCCCTTTTCTGGATAATCTGCACAGAATAAAAAAGCAGAATTTGAAATGTTCTTAATACAGATACTTCAAGTCACAGTCAGGGTACTAAGTCTGCCTTTGACATTTTTTATACAGTAATTGTTCTTTATTGCAGTGAAAAACATATATTATACTACATGAATTTTAAAATGTTTTGCATTGCACATAAAAGAAAAACCACTATTGCCAAATTTGACAGAACCCCTCCCATAAAGGTTGTCTCTTGCTTTCTTCTCTTGAAAACAATGATTTAAAAGTAATCCATAACTGCATCTAGACTTTACAGGTCTTGAAGTAGAAGCAAAACTGGGCTTTCTAAATGAGCCAAAGTGTGGTGGACACTGAGTAAATTAAAAGGGGATCTTAATTCCTCTCTGGTATCTGGGAAAATCTAACGAAAAATAATTACACATTTACGTTGCTAATTAGAAATTCACCAGATTATGATTATTATTATTATCATTATTATTTACATAGTATCAGAATGCAACTGAAAAGAATTGGCAAATGAAACTTTTGGAGTGAGCCCTCCTTTACTGCTTAAATACATTTACTTGGGTTATATTTTGTGTTTCCTTTAATCCCACCTGTGTTTTGGCATGTAAAAATAGCTCATATGTCTACTTGATTTGAAAGATCTCCCCTTTTTCTTGTCTACCATTCCCTTTTACTGAGTGTTACCCAGTTTGAGGACACGAGAGTTGTTCCTGCACCTCTCTGACTCAACTGCACATAACTGGCAGGGTATGAACCTCAGGAGTTACAGGATTTTTCTTCCATAAATTATAAAAACCCAAAACACAACTATCTCAACAAATCCTTTTAGGAACTCTTCCTGGCTAAAACAAAGGTGTTAGCTTTGAATGAGTCTTGCATGTCATTTGGCTTTTAATATTGAAGTCTTCATCAACTCCAACATACGATCTTAAAGAGAAACTTATTTGACAGTGTTTGTTCAGTTCTCCGTCTGTATAAATAAACTGTACGTGGACTATCAATGTTAGCAAAAACAAAACCAGATTTAGGACTTCAGGCTCAAGCCTGGGGAATAAAAATACTTTGTCATCAGAATATTCAAGGTCCATGAGATGCCACAGACAGCATTAGTTCATGGACCAGACAATTCATTTATCTCTTTCAGATGAACTAATGTAAAGGTTTTCTATTAAGTGAAGTGGAAGAAAAGAAATAATACTATAATAAAAATTAGCAGATCTCTGCTTTGTACAATTAATATCTAGGAGATTAAAAGCGTGTTAACCATGAAAAATACTACAATGGCAAAATTAAGGTAACAATGGCAGTCCTTCAGAATTAATATTCTATTTCTTTGGAATCAGTATCAATGCTTTGTTTTCCACAGATGGTAATTTTTGATCAAAACCCACCCTCCCAAAACTCAAAAGGGTACAGCAACAGAGCAGCTACCCTAGTCATCAGGAAAGCAGTATGCCTGCACTGGATATGGAAGATCCAAGTCTCACTTTCATCCCAAGTATATGTAATTCTACTCAAATGGATCTGGCAAAGTAAACGTAAGGTTTGGGACGACATATAAGTTTTCTGGTTTGAATAAATCACAACTGTGCATGATTAAGCAGTTACACATAAAATATGGCTACAACATCCATTTACATTATGGGGCAGGGCATAGTTTAGAAATCAAAATCACCTGTGGGCCTAGATATTTCATGGGATTGGTAATGACATACAGAGTCTTTCACCACTGGATCCTTGCTCCAAATTTTAAGTAGCATCATCTAGAAAAATAAGCCCAAATTTAGGAGCTTATAAATTCCTAGTTGTACTTCAGCACAGGTTAAATAGCTGCAATGAATACCTAATTATTTTATTCTTTGCCTCAATTCCTCCATCCATAAGATGTAATTCACCTAATTATTATACTGGTAAGTGCTTCAGTAAAGGAGTGTGAATTTTTCATGCAATAACAATGGTGTCACTTCCCCTGGTGTGGAAGTAATTTTATTTATATAAAAGTCCTTAAAGCCTGCCAATTCTATCTAAACCACTCTTTTAAAAAGCATTACAGTCATACGGTTGTATTAAAAATCCATTACACCTGGAGATTCACTCCTCTCCAGAAGGAAAACGCAGCACTCTGTGGAGGTCAGCTCAGTTCTGGTGTAACTACCTTTAAAAAGTCACACTCCACAAAATTATACTGCTGAAATTTTTATTTAGACCATATCCTATTCCAGTATATTACCTCCTTCTGCAGGAATACCTAGGCCAGTATAAAGTATCACTGTAGTGGTGTTTACAGTGAAAGGTTTTAACAATAAATCAAAATGAACGGTCTCTGACAGTGCCACAGCAGCGACTCGGAGCTGCTCACACAGAGACACAGCTCTCCCCAGAGGTGGGCTGCAGGATCAGAGGTTTGACGAGGGGATGTTTTCTAAATGGCTGTTCTTGTTTGCTTTGTCTGTGTAATTAAAGCAGTACAGTGGCGGGCTTAACCAAACTTCTAAACTGGGATAATCTCACCTGAAAGCAGGACTTGGCATAAATTGGCTTTTATGAAACCACTGTCCACCTTAAGCCAAACTGCCAGTTAAGTTGCATTGCACTGGCTGACCAAGGGCTATCAAGAATAAATTCATATTCTGAATCCACTATTGAAAAGGCAGATGCCAGTCTCATGCAAATTCTTGGCATTCTGTTGACATTCACAACTTGGAGACTGAACAAGCAAAGAAATAGAATCCGCCTTCACTCTCAGACAGGTTAGTCAGAAGTGAAAGCTCATACTATAAGATGCACGGACATGTTATGAACTCAGGACATGAGTATCAGTGCTATCAAATATACACATTTTATGGTGAGTAAATGTATTTCTTCCTAACTTGGAAAAACAGCCTACAGGATTACAGTGACAGCTTGGTCTCCATGTCCATTGAACCTTTGGATTCCCCTAAGAGAACAGAGCAAGTAAAACATCAACTGCTATTAAATGGTTTTGATGTTTTTCCCAAGGAGAACAGAAACGACCGAGCAATGAAGGCAAATAGGCAGCAATAGCTTTTCTGTGCATTTAAACTCGTGTGGTTCCTGATTCAACACCTGAAGATGACAAGCTCTGTATTCCATTACAAACCCTCAATCAGGTAAATGCCCACATCCAGTAAGATATTCTCACATGTACTCAGGAAAAGTAAAAACCAAGCCTAACAGGTTTAGTGGTAGAAAGAAACAAATGGGTATTTATTAGAAAGCAAGGAGGCTTTGAGAATCCTTTCAAAAAGTGGGATATATCAGCCAGACAGGAATCCACCAGTGCACAGACAGATGAGGAAGCTGTGTACAAACCACATGCCATGGCTAATTATGGCATGTCAGGTTGCTGGAAGTCAGTCTCTGACCTCACCAAAACGTGAATATACTGGCAGGGGTCAAAAATAAACCATGAGGCTTGAGAAATTCCTCTAGGACTCCTCCCTAGACCTCTGTAGCTGCAGAGACAGTGACTATCAAGTTCTGCTTCAGGAGTAAAAATCAGAATGACTAAGTTGAGGCACGAAAAACGAAGAATTTCTTTCTTGGCCCAGAGTTACAGCTTAGAACAGCAAGAGCCAAGTTCCTGACCTTTTTTAGAACTTTCCATTAAAACTGCTGCGTAAGGAGCTAAACATGTGAGAGGTTGGTCCTAAGGTCGTTTCAAAACATTTCACTGTGTTGGTCTGAAACACCTTGAAACTGCACATGGAAACATGCACTCTTCAGCCAGCAGGAGGTAAAAAATCAATGCCAACAATGTTGCCAATGTCAACACTGTACGTGTTTTCCATGCCACTCGTTTGTAATGACAATGAAATTCATACAAAGGTAACAATCTCACTAAAACATTTAAACCCATACCTTGTGGTCTAATGGTCTGAGTTATTACCACTGGCATCCTAATCTGGGTAGTCTGGCAAGCAGGGGTTCGTTTCACAGTTTGAGCAGATGTTGACTGGATAATCTGCTATTATTAAAGAAAAGTATACTTATATTATACTCTTTATACACAAACACACACAACGTAAATACACTAATACCTGTAATTACCAATGTAAGCATGTGGATCTCTAAAAGCACAACCAGCTGGTGACAAAAGTCATACTCATGTAATGCATGTGGTTGTGTGTGTGTGTATATACCTATTTTGCCATTATGCTTTAAAAAAAAAAACCAAATAATATTCGACACAAATGTCATATGCCACAACCTTCATCAAAAATATATTTCAAAGTCATAAGGCTAATATTAAAGTTTAGACTTCTGTCTTTAGAAGTTCTACAATGAAGAAAAGCAATTTTGTAGAAGAAAACGCTGCATTAATTTTAGTGGTATCCACCTACAAACATTAGGCCTTGCACTGTATATCTACACTTTTTAAAGAAAACATATACTAAAAATAAATTCAAAAATATTATGGGCTCCAAAGTCAGGTATACTCAAGAAAGAAAACCAAGTTTTGTGCTGATCATATACTACTAATCTTTTAAATATTAATTGGATATTCTCGAGGTTTCACTTATTACTCATTCAAGTTTTGAAGTCCTTCCCCAAAACTGAAACTAGGTTAGAAACTTAAAACCTGACCATAAACAAATCAAATAACAAAGAAAACATCTGCAAGGGTCATGTCTAAGCAACAGCAAAATGTACATTCACATGATCAGGGACCACGTAGGCACAGATGCAATGAACAGAAGATTCAAAAAGATGTGTGAATGCTGCAGAGCTGGAAAAAAATCAATAAATCAACTTTGAACATGAAACACAGGCAAATAGCTACAAATAAGATTAAACCACAATTGGGAATTACAACTTCAGGAGTCACAGTCACAACTATCATCCTCCCACTGCACCATGTGTCTGGGGCTCCTCAATGCCAGTTCAGTCCCATTCCCTCCTGGAATTCAGCCACCACACTGCACAGCACGATGTGAAGCGAATGGGAACCACTGCAATTCCATTCCCCATTATCCCGACAAAGCGTATCTAAAACCAGATTATTTAGCTAAATAATGACTGGCCAAATCTCTGACTTTAAAGCACCCTCTGGAGAAAAAGAAAGGAGAAACAGCATTTTCAAATGAGGTGCAACAGCAGAGAATGAAGAGGCTACAGAGCAAAGAGAAAATTGTTCCATCAGCTGGAACCAGGGCTCCCAGCTGGAAGGGAGAGAGGTGAAAACTCCAAACAAGAACAGAGGGATGAGGGACCTGCAGTGTATTCTGGAGAAAAAACAAGCAGGGCCATTCTGAAGTTATGAAACTGCATTTACATCCTAAAATATCAGAAGTTGAAAAGTCGTAATAAACCTGTGGATGTAGAAGAATTAGCAACAGTCACCTTGCAGAAAGAGAAAAGGGAAAAACGATTAAGGATTCAGCTTCAACTGTGGACACTGAAGGAAAATGGAGCATTTGTACTGAGCACAGCAATGGAGCAAATGGCTGTGTAAATTCACTCAGTCAAGACGGGCAGTGAATGAATAGTCCCACTCAGAGAGGAAAGAACAAATTAGCTACCATGCTTAAAACCAGGAAAGAAACAGAGCTGGGAAGTGAAAATGAGAGGAAAAGTCAAATGTAACTGCATTTTGATGCACAAGAAACATGCACCAGTGTATTTTCAGTAAAGAGACGGAAGAGTCCATGGGAAAAAACCCTACATTGGTATAAAATGAAGGAGAATGTTGCCACTTTTACCATAATTTATTGGATGAGTTTTCAGAGCATAGTGAAGAGAAGCTGCTGTACCTTACCAGGCCAGAAAGGAGATGTGTGTGACCTGTGGACAGAGTTACTATGTGGTATTACAGCAATCTTCTGGGATCAGATTTTTTTTTCTTTCTGTGAAGCAAACAACTTCTACAACTCAGAACCAAGTTCTGTTTCACCTGATTAATATTTTCAAGTGAATCCCCTAAAAGATGAGCCACTAACACCATTAAAGACAGGACAGTATTTAACCATTTAAGAAGACGCAAATAATGGCAATGTTTTCTTTACTATCAAATACAGTCAGAAAAGCATCCTGCAGCAAGTACTGCACTAGGACTTCAACGTATGTACAAGTGCTGAAAGTGTAGAAAATTGAGAAATGAGCTTTCCAAAGGGCAGAGACCAAAATCAACATCATCAGTTCCATACAGAAACTAATCAGCAACCAGCACATACTCTCAAAGGAACAGCTACACCAGACTTCAGAGTAGCATTTTACACTAACTTAAATCCCAGTTTCTAAGCTGGAGTTTTGAGATACATTGCCACACAGACACAATCTCCATCTCTGGAAGTCATTAAGGAATTAACATTAGCAATTTGTTTCTGAAACAGAATGTGGAACCTCCTTTGCAGGCAAACAAGGGACATTGCAAAAATTGATGAATCAGAGCAAACTGATCCTGCATTAAAATCTATAAACAATCCAAACCACGTTTCATCTATTAAGATAATTCAAACTGTTCTAATCCTCTTGCCTATTTTCCCAAAATCATAAACATTACTATTATGACCTTAACTTGGCCTGAAAGTTGTAGACAATGAACAAGTGTATTGTCAAGCTAGTCTGGGAGATGATTAGCTTAATCAAATTATTTCATATTTCTCACAGCCTAAAAATACAGACAATGAGTGTATCCCATCTCATGTCATCCATCCATATGCTGAATCCCAAATGATCAGTTTGTAAGCACCAATTTACTACCCAGATTGATAGAGCAGACACAGAATTGGATGTTTTAGTACATTGAGGTTATCAGACATTACTTTAGCCTTCAAAAAAGGGGAGATCTTACTGCTGTTTGCAACCACCTATGGGAAGAGAAGACAGAGCCAGACTTCCTCAGATGTGCAGAGCAGAAGGATGGGACACAAAGGACACAAGGTAGAATACAGGAAATTCCAACTTAACAGAAGAAAAAAAAAAACCACCATGAGGGTGGGCAAGCTCTGGAAGAGGTTGCCTGGAGAGGTTGTGTAATTTCTTCTTGCAGACACTCAAAACATGACTGGTGAACCAGGAGACATCCTAACCTGTAAGCAGGAGGCTGGATGAGACGCCTCCAGAAGTCCTTTCCAACCTTTTACCACTAGTCCATGATCACATCATCAATGATTTAATAAAAGTGCTGAGTCAGAAAAGGTAACAAGACAGGAGATAAAAGTCATCAAAGTTTACAGAAACTGTTCATCAGTCCCACTCCAATAAAAAGGGAAACATTTACACCACTGAGGACAGCAAGCACAACAGAACAAGAACAACAAAGGCACTGAAAATAGAACAGACAGAATGTGATTTAGTCCTCGCCTGGATTTGATGAGTTTGGAAAACAGCAAAATTACCAAACAAAATTATGATCAAGACAGTGTTGAGACAGCAAGTACTGTCATACACCAGCTTATCAGTCAAAATTTGAAGAATCATCTCCTAGGCTGCTGCACTTTGGAGCTCTTCAAGAAACACACTGAAGCAGGAAAGTCATGGCATTGTTCTCCAAGCGCAACACATGAACAGTTACCTCAATTTTTCTTCTATAAAATAACATTTTTCTGCAAAATAAGATGTACATTTCTCACAACAGAAAGTATTCTCCCTCTGCTTTTATTCCATCTCTGCACATCTCCCCTTGCCATCTTTCCACTCCACTAGTCACACTTTGATTCACCCTTTGTCTGCTCCTCCAGAGCAGTTCCTTCTCTCACCTCCTGAACACTTCAGACTCCTACCCTGTCCTTCTCTAAAGCCGAATTTATTCTCACAGATAAAAAAGGGATGTTTGTAAAAGGTGCTCCCCACAAAGCACTCAGACCCTTGAAGACAAAAAAAGGATATTTAACAGTCACACTGTTGATAAGCAGAATAACAAAGAGGTGACAATTGAAATACTCATTTTTCTTAAAGGCCTTCTTCAAAAATCGTAGATTCAATAACTATGTGAGACTAAAGTAATGGTGCTCTCTGGCCCTAATCTCAAACCAGGTGGTGAAGATCATTCCATGACAGGTGTGAATCTTCTACTGCATCAGTTATTGCAGGACAGAGAACAAATTACAGACATGAAAACAGACCGAAAATTAACAACACAAATAACCAAGAAATACAGACTGAGAAAGAATCCAGCCAAAGCACACAGAACATATAGAAGCAGAAAGACTGATAACTTCTCTTTCTCATGCAAGAAATACAAAATAAAATGAAAGCCACTACCTACAGATCATTGAAGGAAAAAGTCCTTTATGACAATTAGATTAGAACCGATTGCTAAAGTTTCTGAGGATTTTGTCAATCTCCTGTCCCAGTGCACAAGGTCCCAGCAATATGCCTCCCTTTTACCTGACAGGGGCTGCAAACCCAGCCTGACTCAACTCACATAAAGTCACCCTTTGCAATAAAAGCATCTGATCCAAAAGCTTAAACCTACCAAATACCACAATAAAGACAAAAGCATAGGAAACAGAAGCTTCTGCAAAGAATGGGAAATAAAAATAAAATTGAAAAATATATCCTTTACCAAGCATTTTTTTTTTTCCTCTCAATTAAGTTAAAAAAACAACACTGTGGAAGGAAGAAACAAGACACTTGTAAACATATAAAATTCAGAATGGCTGTGGTCTGATATGACATTTATCTTCACTCATGAGTAAACACTTGCTAACTCACTTGTGGCTATGCCACTTGTGATTTATCAGTCTACTCACTCCTGAAGATAAATGTCATATCAAACCTCAGCTATCATGTAATCTGGCAGCATTAACTTACAATGTTCATGCTTTTATGGGCCTAGAATTCATATTTACCATTGTTCACCATGCTGTATCAGCAGCAGTTACAATTTTTCAACAGTGCCTCAAAATCTGCATAAGCAGTTATTTTTACTCCCAAATAAAAAAGACTGACTTTTTAAAAACTCAGCACATAAATTTTAATGTTAATATGACAACAATACTGTTCCATCGGGTATATGTTTTCAACGAAGCAATGAAGAAAAATAAAACAGAAGCCACCAGATCACTTGTCCCCAGTTTCATTTACAGTTCTTCCTACAGTTTGTCAAATGGTCTATTTTTTAATGTTTTCAATTATGGCTTTTTCATCACTGTCTTCGGGAGCCTGATCTACCATCTAATATTCTGTCTTATTCTAAGGATATTTTGCTTTATATCCTACCTAAATCCTACTTCATTTAATTATATGCTGTTGTTCATTTTTATACTGTCCTGGTCTGCTCCAAATAACGGTCTTTTATTCTTCCGCTTAGTCAGTGTTTGACCAAGTGACATGTGTTTAATTCTCTTAAGCTTTTCTTTTAGTCTTTGCTTTTAATCCTGCTCTTTTGTTATTGGTTTCCAAACAGCAACCAGTGACAATATTCTCCTTATATTAAGGTACAGCCCACAAAATTCTGAAAGTAAAGTGTATGACAACAACTCAGAAAACTACTGGGCTGTATTTCAAACAGGCACACAATTTGTCAAGTACAGGCTTTGTTCCTGTTAATGGATCCCAGGCGTCTGCTGCTCAACAGCCATTTTTATTTAGATTTTATTGGACACCAAATTCCAAGTCAGTGACTAGATCTTTATTAGTTCATTAATAGAAACTACTCCTTCTATCCAAACAGCCCTCTATTACTCTTACATTTCTAAGCTGCTTTGCACACAAGACAAAGAGAAAATGATTTCCTATGAACCACTAAAATGTGTACACATTACAGCCATTCATGAACAGAAAACTGATGCCAGGAAAAGCTTCAGTAGAGAATTAAAAAGCAAAGCAGAACAACCCCATATAACAAAATGCTTATTCTGCTGTTGTATCTTGTTTCCAAATTCCATTACTCCATCTCACCTTTTGGGAGACTCCAACCACTATGACAGTCCCTGGAAAAGTGTTAGTAAATGTTTGAGTAAATCGTGTTCTAAAGGAACGCAGAAGATGGCAGAGTGTCCCCTCTGCGCCCAATTTGCTGCAGCAATAACAGTGCGGATGTATTTCCAGGCATCCTTCCTAATCCTAGACCTGAATGAATCTTTCTACAGCTTTGCAGATAATTAATTAAGATGGATCACTGATTTTCTTACTGGTTTTCCTTATCACTCACATTTAGTAATTGGCTGTAACATCCAGGACTATTCTCCTCATGATGCAGTCAGTGTCAACACAACACGTAAAGTGCTAATCCATCTCCATTACCCATCAATCCACTTACAACTTCAACACATTTAATAAACAACATCTCTCTTATTCATATAAATTGTACCTGCTGTAACACCCAGAACAAGACAGGCAGTGTAGAGCACATGGACCCTAAGAATGGCAATTTAGAGCAACTTTGAACATTGCACTTAGAACAATTAAAAAAATTGATTGCTAGCTTATCTCATTAGTCTCTCATCAATAAAATATTAGCCTAAGATTATTCCCCCTTTCTCCATCTAGAAGTAGCACTATCTAGCGCCTGAAAGCATTGCTTTTTTGTAGTTTGGAACATGATTCCAATACTTTACAAAATGAATAAAAAATAGTCTCCTCTTCCATCTGCACTAACACTTCACATTTCAAAGCCTTTGTGCAAGCTGTGCTGCATGCTGACAGTGTACACAGAATTTCCATGCTGCAAGACACCTCAGTACCACTGGAGGAATTATCACCTCATCTGACCCCTCTGTGAAACAGAAATGTCAAAAGAAAGGAACAGCTAACAGATTCTCCACATTTTAAAGGAAACTAGACTACTGTAAACTGGCTGGTATGAAAAGATCTCTATTCTAAAACAGGCTTGCCCTTCTGCAGCTGGACAGTTTGCAAAGCCAGCTGGAACTCTCTCCAGTGAGCTTCAGGCTTGGAAATTCTGGAGCTCAGCCAGTTTCCTCCATCAGCGCTGGCCACCCCCAGGCAAGGCAGCTGCAATCCTCCTCTTCTGGACAAGGCCAGGGCAAGATGGCCAGGAGCCCTGGGCTGTGCTCTGATTTCGGGGAGCACTCAGGGCTGGGAGCACTGTCACTACAAAAAATCCCTACCTAGGAACAACCCCTACTGAGGTATGGAGCTGCTGCTGGGTTCTCTGCTCAGCACCTGAGTTGGCTGTTGTGCTTTCTAAGATTTTTTGATACGGTAACTCTCTGCTTTTGTCTGTACAGAACTACTATGAGGGTCATTAATGCAATGTTTGGTTCTATTAATTAATGACTGATAAATTTAAAGCAAATATGAATAGACAGTTTTACACTAAAGCCAATAAATTATAATTTTTAATGTCTTATCCCTAAGTATTTTCTAGAAAAAGAACAGTAAGCATAGTTCTGCTCTGCGTGGTTTGTGACCTTTAGAAAACGTAGCAGTCATTTCATGTACCCAGTAAATGAAAATTCAGCCCTAGACCTGTGACCTCCTTATAGACACAAAATCAGCTTGTTTTGCCCATCAGACCAATCTCCACAACGTGTTACTTTCAGCTCCCTCCTATGACCCAGGTATGTGGAATAAGCTGACACTGTTAATCTCTGCTCAGGTTAACATGATTGCCTGCTTTGAGTACCCACTGACATGAGACAGACGGTGTCTCTCCTAGAAACATGGTTTTCTTACATTCAAAAAATATTCCACAAGAACTACAACCCTAAGAGTAAGAATCCCTGTGGACTTACACACTTTTTTTGTACACCGGTGTTTCTCAAAAGGTGGGGTGCAACTGCCAGATGGGCCCAGGAGTGTTTAGGTGGGTTGCACAATGCTGCAAAAAGCCATGTTACCTCAGTCTTAAGATGTGGCACAAGGCCATGGATGTTTACACTGGCACGCAATCTGTCAGCTGCTGTCAGAAAGTTGCTTTCCCTGGACAGGGAGTAATTTTTACACCTACTGTCATTACCACCAGTTCCTGCCCCTCTACCTTGAAGAGCCAAAGCTCTTGTCCATTCAGTCTTATGAAACATGGACAAACCAAAACGATGTCACAAAAAGTGTGAGGAGCACTTTTCTAATTAATACAACAATCCAGAAGGGGTGGGGAGAAGCCATATTAAAACGAGAAAGAATGCAAGGGGACTGAGCAGAGAGCACAGAGTTAAGGTGAGAAGCACCCAACTCTTGTGTGCATTGCAACAGGCAGAGTCAGAAATCTTAGCACCCGAGATGTTCTTACACATGGAAACTGTGCTCACTAAAGGACTATAAAATTATATTAATTTCACTTTTAAGTTAGTAATTTAACCACTAGAAAGTATTTGTAAGGTTCAAGATATGACTCAGACATTTTCAGACTGCACTACTCCTTTTAAATTAAAGCAAAAGAACCACTCTCCCCACACCCTACAAATTATTTACATCTTTTATAGAGCCTTTAGACTCAAGGATAGATCACTGTAAGGTTTTACATAATCATATATGCATTTCTCAACCTTGATAACATAAATTTTTACCAACCTGATACACCTTCTGGAACCTGACAATTTGGTTTTGAAACCTCAGTCAAGTCCTACACTCATACAAACACAGAAACCACAGACAAAGAAACTCTCACATCTTTGCTTGAAGGATGGTAACACTTGTATAAACTGAAGGCCTTGTAAAGATCCTTAACATATTTTAATTAAAGCTGTAAACACACAAACAAGCTCCTATAAAAATTCAGTTGCCTCACTGATAGTGTCTTTGAAATTAATTAATCTAAATACATAATACTGCACTATGCACAGCAAAGATACATTTCAGTCAGTAACAAAGAATGTTTAGAATTATTTCTAAACAGAACATCCTGGTAGAGCTATTCTTCTACAAGATTTTACAACTACGTGAAGAAGAGTTTAAAATGAGAGAGTTAATTTTAATGCAGACTAATCTAAGCAAAGCAGCATATCTAATGACATACTAAAGATTATCCTCTTGTAAGTCTTGAGAAGCTTTCTGTTCTACATTTGTAATTCCCTCAAATTCCACTGTGCTCATACAACAATCACTGGATTGCAGACAAAAAGGCCAAGAGTGCACTTCCTTACATTTAAACTGTTAATCATGTTTTCGAAACTAATGGTTGAGCATACATGTGAAATGACACAAAATGAGGTACTACTATGTATGACAGAATATGGTACAAACAAAAAAGGATTTTCCCAAACAAGTTGCAATAAAAATAACATTGAAAACTGCTATACAGCTCATTAAGAAATTCTCTTTTATACTACAGTACCTACCAGTTGAGAACTCTGATTTGACTGTACCACCTTAACCTGAGGAGGCTGCACTGTATTTGATACAGAGACTGTGCAAATGTTGTTTGGTTGCCTTATTCCTATTGTCTGTGTGGTGACAACAGAGGAAATGCTTCCCGAGGCAGACTGAGGTATCACTTGTGAGAGCTTGGTTTGTTGAAGTGGCTGCTGAGACGGTTGTCCTTGCAAAACCAAATGCTGACTATTCAGTAAAGATTGTCTCAAGGCAGGTAGACTTTTCTAAAAACAGAAGAAAGTTATGAAATAGCAAACTTAGCAGGTTGGCAAAAAATACCTTGAAATTTGCTATAAACACAATTAAAAGACCGTCACTTTTTTTCCGATTTTACTATCGGCCTATTCATCAAACAGAAATAAGATTGAATGTATTTTGCAGGAGAGAAAGTTCAGTTTACATTTTTAATAAGCTTGCAATTTGGATTTTGCAACCCAGTAGACTTTCATGTGCCCTAAATTCCACGGCAGCAGTAAAATATAACACTCTCCTTCTCCAGACTATCTAGAACTTGTAGCTCAGGCCTTTGGAAGGGCAAAATTGGAACCAGAAAGGCTGAACTGCAGGAAGAACCCTATTCCCACTGCATGTGAGAAGAAGCAGGCTGCACTTCACTTCTCCTGACATGCCCCCAGTACCTAGAACAAGATGACTTAACTGTTGATGGCCTGCAGCAATAGCTTTTTACTGTATTATTACAGATCTAGGGTACTCTGACTGGATTAGAAAAGTGTACTATTGCATCCTTCATGTTCAAACCACTTCATCGAAAAAATACAGTTCTAAAAGGCTATACTGTACCTTCGTGAACAGACTTTTTACTTTTTAAGTGCCAGTACTGTTCTTTTGAAGTGCTCCCCCAGGCAGCTGTAGAATGCAACAGTGTTTAGCCCAAGCTACAGTTCTTTCTAAATTTATAATATTTATTTAAAAACTTAATGCCTGTTGCCAAGAAAGGACTTCAAAGAAAGGAAACAAGTCAAAACTTATCATGATGCCAGAAGTGACTGCAGTGACTGCAGGAAAAGGCACAAGTAAGGGTTAATGATAACTTGAAAACATAGAAGCAGAGGGACAAAGTCCTGAAGAAAAGTTGCAGGAGAAAAGAGGAAACCTGCCCTAAACAGAGGAGTTTTGAACTAGATGAAAAATGCTTTTACAATTGTATTTGTAGTTTTGTTGGGACATAATTAAACACGTTTTGTACGTTTGAATATAATCTTGCAGTTATTGTAGCTTACGTATAGAACCAATTAAAAGTTAAATTTATCCCCTCGTATACTAACTTAGGATCCAACAATGAATCCACTTGGTGTCACATCAGAAATCATACTACTGATTAGTTCCAGATTACAAGCAGGATTATCTAATCAAATATTTCAACACCATTATCCATTTCAGATTTTCATAATCATTGTTACACGTGGATTGCAAGTTAACAATGACCCAAACATAGATAGCAAAAACAACATGGAAAAGTTTATTTGAAGCATTCTACAGAAATAACTTGTGAGTCTTCCAAATGTGAATGCTGTACTTCTTCACAAAAAATTACCGACTATCACAGAAAAGTGTACTTTTTACAAAAATAAAGGATCACTACAGAATAGCCAATGGGTGATTTCCAAACTAGAGAGTAATTGCTTTTTTATATAAATCTAATTACTGCAACACCCTAGGTCAGAGCTACTCGAGCCATGAACTCCAGATCAGCTCTGCATGACAAATGCATTGTTCTTAAACCTCCGCCAAGGCCCCAAACACGGGGTGTCCCCTGCAGCAGGAAATCCCTGTTTCTCACTGTTCTCCCAGGCTGTCAGGGAGCAGCACCTGGCTGGAACAACTGAGAGGGAGCCTGCAAGGGACTGCCAGCCAAGGGCATTTTGGCAGAAACGGGCAGCATGAAGTAAAAAGGGAGTAGTCCTGCTCTGGGCAGGACAAGCTAACACCACTTAAAAAGGATATTCTGAGACTCAGTGTATAGAAATTTGCATTGAAATGGATTTCTCCAAACAATATCCACATTACCTTAAGGAAAGGTACAAGATATGGCTGAGGAGATGATTTGAGTTCTGTTTGAAGGCGGCCTGTAAATTCTTCTGGATCAATCTTTGCATCCTTCAGGGAGAAGGAAAAAGAAAAAAGCATCAACAACTCAGTTCAGTTGGTTGGTTGTTTCTTTCCCAGCTAATATATACACATGTATCTCTAACTAAATAGGCTGCCATATCAAGCAGAACTTTTGGAGCTGAAGTCCCTCAACTCCTCTCTAAGATCCTTCTGTCAAGAGCCAATTCCTACATGTAACATCCCACTCAACATTGAGGGAGTTCCCCTGGGATGCACAGTTTCAGACACAAGAAGACCCCAAATACACCCAAGTCTCTTTTGGGATTCCATTCTTTTGCTAACATTTACAGAGTGATTTCTTTTTTAAGACTAAAAGAAAACAAAAACAACGGGTTATTGAAGTAACCTTACAAACTATTGTAAAATTTGTCAGCCCTTGTAGTAAGAAAATATTAAATACTTCATTCCAAAGCCAATTCTGATGGTACAATTTAACTTAGTTGAATGTGTATGTATAGAACTATAAATGTAAAGCATAGGCACATATAAAAAGTACACATATAAGTAAATAAAAAATTGTCAGCTGTATGAATTTCTATATATACTCACAAAATATACACTTATAAATATATCAAATACATAACCAGTAGTTTATTTTGTAGTTAATACAGGATAACTCTGTAACTCAGGTGCATTTTGTAATATTTCTAAAGTATCACTAGTTACAACCTCAGGTTGTGATAAAACCATTCATTAGCTTCCCTGGACTGATATAGAACAAGAGAAAAAACAAAGTAAACCAGCTTCAACAAATGTATTTATTATACGTGTGTCTTGCTACTTTGCTTAAAATACAGTAAGTAGCTACCTTTAGTTATTTAATCTTTCCAAGTTTGCAAAAGATAACATAAGTTTTTGCTGTGACCACTGAACATGATTGTTGACTGGTTCACACTTGAAAATAGTCTCAGCCTTGTCTAAAATACACAGGTTTCTCTGGCAATGAATTCAAAGAAATATATAGCAACTACTTTTAAATCCAACCTCTTCATTGACTATATTTTATTTCTTTTCAAGAAGCTTGACCATTTTTCCAGTTCCACAGTAACATCTGTCTGGAACTCCTTTATACAATGCACTGTAATATCTGTTTTACTGGAGACTGCAGTAAGTCCAGACTCAGCAGCTCTGCAAAATACTTCTCCTTCAGTCCTAGAAACTCTAACCCACATCGTGAAGGCCCATATCTACATCCACTCTGCACTTAAAACAATTAACAGCTTCTCACTGTTTCAGAAAAGACCATGGTTTGGAGGAAAAGAAACTTAATGGATCCTCAAGGAAAAATCCCATATTTTACTCTGGATTTCTAAAGAAATGACCAAAATATTACCCACCAAAACAAGAGTGTTTTTGACAGATGCATACTAAATACTTTGCTGCAGTTCCCCTTTCAGAAACTAAGAGAAAGTCTGCCTTTAACAGATTCTTGAGGATGTGTAACATACAGAATACTCACATTTTGACGTAGTTCAACTCCTTTCACTTTCATTACAGCCAAAAGAATCAAGATCACAGCAATAGTTTTCAGTCTATGTAAATAACAAACTTGATACGTAACTGACAAAAGAAAAGATAACTAAATATTTACCAACAAATCTTGAACCAGAGCTTTCACATTGCGGGACGTTTCTGGAGATGGTGAATTATGAGAAGCAAGTTTTATAAGGGTAGCTAAAAAGTTTTTGCATTTTTTCACATTCTCTTGCATTTCCTGCAAAAGCCAAAGAAAACAAATCTCAGATCCATGCTACTTTTGCATCAGGATCAATGCATGCTCTGACCACCACAAATAACGAAAATGATGACATTTTAAAAAATTCAGACAGGGCAGATGTGAAATAAATCTGCAGCTGTTTTGCTATGGCTGCAAGTTACCTGATATTTTCTTCACTTCTTCACGTAACTGAACATCACAGCTCACAAATAAAAACAACAAAAAGCAAGGAAAGAAATATACTTCATATTTTACAGGCTGCTTTGGTAAAAACCTTAAATATGAGAAGTAACACAACAATTTGCTGGAGATGCATTCCCCTTTGAGATGCCCTATCCACACTGTACAAACATTCCCCAAGCTATCCCAATTTGTTCAATTATTTATTCACTACATTTTTGTTCAAAGCAGCTGCAGCAGTAAAATCAAATCAGAAATCAGTCTTCAAATATAATCATATCTAGTCTTTTCTTCATCAGTAGGAAAACAAGCCATTGCTTTTATATGGTGTAATTGCTCCAAAAAACAGAAAAGTCACACTTTAGTGTCACCGTAGTTTGGAGGCCCAGCAACAGGGTAATAATGACGTCCACAGACTGAAGGCCTGATTGTTGAGTCCACAGAAACAGAACAGTTCTTTCCCTACTGACACATGGCAGGATGGGGAAAGCCAACCACAAGTGTTCTTCCTCCCTCTCAGAGGTTGTCTCCCATTTAGCTGAAACGAGGGGAAGGGTTTTCTTGCTTGTCAAGCATTTGTTCTGTCACAGGACGCATGCTTACAGGAAGAAGAAGCTCTTCCTGCCTCTGAACAGACCCCAGCAGTTCACAAAGCACTAAGAAAATGATGTATCCAGTATTTTAACACTTGCCTGTGACACAACCGTAGTTCCAGGCACAGGAGAGCTGGGGATGACCAGGGGCTGTGCTGGGACCTGCGCTGCTGTGTGAGGGGGAAGCGGCAGCCGAGGCTGACCCTGGGCTTGTGCTGAACCTTGAGTCTGCCCACCACTGATCACTGCAGGCTGCTGAGAAGCTGAAGTTCCAGTTGCTACTGTCGTCTTGAACAAATTTTGAGCACTTGTCGTAGCTACTGATACCTATTGACATTTCACATCGAAAAAACAGGTAATTATCTTCTTTTAATTATTTTACTCCACCTTAAAGTTCTTGAAAGGAAAAACTTGTTTCCTTTCAAATGCAGCCTTACTGACAAAATAAAACCATTGACTTCATTTATTTATTATAATCCTAATTTTATCACCCTTTCCTGAGCAGTCCAAGTCCTCATTTCAAGTCCCTTTTATCACAAAAATAAATGTGCCACTATAAAATTAGTTGCTATCACCCAAACCTTTAAGATTACCATGATGGTGTGACTTCTGTAACTCAGCTTTCTGTAGATGTAGCCCTTAACATGGACAAGTCCATTCCCAACGATCTGTGGTCAGTTTTACAAGTATCCATCCCACAGTGACAGTGACAGCTCAGGCCCAGAGGACACAAATGCACTAAGGCAGCTTCCCAGCCTGAGCCAGCACTTTTGCACGGTGCACAGCCCTGGTGAACAAAGCTGTCCTGGGCCAGCTGGGCACATGCAGATCCACCTCAGTGCAGCACGTCCACCACTGAAATAGGATCTACAACTCCACCTCACAGGAGTTTTTTCTTTAAAAGACCTCAATCTGTACTACCCTCAAACTTGTTATCACCTAGGAAATGGTAGAAAATAAGCTCTAGGCTATCCCTCAGGACCAGTATAATAAAGTCTGACTGTACATCCATTATTCATTTCTGGGATTACACTGGCAATAAAAGTAAAGATATGAACATTAAAATGCACTTTCCAAAAATCCATGTAAATCATAGAATGGTTTGGGTTGGAAGGGAACTTCAACCTCACCTTGTTCCACCCCCCTGGAAATTTTTAAATGACTGTCAGAAAAATGCTACACAAATGAGCTTCTATTATTGTCCATCAGTGTCAAGCAGTTGATTTCTTCTCTTAAAATGAAATTCTAGAGAACAGTGTTGCAAAATCATAGAATAGGTGGGAAAAAAACTTAAAGCTCATCTCATTCCACCCCCTGCCATGGGCAGGGACACCTTCCACTAGCCCAGGTTGCTCCAAGCCCCGCCCAACCTGGCCTTGGACACTTCCAGGGATGAGGCAGCCACAGCTTCTCTGAGCAACCTGTGCCAGGGCCTCCCCCCCCATCTCACAGGGGAGGATTTCATCCATACATCAAACCTAAATTTCCGCTCCTTCAATCCAAACTCGTTACTCCTTGTCCTATCACTACAAGCCCTGACTGTATCCCAAGAAGGTTCCTGGCTGTATCCCGACCCGTCCCCCCTTTTCCTGCCCCATTCTCAGCTGCGTGTCCCCTCTCACCGTGGTGTGTGCCAGCACAGCCCCCCCTGGCAGCGTGGCCGTGGCGCTGGCGGGCGCAGCCGGCGGCTGCACCACCTTGGCCTGCACCGGGAGGCCCAGGCGGACGGTGGACGTGGCCACGGACGTCGGCTGCTAGGAGAGGAAAAACAGCGTTTTATTTCATCCCCTCTCCTTAGTAACTTCATCTCCAAGACTCTTTGATAAGAGTGATTATAAGAATAATCATTATTAGCACTGTAAAAAAAAAAAAATTAATCCAAACCAGTAATGTGTTCTTAAATATATATTCATAAATGAGCTCTTACATTCAATAACTTCTCAGTATTTTTCCTAACAGCTATTGCTCATGCAGCTATAAGGAAAAGATTAGAAAAAACAAATGTGACCTGCAAAAAAATTGATGCATTAGTTCAGTTGTAATATTCACACATCAGTGTTCATCAATATTTGAGTCCATCATTGCCAGTAACAGCTTTTGGCTCTCTTGGTATTTACTGGCCTGTTCCAGTGCTTTTTCTTTAAGAAAATTAATATAGAGAGAAAATTCAGAGAACAGAAACATATCTTGAAAATAATTTCAGACTGAATTATATAGGAAACTAACTTGCACAGAAATGAAGTCTAAGCATTTGGAGAACCTTTGTCACAGAACAAACGCTCTGTAATCAGACAGCGACTGGAATGTGAAGTGCAGACAAAGGAAAACGACTGACTTACAGACTTCCACTCAGTACCATACTCTACAACTCAGGAAATTATCTCATGCAGCAAATATATTAATTATTTTTTAATTTGTTTTAATTATATAAAAGGGACAAGATTTAGAAATTAAAAATGTCTCCAGAAAAGTGATTTAATTCTACAGGAATGTAAATACCATTATGAAAGAAATACATCACACAATATGGCAACAGTGACAAAACAAGAACCACTCATTATTAAAAAGGGAGGCCACACTGGTCTCTTATAACTTGCACTTATTAAGATTTACATTCAAACACACACTTAGAAAAGACAAATTTTCTAAGTGGATGGAGTAATAAATCACGGATGATATTGCTTCTCACAAGATGAAACTAATTTTCCTTGATTCACATTTTAATTTATATGTCTCTACAATTAATATTTTTATAAAGAACTGCTCATTTTAGATTCTTATACTGCCTACTAAACCTACACAAAATACTTCTTCACAGAACATCCAGTATACTCTAAGAGATCTCCAAAGGCAGCAGAGGCCCAAGGCAGGCATTCAAAGCCCCAAGCATTCCTTACAAATCAGTGCAGCAACATCCTCTCCTGGATATCAATCTTCTGTACTTGGGGAAAAAAAGAAGGAAACAACCCAAATCAAATAAATCTACCTGACATCTGAACAAAACCTTTTTTTTTGTTGTATGTAAAGCTTTCAGGATTTTTAAAATCTTGGCCAGGGATGCCTTCCGTACTGAGACGGCCTAAAGGTAATAAACAGCATCACCCTGAAGAGAAAGAATTGTCTGGATTTTGCGAAGAGGGATCACACAAGCTTTTCCTGTTTTAAATACACCCACTTCTTCTCTCCACTGTAAAAATGACCACTTGTTTTTATTTCAAAATACTGGCAGAATGAAACTATATATTTACCTGATGAATGTTTGCCTTTAAAAATATAAATATTGTGTATCTTGTTCATTTGCTTATAACCAGTGTTTCCAACCTAAAAATACAGCAGACCTGTGATATCTCCCCCCTTTCTTATCAGCACGTGCTTCCACAGGTGAGGATTCACAAAACTAGCAGATAATCAGGAACACTTCTGGCAGCTACTCAGTGCCAGGCAAGATCTGCAACCAGAAATCCACAAACACATCGTGAGATTGTGAGCTGGAGAATTTTTTCTCAGCTAATAAATGCCCACAATTCATCAGAGGAACATACTTGAAAACTGCACTGCACATAATTAAAATATAAATCTTCACTATCATAATATTATCAAACTAAGTATGTGTTCCACCGTGCCAGACCACAGCAAACTGTGCAACTTGAAGACTAAATTCACTCTCAGTTTTAAAAATCAAGAGTGACAAAAGCCTTTTGGCAGTAAAATCTATGAAATGTGTTGGATATGAAGAAAAAGCCTCACTACCAGAGAACTGCAAACAAAGTAATGCAATGGTTTACTCACGTGGTTCCAAAACTCATGAGTGTTAAAAAGGTAAGCATGAGACGAGGGGATGAGAAACAGAACAAGGAACTAGCCTGGAGAAATTTTTAAGTATCATGGAAATGATCTTCAAATGACAGCTACAAGTTGCCAGAAGACACTCTAAGGACTCCCAACACAAATGCTTCAAGAAGAACAGGTAAAAAATATTTAGAAACAAAAAGCTGTGTTTTCTAGGAAAGGAAAGCTATAAACAGATCTCATGAGGAATCCATTACAAAGAAAACAAAACTTATCAGCATTACACTAAAAAAAAAAAAAAAAAATCATAACCCAAAGTGTCAAACTCCCACTGGAACAATATAAAAGAATTTATGATGTTCCTTAAAGAAAAACTGCTGAGGTTTGGTTGGATGCTACTAAATTCCAAAATTACCAAGAGGGTTAGAAAGAAACACATGTTCAAATGTAACTATTATTTTTTATTAGATATCAGATATTTTTACATTTCCTAAATACACAAAAGTAATGTTAAAGAGGCTTTTGCCCTGTACTCAGCCATCAACAGGCAGGAGACAGAACATGAATGAACACAGGAGATATATACATATAAAACCCACTCCCCACCTCCATGGGGACACTGGAGGATGCCTGTTACACACAGACCTGAGCTGGCTCTGTCATACAGAGCTCAGAAATTCAAAGTGGAGCACAGCAGGGTTTCAGAAGGGATATGGTTCACACCTGGCCAGCCTGGAGGGGGGAGTGTCTGAAGTTTGTTCTGCCCAAGTCCCACAGGGAACACAAGTGACTCCAGGGTGAGGGTGCAACAAGTCACTGCCACACGGGCAGAGCACACTGGAATTGTTCAGCGTGGAAACACTCTGCGTCCTGTAAATTCACTCCCTAAATAACATTCCTTCTCCCCAGAGCCCGGGACACATGAATAGAGGCAAAGCTTGGCAGTGAATCCCTGGTACCTGCCGTGCACAAACAAGCTGCCTCTGCATTTGCAGGCTGCATTTGAAAAAGCAAGTCACATGAACATAGAGAAAACCATTCAAACAGCCAAGGATTATTTGTCACTGCCAAGGCAGGACTACACCAGTTTTAGAGATTGTATTGTGCATTCACAGCTTTATCAAACCAAGACAATTTAAACCGCCACAGGTTAGTATGTAAATCCTTGGAAACAGGTTTGTGATGTACTTGTGGTTTGTACCATAGAACCACCCACTGAGGAACACTCCAGGTACCTGCAGCACTGTCTCTGCTCTGCAAAGCAAGAGAGCTCACTTTGGACAAGTGTGTCGCATATATTTGTCATGGTCAGTCCAGTCAATAAACTTGGCCACTTGCAACCACAAAAGGAAGAAAAGAAAATACCCCAACAGCATTTGAACAAACATTAACACAAAAGCAGGGCCAAGTTTATCACAACTCACATGACATCTCTTTACGTGTCTTCCAATACATGGCTTCACTAAGTATTGTGTAAAACTTAATTTTAACAGAATATGACCTTCAAGTTTAGATTTGAATTTGCAAAATCTGAAATAAATTCCTATTTCTAGTCATTAATCCAGAAGACTTCTTATAAACAAAACAGGCAATGCTAAAATGCCATCTGAGATGTCTCAAACAATCAAAGACACTGTTTAACAGAGAAAACTAAAGTAAAGGGATGGCAGACACTGGCAGAAGCATAAGCTAAAGGTCAAATCTGGGAGCTCATTTGTACTGGGTTGGCATGGCCAGGTTTTGGGTGGAGGGGGGACTACAGGGGTGGCTTCTTGAGCAGCTGCCAGAAGCTTCCCCCACGTCCTAAAGAGACGGTGCCAGGCGGGGCCAGGACAGACCCACGACCAGCCAAGGCTGAGCCCAGCAGGGAGGGTGGCAGTGACACCTCTGAGGTAACACTTATAAAGGGGGGGAAACATCCCTGTGAAATTGCAGCAGGGAAAGAGAAGTGAGGATGTGAGAGGAACAGCTCTGCAGACCCCAGGGCAGTGCAGCAGGAGGGGCAGGAGGTGCTCCTGGCACAGCCCCTGGGGAGGCAGCTGTGCCCCTGCAGCACACGGGGGTCCACGATGGATCAGAGACCCCCTGCAGCCCTGGAGGAGCCCACACTGGAGCAGGGGGTGCCCAAAGGAGGCTGTGGCCCCATGGGAAGCCCACGCTGGAGCAGCTCCTGGCAGGACCTGTGGCCCCTATGGAGAGAGGAGCCCACGCTGGAGCAGGTTTGCTGGCAGGACTTGTGACCCACCCTGGAGCAGCCTGTTCCTGAAGGACTCCGTGGGAGGGACCCCACACTGGAGCAGGGGAAGAGTGTGAGGAGTCCTCCCACTGAGGAGGAAGCAGCAGCAGAGACAAGATGGGATGAACTGACCACAGCCCCATTCCACATCCCTCTGCACTGCTCAGGGGAGGAGACAGAGAAAGTTGGGAGTTAAGGAAAGCCCAGGAAGAAGGGAGGGGTGAGGAGAAGGTGTTTTAAGATTTAGTTTTTATTTCTCAGTATCCTACTCTGATTTGATTGGTAATAAACTGATTTCCCCCAGCTGAGCCTGTTTTGCTGTGTCAGTACCTGGTGACTGATTCCTGTCCTTATCCTGACCCACAAATGTTTCATTGTATTTTCTCTCCCCATCCAGCTGGGGAGTCAGTGACAGAGTGGCTTTGGTGAGCACCTGACACCCAGCCAGGGTCAACCCCCCCATCGTGTTGGGGTAACTAACTCATATAAGCTTTCTTCCAGGCATGGCTGGTAGCCCTAACTGCTATTAAGGTATCATAATACTCCCCATTAGCAAACTCTGTTTTCCAATACTTAAAAATTCTAACAAACTTCTGAACAGTTCATGGAGAAACTTCCCATTGACTGCTTGTCAATTCCTTTGGTCACGGTTCAGCTGGAACATGCACTTCAAAGTCAGGTGCAGAGCAATTTGTTGTCAGAGGTTTGATTTTTTTTCTCTCTGGTAAAAACACAGTGAAATTGAGCCAAAGTATTAACCTTCTAAAAACCTGACATTTGCACACCAGTCCAGAAAATGAGTGGAAGCAGAATCTCTAACAGGTCAGATAACAGAGGTAGAACCATCACTGCCACCACAGGATCCTGAGTGGAGCAGGGAGATGTTGCTGTGTTCCTCATACATGTGGTGTTCCTTTTGGGACAACAGGGCAGGAGGACATAGGACTGGGAGCAATTAGACAGGCAGAGGAGCTTGGGGCCACCAAAGAAAATCTCCAGAAATCAGGGGTTCTAAGTCCAAAACTCCAGCTGCCAAAGCAAATACTTATCAAAGTACTTTTGTCATGCTCTGGTGAAGTACCTAATCCATCTGTAACCAGTAGGTTTCATCCAAAGAATCTGGTGGATAAAAAAAACTGCTGAATTTTGGCACTACAATTAGGTTCTACCCCTGCCTCAAGTGCTTAGTGCTGCCTGCAAAATGTAGATAATCCACTGTAAACAATTACTCTTGTGCAATATGTTTATGAGTGCCCAAGTTGACACGTGGAGTTTGTGACCAGGAGTGCTCATGGCTGCAACTGAAGACAAGGAAGTCAAACTGAACACAAAGAATTAACCAGTACTTTTAATTTATTATTTAAAAGGGAGACAATTAGGCTCTGTTTCCTACTTACAAAAAAGAGGTTAATAATCCCCTTAACTGCATTGTTGAGAAAGTTGTTACAGGGATAAGTTTCACAAAAAAAACCCTGCTTGGTTCTTAATTCCCACTGCAGAGGGAGGCTTAGATAGTGTGCAGCAAGCCTGAAGCAACCCACTGAAGAGTGGAGAAAAATTATCATGTAATTCTTCATTAATTAGAACTGTCCAGCCTACACACTGTAGAAATTAAAAATAACAGTAGTTTGTGCATATGCATTATGCTGCATGACCACATGAGAGTCACTGTTAGACTGCTCAGGAACCTTCTTTATAGCATTTCTTAATCTTTGCATGTTTAATTTTACAGCCTTACTAATGTTTGAGTGTTTTCTGAGTTTTAAAACTATATTAATGCTATAAAATTGTAAACAGTGTAATTTGTAAGTACTGAAAACTTACTGCCTGCTTATACAGAAAAGAATCACCCATCATGAGGGAAAAGAAGAAAAAGTTTTGTGGTTAAAGCACAGTCAAGACTACATATTTCTTACTCTCCCTAACCTTCCAACCTACCTGCCCTGCTACCACAAATGTGCAAAGGAAGCCCCAAAAACCACCTTCACAAAAGAAATAGCATAGAATAGCTTATTTGGTAATAATAGTACTGCACCTTAGGCAACAACAAAGATTTATCTACTTGCTTAAAAATTCTGCAAAAAGTACAACAAGCGTTTGTTAGAAAAGCAGAAGAAGAGTGTGAAAAACAGTAAGAAAAACAAAAATAAATATTAATCAAGAAATGAGAATAAAAATTACCCAAGCTAAAAGCTGCCATAAAAATATCAACACTGCTGAACACACAGGCAGTGCATTACCAGAACCATCTCAGACTGGAAAGACTCTGCTTTAGCAAGAGCAGCAGCCAAGTTTAAAACTGCCCTTAACATCCCGTGTGACAGCAAAGCCTGGGCTGCTGCTGCCTGCACTGAGGGTATTTCCCAGCAAAAACACGGCCACTTCCAGAGCAGGGGATGCAGCATTTGGCACAAGCTCAAAAAGCTTTTTTTTTTGGTCATTTTAAAAAAGGATGGCAAAGTGAATCTTAACAGAGAGTGAACAGCAAAACACAGAAAACAAATCAGTAAAGTTCATGACAAAAATTTCAAATTCCGAAAAGCAGAAGTTCTAAAAATGCCTAAAGCAAGAAAAAACAAAGCTAGAAAAGAATTGTCATTTTCTTAAAAAGCCATACTTTTATATTGATTGGACTGTTCAGGCAATGAAAACAAAGCTCCAGTGATTGGTAATCATCCTGGGAGCAGAAATATTGTTAAGCAGCCCACTTACATGCCTAAACACCTAAATACTAAACCATCAAACTTGCCACATAACCATCTTCTCTGATCACCAGAAATGTAAAAAGGAATCTAACACTGGAAAACACATTTTGAATCAAAACATTAGTAAACTCTGCAACCAAAGCCATTTTCAGCAGCAGCCCCCTGAAAACTCCAATATACCCTATTTCACCTGATTTGTAAATTCCAGCAACAGATATTCTGAAATAAAATATTATGGGCCAGGTTAACATTGGTCTTTCATCTATGTATGATATTCACTTTATATTCTTAGTCTACGGCAGCACTTTAATTCTGTAACTAACAGAAAATAATTTAAATTAAAAATAATTTGAAATAAGCAACTTATTTTTTGCTATTTGGTTACTAACAAACTCAGAGTATTAAGATACTGAAAACCAGTGACCCAAATGCATCAAAGGCATGAAAAACCATAAACTGTACAAATGGAAAATGCAGATAAACAAAAGAAAGGCAGCAAAGGAAAACTAGATGGCAGCACTTCCCTATTTTTCACAACTTCACAAGTACAAGATTCAAAACAAGATACAGAGGTAAAAACTTAATGCATTCTAATAATCAGTTTTAAAATTCTGAATTTACTTATCTCTGAAGAACACAGTAATGCAAGCAAACCCACGCCCGCTGAGCTCCTCGTAATAAAAGAATTCAGAGCAAAATTTTTCCAATATCAACTGAAGCTCCATCAAATTACAGCCTGTCTCTTAAAAATCCTGTACCTTAACGGATGTCCGGATGTCCTACAACAGCTAAAATTTTGGTAACAATAATGATTTTTCAATATTCAGCTAAAATTAGTGTCAACCAAAAAGTAAAAGGAAACTAAAATCACCAAGAGAAAATAGTTAAATTAAAATTATGCACAGCTAAGTCCAACCAATGTTTGCTTTGAGCCTCCGAATTTTCATTTCATTAAACATGTTTTTCCAAACAACCACGTTGTCACAGTACAGACACGCACTTTTTAATGCACCAAAAGATGATTATAACATAATACTTGTGGAAGACGAAGTATTTCCATGTAAACTCTTAGATACCAAGTTAAAAAAGACAAGGCTCTCGTACCTGCACCAATAAGACAAATTTATATCCACAATATGAAAAATATTTTTAATATATTTGAATTATCTTGCAATATTTTTTCCCTAAACAAAACAAAGCACTCAAGAAAAACTGCAGCTAGGAGCAGTTAATATTACAGAACTGTAGGTTCATTGAGGTTGGAAAAGACCTCAAAGGTCATTGAGTTCAACCATTAATCTCCCCATTCCTGTACAATCTTATACTTTGAACTAAATTAAAACTACTATAAGGTCCAATTGCACCTGTTCATGTTTTTCTTAAATATTTTAAAGAAACCAGAAAGACTGCAAATGTAAAAATCATTAAAACATTGAGTACATCTTCCTATTGCAGGTATTTCTCTCAATTACTGCTCTCTCTGGACTGTTCCGTTACCTCCAGGTTCTGATTCTTGTGACTGAAGGCACGTCACTGCTCCTGCCTCTGCTGCACACTGCCCATCCTTCTGGGACACGTGTCCCTGCTCCAGCATCTCTGAGCTCAGCCTTAAACTGATCACAGCTGAGACCTTCCCTACAAGGTACTTGCTTAACTCCACGTGTCAGTTTTCCAGAATTCCACCAGGAATTGAAACAATCAGATTTTATTCATGCTTTTACACTGAAGTAATTGAGAGGAGCATAGCTAAATGTCTAATCAAAGACTATCCCACCCAAGAGTCAAGAAGAACCCAAATCTTCCTTTCAAAATGGATTTGCCTCTCTTCTCGCAAGAACCTAACACAAAACATTTGCCTCCATCCTCTACTCCTAAAAGCTGTGAAAAATGAGACAAAGGTATTACAATCAGTAGAAGTCAAATAACAAATAGGAAATCCAAGCACTCACAATGTAAGAAACATCAGATTTAAGTCAACATCAACTGTGTTCCTTGACTGCCCAGCTGAAGGTCTCATCTTTGTGCTTTTCTCATTCAAAGAGTGGACTTCCCTGCACATTTTCAGAGAAAGCCACGGGGGATGAACGGCAAGTTCTGTATCCTAATCCTCCTGAACTTTTCCGTTTGCCACTGCAACCCAAATACATCTCTTTTTTAAACTCGGGAAGGGCAGAGGGGTGGCTGTGTCCACTCCCTACAAAACTAAATACCACAGGATACAGGTATTTGACTTCTGAACCTTCAAGGAGGCAACAAGTAAGGATAAAGCCACTGATCTTTAGGGAAAGCCTTTACTTAAGCCCTTGTAGGAATTCCTCAGGTCAAAAAAGACTACACTCTCCCTATCTCGGGGAAGAAACTCTTTCCCTACTTGAGCAGCTTCCACTGTTCCTGGAGAAAGGCGGCTCCTTCCTCACACACTGCCCTAGGTATCTGCCCAGCTGCTGACCCCAGGGGAGCTGACAGGGGAAACCCAGCTCATTTTCCTCCAAAACATCTGGGAGAAGATCTAGCAAATGATGGCCCTGGGATATGGAAAGAAAGATCTTGCTGGACTGGCAGGCTGCAGAAGTGGCTCAGAACCTGAACAGTTCTGCGTGTACCGACCGAGGCAAGCCCATTTAAGAACATTTCAAACATTGCCTTATTTTCCCCTCCGCCCTTTTTGAGAATGGAGATATTACTCAGTTGTCAAGGGAAGAGAATCAAACAACCTTCAAATTTAGATGAACAGTTGGGTAATTTTTCAGACACTCTTTCCGCTATTTTTAAAGAAAGCAATTCATAATCCATTTTATATTCTCCAGTTATCACTTTCAACACTTCTTAATGAGTTGCCAAAAGTAACTGCCAGCTTTTGCAATTTCTTTGGCATGTTATTTAATATCCTGTGTTTTACATCTAAGTACACAGCTCACAACAGACTTTCTCCACACAACAATTATGTAAAGTGTATATACAAATTAACACTGAAAACAATCACTTAACTGAGTAACTTGTGTCACTTGATATTGGCTAAGAAGTAGAACAACCTCAAGAAAAGCAACATCATAACTATGAAACATGAAAGCCATGTCTTTTTCTCATACATTCTTCATAAAATATTAGTTCCTACACTCCTTAAGGCAGACTGCAAACTTCCACCTGTGTAGACTTTCTACATAGGCAAAAGCAGAGTAAAACACACACTCAGAGACTAAAGTACAATACCAAGTTCTACACATTTAAATCACCCTGCATTTTAATCCAAATAAAAGTATCTTAAACTAGCTGAAGACACTAATAAATTTGAGCTTTGCACAGCAAAATAACAATTATTCCACTAACATATCAGAGAGAAAGGTTAAAACTGCACAGCCTGCCACGTGCATCCATCTCACAAAATATTTGCAGGACTCAGGCAATTAATGTTTATTTTCTGTCTCTCTTGAGCTAATGGCACCAGAATTTTTCTGTGTTTCTGTCACAGTGACTCTTGAATATTATACTTTATAGACACAAAAACATAAGGCATTACCTCTGATTAATTTTAAACTTCTCCTGAAAATTTTAATTCACAAAATATAGCATTCTGACACATCAGAAATAGACTGTGAAAGAAAACAGTCTAATCATAAACTCACCTAAAAAATTATTTTTCAGTACATACAATTTCCTGTGTTTCAGAACTTGATCCCTCAGTTGATTAATTATAATGACTATTCAGATAAATACCTGACATTTCCAAAACCTGAGCATAATATTTGTCACCAGTGAACAGTCTCTGGTTATAAACCATCCACCGAATCAAACAAAAGTCTCGTGTCTCGTTCTGATAAGATAAACCTTTAGAATTTAAACCTTTACAATCTGGTTTTAAAAGGCTGTCAAACCACAATTTTTAAAGACCGCCCTAAGGTCAAACATATATAAAACATAATCACTGTCACAATGAAAGAAGAGCCTGCAGATCACATGCAGAGTCAGGCAAGTTCAATGCGAATTTCCCAAGGACAATATTAATTATTTCTTAACCCTTGTTAATTACAACAAATACAGAAATGATGCAGTACAGTTTGGGCAGCTCCCACAAAGATCTGCCAGAGGACATGAATCCTGACAAGCTACAACCTCATGATTGTAATCCCACTACATGAAAATAATCAAACTTTTTCGTCCTGCAAGATATTTATCATTCATAAGGCCTTGCTGGTTTCCTCTACTCTCAACCAACTTATTAGCACTAAGTAGGGGAAAGGAGGATCTATAATGCAGTGGGGTATTTACCTGGGCAGACCCTGCACAAGAACAATCACGCCTGAACTCCTACCGATTTCCCCTGACTCTACAAACACATGAACATGCACTATCCTCATGGTTTTATTTTTATATAAATCCATCAAGTCAAATTACACTCTTTCTACAACCTCAGCTGCCTCACACAGCTAGAGAACAGCTGCCTGAGGCCAACATGATCAACATTTGCTGTGTGCACATCTCAAGGCTGACTTGGGGATCCTCACTCCACACTGAACACAGAGCCAGGCAGT
Source organism: Cephalopterus ornatus (assembly GCA_013396775.1). Lineage (NCBI taxonomy): Eukaryota > Metazoa > Chordata > Aves > Passeriformes > Cotingidae > Cephalopterus > Cephalopterus ornatus. Next base: position 459,735 of record VZRE01011743.1, read on the forward strand.
CAGTCCACACGTTTGCATCCTTCCTACTCTGTGTGCAATACGGGTGTGTCCCTCAGAAGTTCACAAATGACAAACAATTTGTTAATATCTGTTGAGAATTTTAATTCTGTATGCTGGCCACAGCAATTACAGTCACACAAAAACTACCAGCATGGAAGAGAAACAGCTAAAACTCCTTTGAACAGACTGAGAGGATATTCTTGGTACAGTCCCACCCCACAACTTCAGTTGTGCAGTTACACTGTGCACTTGTCTCAGGATCCCTTGCTAGAATGTGTGCTTGCAGTAACCACCAAAGAAGTGATTGTATTTAGTCACAAAGAAAGCCCCAAACAACTAAAGACAGACACACAAACTCAAAAGAAGAACTTGTCTGCAATCTTGTTGTCATTGAACTAGTGAAAAAAAATCTCTCTAGATGAACACAGGCTTCTGTCTGTGTTTCTTTTTCCTGGAATACATTTCTCTTTGAAGGTTTCTACAAGTCTTCTTATCCTTCCAGATGCCACAAATTTAAACATTAAATTACTGCCTTTTCTGCAAAGAGTTCTTTTACAAATTTCATCCAATCCTGCACTTACCTCTTTTCTAAGAGCACAAAGTTCTCCCAGGTGTTTCCAGGCTTCTATTTGTGTCTTTTCTGAGATACACTCCATTGGGCTACAGTCCTCCTAGTGACACTCATTTCTAAAACTTACATTGTAGTTGGCTACTCTGTGGTTTACATTGCCTCTTGTTATTAATTTTCTTTCAATTCTCTGATTTTATTCTGGCTTCCTTCTCTTCTGAAAAGTTTATCATTGTTTTCAGTTTTTAATTACACAATAATACTTGAGAATATAAATATGGTGTAATGCATAAAGCATTGGGTCAGTCATCAAACGTTAAATATTGGAAAATACCTCTTAAAGTTATTTCAAGCAACTTACACAACTGAAAAATAATACAGGCACCTTCTTCATCTCCTTTCCTCAGAATTACTGATCATTTCTGCAAACACAGAACTTGGGCAAAAATACCTTAAACTCTGTCTAAACAGCTGCCTTGTACATCCAAAAATGTTTGCCTCTACATTTTAGGAAGACAGTTGGGCTCCAGTCCCAAATGGCCCAAAGCTAAACGGCCTCCCTACAAACTTTTAAACCAATGAAGCCTTCAAAGCAATTTAAAATATAGTACACCTTCACCCTGGAAACAAAATCAGTCTGAGTTGAAATGAACACACTCCACTGAAGAGTTTGGGAGAGCAAAGCACACTATCCTGTCAATCCTTAATAAAAAGCAAGAGTACTCATGACACAGACAAAACTTCCAGTGTAGACAGACCACACCCAGAGGTAAACCACAGGAACCAAATCTTTGTTTTGAATATAGTATATTTTAAAAAGTTAATTATTGCCAATTCTTGTATAGAATGTGCTTGGCTTTTTCTTTTCTAATGTCCAGTGAAATCCAGTTATCCCAGGCAGCCATTCAGCACACTGGGATACCACAGCCCTTCTGATTCAGAGCAGCAAGGGGCACTTACTAAAGCACTGATACAGTCCAAAATCTGGCTGAGCTTTTGACCCTCCAGTGATCTCAGTCTGAGCAAGGTCTTGAGGGACTCTATAAAGTAGATTTTTTCCCTGAAATAAATAAAAATCCTCAGAAGATAAACTACATTTAAGTAAGTATTTCCTGTTTTCACAACACAAAGGGGACGAAGGCAAAGTTGCAACAATATATGAGCTGCTGATGTGCAAGACAGAGTAAAATACAACGCACCGAAGTGAAACCAAGCCAGACATACCTGAGCTGTTGACAGGCGAAAAACAGGGCCAGTGGTGGGCACAGAAAGTCTGGGTGACAGGTTGGCAGGGCCCTGTCCCTGTGTCTGCACCTGAGCCTGCATCTGAGCCTGGGCTAGAGCCTGCTGGGGCACCATCACCAGCTGTCCCGCGTCCGTGCGCACCAGCACCATCCCTGGGAACAAGGGAACAGGGATTGTAGGACATAAACACAAATAATGTGAAGGATAACATACAAAGTACTCTGTGACTGCAGAACACAGAATAAAATTAATGTATAGCACTGCACATTTTTCTCTATGCTGCCTTTTTTTTTTTTATTCTCACATAACATGAGATTTAATTTCAAAGGAGAAAAGAAGGCCCTACCAGCAGCCAAAACCTCATACTCAATTCAGTTTGGAATTCAAATAACTGCAGTTTATGGGTAGCAGTGATGAAAAAAGCAGTCACTTGAGTGTACAGGTGTACAGCAACTGTCAGCAGTCTAGTCAGGTCAGAATAAAATTAGAAAGAAATACTCATTAAAAGTGAACTACACCAACAATGCAGCAGCTGAGAACAGAACTCAGTGTTTAATATACCAAGGATAACGACCTGAGAGCTCCACTAAAACAACAGTTTTAGTGATGGGGATATGTACATGCAAACATCAGAGCAGACACATTTCTGAGTATACAATATTTGAGATTTACTTAAACATCGAGTATTAACAGATGAGTTGATTTGGTACCCACCCCACCATCCAGGAAGCACTACCTGTGGTCCAGACATCAGGAACAAACAGTTCTCTGTCAGTGCCTGAGAACCAACACAACCACCCCTCAGCACACAATGATACAAGCGCAGCAATTTCAGAAAAACAGCAAATAAATTGCTTCAAAGTTCACAATTTCTGGAAGTAAATGATAATTTTTCAGATTATTTTCTTGTAAAACACCTCTCAAATAGAGGCCTTCTACACAACACAAGCACTGCCATTAAGCTATGCCCTAAGTTTTCTGGCCAGGAGGTCAGTAAAGGGCAGACAATGGCTAAGTTGATCCTTGGATCACCCGGAGTTTCACACTTACTGAAGGTCACTGCAAAGCATGTAATGATCTTCCTCTAGTTTACTCAGAACTAAAAAACAGTTACCAAACAGACTATTTAAAAGGAAATTCCAAGCTAGCTCCAGAATACATTTTAATAATGTAACCTAGATAGGATACAATGGGTCAAATAAACAGAAAAACATCTTGTTTGCAACTATTAGAGAACCAAAAAAATAAGAACCCTTTTATTCTGCTGTTAACAGTCAGTAGACATTGTTTCCACAACTTATTTCCATGTGCAAATTGCTTCATGCTTTCAAAGGAAAATGAAGAAGGTCCCCATTAAAGGGACACAGTCTGCAACTCACTGTGATGACAAAGTCATTCAAACACTGGTGTAACAAATTTCAGAACGTTACACCAAGAAAGTCTTTCTTTCAGTTTCACCCCTTAAAAACTCTTTTAAAAGGTAACTTTTAATGTCCATTAGCCATTTAAGCATAAACTTCACAGTTTGTATCTGTAGAAAATTCTGCAAGCAGATGACGTGTTTGGTATACGCCATCCCTAAAACATTTGGACGCTCAAATACGTTGGCCAAACAGGTTATCACTTCCCTGATTATCTTGTAAGCCTGAACAAAAAAATCCTCACAGGATAATCCTACCACACATTAAAAAATTCACATTCTAATTGCATGACACAGATTCACAGGTGTGTTGTTAATTTATCTTTCCATTTTCCAAACCTAGTCTTCAATAGAGAAAAAATGAATGGAAAGGACAAATTAAATGCAGCACATGCCACACAAACTCAATTAAAGTTGCAGACATAATTAGTACTACAGATGCATAAATGTTCATGTATTAACATTATGTTTAATTCAGTTTGGAGGACTACAAATTCCTTTTGCCAAGCAGTGTGTACATTAGAATCTGGCTATGTTATGAGATTAATTTTACCTTCCCGTCAGCCATTTAAAGATGAAATACACAACTTACGAGTATTATACACCAGAAGAACCTATTCTCAAAAACTGATTCTAAATTTCTGCTTTATGCAGCAGTTTTCCATATGGGAGTTTCAGATTAATTATAAATGATCCACCAGTTTAAAAATCTCAAAAATACCACTGTATTTTCTGAGTAACTTCCCTTTAGAACATACTATCTTCATGTTTTTGCAAATTTAATGGATTTCCAACTATCTTGTAATGAAATCAAACTCGAATTATAACTTTCCAGAGTATTATTTACGTAACATTTACTAAACCCTGGATTAGACTGTTTTCAAAGGCTCCGTTTTTCCCTCTTCTGTGTGAAAGTAAGTAACAGATCAAAGTATTGCCACAATGAACTTCAGAAACTGTGTGCAAAGTTACAGCGCACATTATCATACGCACATAGTAATTTTCCACAGACTGACAACAGGGAGTCAAGTCTGAATAGCAACTTACGTGTTTCAAGTAAGTTGGGTCTTCATGAAACCACCGAGCTTTGTATGTTTGGAGCATCAGAATCTGGAGGATCTTTCATAAACTATGGCCAAATACACAACTACTACCAAGTCAACCTAGAAGCAAGCTTCTGGACCATCACACTGTTGCTCTACTTAGGTAATTAAGTATCAAATATTTTAAGAAACAAGATGCAAGAAGTAAGTTTTTTCAGACATTGATATTACCAGGAAAAAAAAAATTGTTTGAATGTTAAATCAACTCCTAAGTAAAAAAGACACGAAGATACCCAAGCCTTTGCAACATGAAAGTCTAAAAAGTGGAGCACAGAACTCCTCAGATGAAACAATATAGACTTAGATCAGGAATCACTGGGATGAAGGGATGCTGGTTTGGTTAGTTAGCAACCTTGCTGAACTTACATTTTTAGTAATGAAAGTTAAGAAACCTAGAGCAGCACAAACAGGACGTAACAGTTGCTTCAGAGTTGGAAATGAAATATGGTGGTGTGAAGACTGCCCTGACACAGCAGACAACGACACCACCGCAATTACTGACATAAAACACCCTACATTGCACAGATTTGCCTGTACCCTGCCACCTGATTTGCAGCAGAAGACAGGCTTTCCAGCAGGAAAACTTTTCAAGACTATCAAGTGTAAAGTAGAAAATAAAGTCCTTCAAAAGATATCTAAAGTTATTCTTGGCTAACACCCCAGTTTTTTCTCGGGTACCACCTCGGGGTAACTCACCGTGACTGCCGCTGACCCAGGACACTTCAGTAACTCACCCACAATAGCTGCAATTACCGTGCCCGAGCCGCACCAGTGACACCCTAATTAGCGGCAGCCCGTGGTGGTGGCTCCCCTCCGGTTTCCAGCACGTCGAGCAGCGGGAAGGTGACAACTTCAGGGGGAGAAAAGCCCTCGGGCCAAGAACGTGAGACAGCGCGGGGAGCGCGGCGCTCACTTACCGGGCGGGATGGTGAAGCCGGGCGGCAGCTGGATGGTGGTCTGCGGGGGGG